>JAZKJV010011456.1:0-600000 GCA_037367405.1 Ottelia alismoides
TATATGCAAGTTTCGTAAAAGGACTTAGCGTAGTGTCTTGGGAACAGAGTGACTGATCAGCTTACCTAGCTATTTTTCAAAATAGCCTACGATAGTCACATGAGTGTGGGTTTAAAGATTAGCCCATTAGTGGCTCTTTGGGCTAGTGGGAGATTGTTGGACATGTGAGCCCACGACGAGCCATCATGCAATAAATGTTATTACAAATATCATTCCCTCATCTGAAATGAAGAATAACTAATTTACATAATAGGTCCCTTAATATAATTAGGATAATGTACCATGGACATCTTAATGATCATACAACTATTGATTCAATAATTGAATCATATAGGCTAGTGTTTGGATGAATATCTAAGGAGTTAGATTGAGAACTGACCAAGCACTATCAAATGATTGTTAAGAGATGATCTCCAGCCTGAGAAGGAGGCAACAATCCTTTCTCTAAAGGTTGATATCTAATCGTCCTCTTGATGCAGGTCATCTGCATAGGAATAGATTTTCAGAGGTGTTAGATAAGTTATGTCAAAGAGTTGACTTAATGAGATCGAGATAACCAAAGTCCTATGTCGTATGCTGTCATGATATAGGCGCGCATCCTCTGACCAGAGACTGATGTATTACTATATGTATGAGTATGTACATTTGACAGACCAATAGGTTAATGACCCAAACAAGGTCTATACACCGGTGCATTGATGTGCATGCAAGGGCATATGGGTAATACGATTTACTGAACCGGAAGACATGAACTCACTCATGAGATATTGGGAAGAATCAAATTCAGTGCACGGTCGTCTCGCTTTGGAAGCTTGACTGAATTTATAGGTGTGATATATGCTTTTAGAAAGTATATGATCAACACATGGGTATGATAAATACTTTTGGAAAGTATATGATCGATATCAACTCCCAATAATCAAATGAGAAACTTAATTATAAAACCTTAATAAGACAGTCTAAAATAAATCTAAAACTTCATGTTTGATCTGGGTCTTCCAATATGCAAGTTGTACATATATTAGGAATACCTAAGGGTGATGTGATCATAAACGATTGTATAACCATGATGCTTCAATTCCGAGAGAGTGACCAAACATGTATCGATTTTAGTGACTCCTAACATAGAGAAGTAATCTGATCTTAGTCCAAATGTTGGACCTTGATCTGAATGTGGTTCAGATACAATGAGAAGATTAGATTTGTGGTCTTGATTAAATCAAGCATCTATGAGAGGTCCGTAAGATCTAGATTTGAGATGTGATCTCAATATCCAAGTCACTATACGTGGAACAATACAATCACCATGTCCTTATCTCCAAGTATCTATAGAGAAAGCACATTATCCTTGAAAGAGTTCAGGATAATTTCATTGTTGATATATGTATCTGAGCATTGAGAAAAATGGATAATTAAATGTGATTTAATTATCATGAACAATATGAATTTGATTCATATTATAAGGAGAGTTATCTGAGATAATTAAATGTGATTTAATTATCAAAGATGTGAATAATGTGAATGCGATTCATATTATTTGGGCACATGAGAATAGAGATCCAAGATGATTAAATGTGATAAAATTATCATGGATATGAATAATGTGGATATCCATATTAATCATATATGAGGCTGGGAAAGCTGCACCCGGGGGTGTAGCTAACTAGCTGCACCCGGCTATTTTTTTCGTTGATTTATTATGTTTTTGAAATGAAACCTAGGGGGATTTAAATCACCATACATCACCATGATATCATACCAATTTCAACTAAATTCGATATTTCTATCATCTCCATCAAGGCTATGACATTTTAACGGTTTCAGAATTATTGAAATTGACCATATCTAGATGGCCATGCTAGGAGTGTTTGTTTTGCATGAAATTTGAAACACATATTCTTGTCAATAAACTAAGTAAATCTCCATAAGTTTTTTCAAAAAAAATAATAAACCAATAAGAAAAATGATCGGGTGTAGCTAGTTAGCTGCACCCGCTGGTGCATACTCCCTTTTCCCATCATATATATTGTAAATTTGATTTATAATATATAAGAGAGAGCCTATTGTGATTTGTATTTATTGATTAATTATTTATGTGAATTGGATTCACATTGGATAATTAATTGAAAATATAATTTATATCTTATTTTGGGATATGAATGTGATTCACATTTTTCCAATAGCATGATTGCAATATTCACAAGATAATTATGAGTTATTTTTGTGAAATAATATACAACAAGTGTTGTGTAAATCTTGGAAATATCATGAGATAATGAGATCTCTAGAGATATTGAGGAGATAGATCGCTCCCCTTTTAGGGGATAAGGTCAATCTTCTCATTATCTCCGAGATTAATTAATTAATTAATTAATTTGAAATTAATTATATTGATTTATCGATATATATTAAGTTAAATTAAGTTAATTATTGTTGTGTTTTTACACAACATCATGGCCATTGAAAGAAATAGAAATCAATCTCATCCATTAGTTTTGTGTTGTCCATGGATTGAGATCCATGGATCCCAAAATACTATATAAGAAGAGGCATCCCTTGCTCTTCAAAAAAACATCAAATAATTGCCCTCTCCCTCTCTCTCTATACGTCAAGTCTCTCTCCCTCTCTCTCTCATTGTTGTCGTCCACCATGTAGCCCAAGAGAGAGTCATCATCATCGCAACATCGTCGTTATGCTGCCAGATCATCTACTCATGGATCTCCATCTTCTTCAGAGCACCTCGCTCATGAAGAAGACATCAGATCTCATGTGATGATATCAGGAGATTCGTTGCTTGGATCATCAACATGAATTGTGAGGAGCACATGTCTCATCAACGTGTTCGCAAGCGTCTCCTCCGTTGGATCAGACTTGATACTGGAGGTATCTTTATTTACAGATTCGATCGCAACCCCGCTTCAAGAGGTAAACCTAATACTTGTTTGTGGTTTAGATGAAACAATCCGAGAAGTGTTCTTGGATCACGTGGTTTCATCGATTGAAAAAGTTTAAATTCCGCTGCCTCGAGCAACTAGTGCGACTAGTCCCTCCTGATCACATACGATGCGATCCTCACGCTTCCATGATGAGCTTAAGGATCTTCTCATATCCTTCATCTACACCTGTAGGTTTATTCATTGGTCGAAGGCGATGCTTCGACCAACGTTATTAACCAAAAATACATGGAAATGAAGGGAGTGGGTTGATCTCCGACGAAGGTGATGGAATGAGATCAAGATCTCATATCTGAGAAGTATCTGGAGATCAGATTGTGTCGAAGATATGGAGAAATTCTATGAAAGTGATCGACGTGAATTGGACTCAAAATAGAACGAAATGGACATCCAATCGAGCAGATCGAAGGTTGAGCTACTGCTTCTGAATTGAATCAAAGTAGAAATGAAAATGAAGAATTAAAATTCAAAATGAACTGAAATCTAACCTATTGTAAACTACGGTGGAAATGTGAGTTCAAGGCCTCGATCCGATGATGGAATGCTGGAGAAGCTGAGCTCATCGGAGCTGCTCCGCTGACATTGTTGGATCATGCCAATGACCAATCGTCTCGTGCTCCTGCTGCTAGAGATGTAGCTTCTGTCACAAGCTAACCTCACGAATCTCAAACTCAGGGAGAATTTGGAGAAAAATAGATCAGAAAATGAAATTGGATCTGGAGGTGTATTTATAGAGGTAGCAAGAGGCGGGTTTCAAAATGCAAGGTGCGCGAACTGAGGCAGATCAGGAACGAAATTTAGTCAGGTGAGATTATCGGTTATTTGGGTAATCAAATGTAAAAGAAATCAAGAGAAAATGAGAGAAGAATCGTGTGTGAAAAATCAAGGAAGAAGGGTTGTCAGGTCTTATTTGAGAAAATATGAAGAGGATCAGTTGACTCGGGACAACATACCCGGGTCCAACCAATTATGATGCAGAATCCGAGAAAAGACAAACACTACAAAAATAAATTAAATAAATGAAATTAAATATAAAATAACTAGGAAAATGTTTCAAATAAAAAAAGTTTCAAAATAAAATTGTTAATAAATAAATAAGTTAACTTTTGGTGATTTTTAATAATTTAAATAACTTAATTAAATAGGTTAAAATAAATACAAACCTTTATTCATAGGTATAAAACTTCTACATATATAATTATTTATTTTTATAAATAATTACATAATTTATCTATTTAATATTTTTATTTAATTTTTATGAATTAATTTAATAGGTTAATTAAATAAGGCTATATACAATATAGGTACATGATACCTATAGTAGAAATACAATTATTTTATTTTTTGGATTATTTTCAATTTTGTTATTATTATTTTTTATTTCATATAAATAATATAAAATATATAAAAAAATAAAAATACAATATGTATAAAAATTTAAATAAATAAATAAAAATATGTATAATATAGACACTATGTACAACAACACTCCAAAAAATCGACTTTCATATCTTAAGTCCAATTTTTATGAAACTACTTTCATTTTAAAGTTTATTTAATTTTCAATATAATGAAAGAGATTTTGATTTATTTTGAGTTCTTATGGAGTAGATATTGATTTATCAAAGTTGGCTTTACATCTTTTTTAGAGTGTTGTCTCTCTTATTCTGTACAATGTTTCTTTTTGCAATTTTTATTATTTACAATATATTTTTATATACAAATTCTAAGAAGAAAATATTTTTGTTTGAGTTTGTTTTAGTGATAAATAAAATAGTACAATATATATACAATATGAACATTGATGAATATATAAGGAGGATTTGATATTCTGGATTTTTATAGATGAAAGACCATATCTCTCCATACTTTATTCCTTATCGATTAGGTCAAGTATTGACCTACTCTTGGGGGGTAGGATCAACATGTATTTATTACACACATATAGTCTTCTAATTTCTTTCTTTCTTCTTTATTTTTTCTTTATTTGTTTTGGATTAAAATAATGATAAATATGCACTATTTACAAATGATATGAGATTATTAAAAAATGATAATTAATGATATTTATAGGTGTTTTGTAAGGGATTTTAAGCCAAACTGAATGAATAAAGATGATGAATTGGTGATTCATCATCCTTCTATGCTTTACTTTTGCTAGTCCCTTAGCAAATACTTATTTTTAAGAATAAGTGAATAAAAAGAAAAAGGGAAAAAAGAACTTAGAACAATTTTGATTTTGAAACCAATCTTCATAAAATCAAAGTACGGAACTCGATCAAACCGTTGGATTATTATTATTTCAGAATCTTATTAGGAATAGGATTTAAGACTCAAGAACCTTTAAGTTCCACAAGTCTCTATTCAGTTCGACACGACAATCGGGTCATAACAAGTCCTCATACGCAAATTCTGATGACTATGAATCTTACTTCTACTGTGTATACCATATATAGCTCCTCACATCTGAAATGACAATGAATATCCTTCTCTTAGCAAGGTGACCTTAATTCCCTAGTCTAGCTACTCTGTCCTCGAAGAGCAGGGTATTTCCTTCTAAGTTTTGGTACGTATTGTGTTCACAATCGAAGGGGGGAGAAGATAGAAGAATAAGAAAAGAATTGGAGTGTGGCCAATGTAGCCAGATTTCCGTGTGAAGCCGGCCAGTGTAACCAAGCCTCAACTAAGGTATGTAGGTTCTCTGAAGCTTGGACCATTGTGGTCATGCGTGTATATTTGGTATAATGGATTTTTTTGGTAGAAAATATTATTGCACTGCATTGATATTTTGTGCTTCAAAAGATATAGAATCTTTTTTCCACCCATGTTTTGGGGTCTTAGAAAAAATAATGCCAGCGGACTATCCCTCATCTGAAGCTTTATTTCAACCTACAACATCCTATCTTTAGATGTTCGTGCTACTAGACTAGGTTGGGGTGCACTGCCCACTCGAAATGACTGCATACGTTTCCATTAGTGTGCGTCTCTTACCAGAGGATTCTGCCCCTCACACCTCATCCGTGTTGAACTACGTGCAAGATGCTTGTCCAAGTTAGGTCGCTGTCAAAAAGAATCTTGCATGTGTATGAAATATTATACTTAGACCAATCAAGATGACATGTGAACATAGTCATATGGACCCAAAGAATTAAGTCGCTATGACGTGAAAAGTGTAAACTTCGGTTTCTATAAGGTTCCTCTGAAATTAAGTGGATTAAGGTCTTAACCAAGCTCCATTCGTCAGACTTTATTCCAGACTAGTTTAGGCATCAATATCATTCTGAAAAATACTAATGCAAATGCAAGAATTTTTTTACTATTTTTTTTTATTTAAACTTTTTATGTGATATTTAGAGAACTTTTGCAAATTTTATATATTCTATATTTTTAAATTTTTAATGAATTTTTAATAGATTTGGAGAATTCGATATATTTACAAGAATTCACTAGGATTTTATACACATCTTCAAAGAATTTATATAAAAAATATATACACGAATTATACATATTCATACAATAATTTATTTACAAAAAGAATTTTTATCTACAAAATTTATGTACACATTTACAAGAGGGTTTATCTACAAAAGAATTTTAAATACATTTTTTTATTAAAGAATTATATATATATATAAGTTTTATATACAAGTTTTATCAAAGAATTTTATTAACCAAATAATTTTATGCACATATATTACAAGTAATTATAAGCTTATTTACAAGAATTTCACGACAAGTTAACACCTATTTACAACACAAATTATTTATATAAAAGGTGAGCAAATAATTTTACAAAATAATTTACAAAAGATTTTACAACAATTTTACAAAAAACATTTACAAAATAATTTACAAAAAGTTTTAAAAATATTTTACAAATCAATTTTTCAAATATTTTATTTAAAACTTTTTAAAAATATTTTACACTAATAATTTTGTACAAAAAAATAATAAATGTTTTACAAACAAAATAATTTTTACAAAATCTTTACAAAAAATATACAAAAATATTTTTACAAAAAAATTACAAAAAGTTTACAAATATCTACAAAAATATTTTACCAATTAATTTTATAAAAGAAATTTTACACACTTTTTACAAAATGTTTTATTCTAATCTTATTAGTCAAATTATTAAACAAACAAAAGTACAATTTATGGTTAAAGTATATATACATTATACACGACACCACCTATACTTATCTCGAACTATGTCGTCATAATGACCAAGAAGCAATAAAGGAATACATAACTCGTGCTAATTATAGAAAAGTGAAAAGAATCCTATGCTATAATGACTCAAAAGAATAAAGAATAAAACGAATAGAAGTTGGTGATCCCCCCATACTTAGGATCAAATAATCCTAAGTATAGAAGACTATACAAACGGGAAAAATCGAAGAAAATAATGTACAAACTCAACGACTTGACTTATCCCCCCTATACTTAGGGTAAAAGATCCCTAAGTATAGAAAAGAATATCAATGAGTTGAGGGACAAGTGAGAGAACATGAGAAAATAAAACAAAAATATAGAAGATGAAAGAATGACATCATTCCCCTATACATAGGGTAAAGGATATCTCAGTATAAGCAACAACATGAGTGATGAAATCGAAAGAAAACAGAAGAACTCAAGTCATTTACCTCCCCTATACTTAGGATAAAGTACATACTAAGTATAGCATACACACACAGAAAATATATGAATGGTAAAACAGAAGAAAGAAATAATAAAACAAAAGGAATACATACAAGGAAAATCAACTCATGTATCAGGTGCAGAAGAAGTCAAAAAATCATCATCTGATACCACATGAATGGGATCCACAACAGTCAGGAATGTATCATGATCTAGATATGACTTCAGCAACTGTTCGTCAACCACAAACGATCATGCATCAGATGACAACCTAGAAGTGAAAATTCTATCATTGTCACGTGCAAGTCTTACTATAAATGGTATTAACCATTTGCTCTTGAGTTTGCTTGGGAATAGCTTCAACGTTTCATCAAACAACCACACCTTCTGATTAGGCTCGAAAGTCTTTCTCCTAATGCGTCTATCATGTCATCTCTTGAATTTTTCCTTATACATCAGGTTGTTGTCATAAGTAAAGTCTATGAATTCCAACAATCTATTCAAATCTGCTTTCCTACTCTATCCTGCTCTTTGATAATCCAAATTACATACACGGAGCCACAAAGATTTATGAATTAATTCAACTGGAAAGTGGCAAGGCTTTCCATAAACCAATCGATAGGGAGACACACCCGGAGGAGACTTGTACACCATACAATAAATCCATAGAACTGAGTCAAGCATCTGTGATCAGTTCTTCCTATCTGGACGAACACGTTTATGAAGAATAGTCTTTATATCCTTATTTGAAATCTCATCCAAGTCATGTTAGTATGTGAGTGGTAAGGAGACCTAACACGATGCTCAATGTCGTACTCCTTAATTAGCTTCCTAACCTCTCTATCGATAAAGTGGCTTCCTCCATATGAAATAAGAATATTGGGAATCCCAAACCGTGAGATAATGTTGTCTTGAGGACAGTACGACTATTAGTGGCTCGGGTGGGGATAGACTCCACCCAACGACTAACATAATCCACAACAAGTAGGATGTACGGAAATCCCTTACTGTTGGGGAATGGACCCGTGAAGTCAATGCCCCAATCGTAAAGAACATCTGAAATCTGGATATACTTATGGGGCATTGTATCTTTGGAACCAAATGTTCCTCTCATTCTCTGACAATCAATACAACCCTTCACATAAGTTGTAGCTTCCTTAAACATAGTTGGCCATCAAAGACCACATTGTAGAACCTTTGCTGTCGTGTGCTTCCCCAAATGATGTCCACTTACTTCTAATCTGTAAAAATGGTCCAGGATAATTGTGTATTCCTCTTGAGGAATGCACCTCCTCTAGATACAATCCACACTCTCACGGAATAGGTATGGATCCTCCCACTGGTAGAAATGAATCTCTGACAAGAACTTGTCAACCTTAAGCTTGGACCAATCTTGTGGAACTTTCTTGGAGACAAGATAGTTCACAAATCAACGTAACATGGGAGTGAGGCAACAGACAAGATCGCTTCATATGGAAAGTTTCAGTAATAGGAAGTAGTAACTGCTTAGGAGTCTCTGTATTTGTAATCCGGGAAAAATGATTTGCCACTACATTCTTGACTCCAGATTTAGCATGAGTCTCCAAATCAAACTCCTAGAGTAGAAGGATCTACATGAGTAAACATGGCTTGGCATCGTTCTTTCCTTGTAATACCTAAGGGGCAGAATGATATGTTTATACAACAACCTTTGAACCCAGAAGGTGTGATCTAAACTTCTCCAGTACAAAAACAAATGCTAGCATCTCCTTATCTGTAACGGTGTAATTCCTGTATGCATCATAGAGACTCTTGCTCTGCATAATCTGAGGTGTCCGTTGTACTCTCAAAAGGAAGAGAACAATCAGGTGATTGTAGGACATGAGCTTGTGTAACCATGTCTTTCGTCTGATAAAATGCTTGGAAATCCTTTTCACCAACAATAAACCCAGTCTTCTTGCATAAAAGCTCAGTCAAAGGTCAAGCGATCTTATTGAAGTCCTTAATGAATCGCCTATAAAATCCAACATGTCCAAGAGATGACCATAACTGCTTCAAAGTCATTGGCCTCTCTAACTTTGCAGTCACATCAACCTTGGTCGGGTCAACCTCCATGCCATGCTTGGAGATGATGTAGCCTAGTACAATCCCATTAGTCACCATAAAGTGACTCTTTTCTCACGTGAGCACAAAATTCAACTCACAACAATGCTGAAGTACTCAATCTAAATAAGCCAAACACGTGTCAAAGCTATCCCCATAAATCGAGAAATCATTCCATGAAGACCTCATGGAAACTACCTACCATGTAGGAAAAAACAACCAACATATACCTCTGGAATGTAGCGGGAGCGTTACACAATACAAAGTTGATGAGCACTAAGTTCACCTCTTTAATAATAAATAATTGTAGTATATGAGATGAAAAACGATCTACCAAAACTCACAAATCTTGAATATCGTGGAACGAGTACTTAGTAAGTCTACCAAGGTCGAACACAAGGAATAATGATTTTTAGTCGCTTGGCTCTACTCGATTCAATAATTAATTTGATGCTAAGTTAATTTCTCTGTCAGGAAATAAAGTGAAAATAAAAGAAATGAAATGTGATAATGAAAATGCAAGACAAAATAAACAAAGATGAAGTTAGGGATATGTGATTATGTATAATTCTAGTCCTCAAACAAGATGATCAATTAATCTATAAGTGAATACACAGATTGAAAGAAATAATTTCAAGAAAGATATTCACTTGAATCCAAACCTCTGGTCATTCGATTAGTAATGATTATTCTAACAAGCTTACAGATCAATAAAATATTCTCAAGATAGTCTAGCTTGATTTCTCTCAAATAAATAATTCTTAATCACAAAAATTATCATGGAGACTAAAATGATTTTTTTGCCTCAATTATACTCCCTGCAAAGAGTAATTCTCAAAGAGTATTACCAACTATCAATCGATAATTAATAAGATAAATATCCCAACAATTAAATCCATGTAGTTTAGGTCAAGAATTTCCTCAAATAAATAATCTTCAAGCACAATAATTATTAGGGAAATAATTCCTTAATTCTTTTCCTTGGAGTCCCTATAAAAGAGTGAATTTGTATACAAAATATTGTACACAATATGTCAAAAGAGAGCATGCATGGATCAAGAGATACATCAAATAATTATCATCAATAACAAGCTTCTGATCTATCCACAAAATATATAATATGATAGAGCATTCAAGAAGCTTTAAAACGACATATTATGTGTAAAAAAATGGAGTTCATATGAAAAGATAGAATAAAATTAAGTGTAAGGGACTAAAATGCAAATGAAAATAAAGTTTAACTCTCGTAATAGTCCTTGAAAGGACTTATCCGCAATATGTAAAACCTAGAGGGGTCCTAGGTGCAATTTGCCAAGGCAGAACATGCCTTTCACGTGTCTTGGCTAGCATGGACCTTTTTGTAATTCTCTAGAAGTCGGAGGATGTGGGTGCAATTTACCCCCGCGAGCAAGCAATGCACGTGGTTCTTTAGGATTGGGGGTGGCTCGGGTCTATAATTGAGGAGAGGCAACCGAGGCACCACGCGAGGGGTAAAGGCGAGCTTCAAATGACTTGAGCCTTGAGGCACAGGCTGAGGCTCGGGGGAGGGGGGATGTCGTGGCAGCATGAGAGCTGTTGGATCCGTTGATCCAACAACTGTTGGGCGAGGTGGTGGAGCGGTCTTGGGCGAGGCGGAGGAACAAGCGAGGCTGCAGATGGAGGGTGGATGTGCGGTGGCGGAGTAGTTGGAGCTCGGCCGACACACGACCGAGCGACTGGAAGCATTGATAAGCTAGGCGGAGGAGCGGGCAGAGTGGCTGTGGGTGTAGCTTCGTCAAGTTAATCAATTAATGTGTCGTTGTCACCCAAATCAACAGAGTTAAAAATTGAGTAATTTATTTAACCACAAGCGAAATCAAGTAAAGTGATATAGCTATTATTATTAACCCCATATAGCGACCAGGGTCGAACACAAGGAGCATTGTAATAAACTAGGTAGGTGACTCAAAGAATTGAAGGTTTTTTATTTTCTTTTCAGTGATTTTTAATTTCGCAAATTTTTCATTTTTTTGAAAATAAGGAAAAATTGAAACAAAGAGTAAAAGGCAAAAAGCACCACCTCTTTTTGTATTTTTCAAATAGGTTAAAAATACACAAAAAATTCAAGTAATTTTTTTGTGTTTTATAGGTTTTATATTGTTTTTATGGATTTCTGGAGAGTTTTTGAATTTCTATAAGATCTTTGATGTTTTGCAAATTCTTAGGTTTTTATGAAAGAAAATAATGTGAAAATTGGAAAGAAATTAAAACAACTCAAAATAAAGCTTCCTCATTTTCTTAGAAATTTTAAGACATTTTTCAATTTTTTATGAATTTTCTACTCTAAATAGGACACTTTTTAGGGGTTTTTGTATTTTTAATAATAGCAAATGAAAGAAAATTAACAAACTAAAATTACCAAGCAAATAACATGCTAACAAGAGCTGCAAGGTATTTTTATTAAGTTTTTAGGGCCAATTTAATATTTATTACAACAATTAATAGATCATAAAAATTAAAACAATGAATAAAGGACCTATTCATAATTATTTAAGTTTCAGGGGCCTTTCAGTAACATGCAATAAAAACATGAGGACCTGATTGTAAATTATCCAAAAACTACACGCTCTACACGTGACATATCACTCACAAGGGCATAAGTACAATTCTCATAAAAGTTCTCTGATTAAAATAACACGTAAAAAATACAGGTAAAGTTCCGCAAATTTCCCACAAAACACATGAAGACGCACGTGACTCAAATTCTGCTGGACTGAAATGCAAATAAAGAAACTACAGGGTCATGATTGTAAATGTTCTTAAGTACATATTACATTTATTGAACTAAATCGAAATAGCAAAAAATGCGGGGGTAAAAAGGAAATATACCCTTAGCAGGCACTTGCGATGAGTGACGTTTGATGTTTGGCTCTTGAGGGTCTGAAAAGTAGATCTGACGGTCAAGGGATGTCGAAGACGTGCAGTCAGATCTAGCGCATCAGTACGGATCTAACGGTCTGAAAGGCTACTGTTGATGTGTGGTCGGGATGGCCCCCTGATCTGATCCAAGAGCTGGTATTTGGGTGTCACGTACGGCTTAGATCAGATCTAGACGTAGAGGGTCTTCATCCGACGGCATGGGGCTCTGCTGGAAGAACAATGAAGAAGGCCTCTATGGCTAAGCTTCAATATGTGATATCTCACTCAGGTGGACTCGGACCGATTGGCTGAAAGGTCCAGCACGACGTCGGAAGTGATGCCATTCTACTGCGGACCACCGATAAATCAGAGAGCTACTCGATGATGATCTGGAGGTGGGTGTGTATGGATCTACTCCACCTGGAAGGTTGAGGCTCGATTCGAGCCTCCTCGCATGCACCAACACCTGCAAAGAGAAGCTGGACTAGAAGGCATTAGCTCCGGTCGAGTTATTTTGCATAGAAACCCAAAGAAGAGATGGTAGTTGGTGACCGACCTCCGGCGGGAATGGAGGAGGGAGGTCTCTGCCTAATCTGCTCCTATGAGCAAGATATAGGATGGAAAGGCTGCGGGGGAAGGTGGTCCATGATATGGGGATCTGATCAATGCAACTTGTGTGGAAGATGAGACTCCGACCCAATGGTCGGAGCAGATAAAATGGACGACGATGAACTAGAAATCGAAGGAGTAAGGCGGAATATGAAGTAAAGCGAGGATACCTGAGTGTGTTATAATGATCAACGGTGTAACGCAAATGTGAAGGCGGGGTCTTGGCCTCAACCAGATGGTAGAATATCGAGGAGGTTGATCGTGTCGGTTGTCTCCGGTCACGAGCGAGCAAGTTCGACACAACACCACTCCTAGCTCCAAAAGCGAGCTATGGAATGTTGTCACTATCCTAAGAACACAAATGAAGGAGAGGAGCCACGAGGGATGAGCTGTTGTGTGATGTAGGCAGAAGAGTCTGCTTAGAGGTGTCCCAGGGGTTCCATAAAGATCGAAGAAGAGCGCGCAACCCTAAGGAGATCCGGACCTAACTAGGGATGCACGAGGATCATGGATCCTAGGTGGTAAAAAGGGTCCGCAATCCAAGGACAAAATAGGTCGAATCCAGGTGGGAAAATAGGGAGAAGACAAGTCCGACGAAGCCTGCCCAGGTCCGATTCTGGGAAAGGAGGGGTTGACTCGGGTCAATGAACCCGGGCTGGCCAAATAAAAAAATTGATTTTTAAAAATCAAATAATAATGAATAACAAATAGTAAATGATCTTAAAATACAAAATGAATAAAATTAAAAATTTTGATTTTTTTCAAACTATTTTTCTTTGATTTTTTAATATTTTTAACAATAAATATATACAATGTATACAATATATGGTATTATGTACAAGTATAATATACCTATATTATATACACGCATTTTTTATTTTATTTTATTTTTACAAAAATACATTTTTTATATTTTAATTATTTACAAAATAATGTAAGGGATATAAAAGCATTTTATTGATTTTTTAGGTATTAAATAGGTATATTGTACAATATATACATGTTTGGCCATTTGTACAATGAAGAGGTTTTTATTTTTAATTTAATTTGTGTTTTATGAATTTTATTTCAATTTTAGGAATATACACAAGTGTCAAAAATACAAAGTAGATACAAATTATTTAAAACAGAAAATAAATAGATATATACAAGTATATGTGTTGTATGTTTGTAGACTTTCTATTTTTTACTTATTTTTATTATTTTTATTTATACTTTTATTTACCAATTTTATTAAGGAAATTGAATTATTTTGAGATTATTCTATTTAGAAATAAAATAGGTGATATATATATACATGAAGAATACTGATTAATATGTATAAGAAAAGGACTCTATCTCTTCCTACTTTATTCCTTGTCGGTCAGACCAATATTTGACCTTCTCTCAGGGTTCGGGTCAGTTTGCATTTATTAAATAAATACATCCTTATTTTAGTTTTTTTCTTTTCTTCTTTGTTCTTTATTTTGATAAAAAAGAATGTTAATCACACTATGTATGAAAAATGATAATTTACTGTATTTAATATATATTTACAGATATTTTGCATAGGGAATTTAGCTAAAATAAAAGAATAAGGGATGCAAATCATGGATTCATCAGTGGGGAAAGTGTATTCTGGAGCTTTTAGCTCCAACCTTAGTGAGGTTGGAGATGGAGGGGGTGGGGGAGGTAGACAGAGAAGTAGAAAGGTTCGAGGAGTGAAGGCGATTGTCCGGGGCAAAGTCTATGATAATGAGGATGGAGGTGCGACTAAGACAAATGACGAAAAAGGAATAAGGTGCAAAGGGGGTACCTGATGAAGGGTTGTCGATGAGAGGTGCTGTCGGGGGCGGAGGGGTTCGCCTGGGTTTGAAGCTCGGAGAGAAGCTAAGTCAAATCATTCCTCGAAGGTTTGTCAAGGGGAAGACCCGAGCTTTACAGCTCAATGGAGAGGTTGCAATAAGGAGTCAAAGCTCCTTCGATCTCGCCTGAAGGTGGAGGTTCACTCGAGCCATATACTTGCCGCTGTCAACAGAGGGTGGTGGCAAGATCTTCTCCACGTCTTCTTGGAAATATGGCAGATGAGGTGAGTGGAGGCAGTGGTGTCGGCTTTATAGGAGGAGGAGGAGTAACAGATGGGAGCAGAGTAGGTGCGATGGCTGCGTAATGACCGACAGGGGGAGGAGTAACGATGGTGAATGCAATTGTTGGAGAGGAGAGGAGGGGACGGGTCACGTGCAAGGCATGTGACCTTGATAGAGAGAGGAGAGAGGTCGGGTCATGTGCAGAGCACGTGACTGAGCATCTGCACGTGACCTGGCAGGAGAAAGAGAAAATAGGGAGGAGAGAGGAAATGAAGAGAGAGAGAGAGAGAGAGAGAAAGATAAGAGAGATCAATAAAGGAATAAAAGTATAAATAAATAAAAAGTTAATAAGAAAAATTATAATAAGATTAAATATAAAGTAAAATTAAGTAATAAATAAAAGTAAAATAAAATATAAAATTTAAATAAATATACAATCAAATAAAAATAAAAAAGAAATGGTAAATGAAGTCAAATAAAAAAGTGGTCAACACAAAAGGTGCTCAACTTGACGAAATCTACAACTATTGTGAAAGACCCAAAATCAAAAGAGGTTAAGTGCACAAAAAGTATTTTTTGAGGTACTCAATATATAATAAAATATCATATTTTTATATCTTATGATTTTTTATATTTTTAGTTTGATTTTTATCAGTGGATTAATTTATATACAATATGTTCATAATAATCTAATTTTTATATATTTTTATAGGTAAAAAATGTAAAATAAAAACAATAATGATAAAATATGCATAAAAATATACAATGTCAAAATTTTGTATTTTCTTATGATTTTTTTGTATTTTATTTCTTGATGCCAAGTTAGTTGATTCATTAAGGAATATAATAGACCAAGAATTAGGTCAAAATAATTATTTTTATACATAAAATAATAAACTTAGACAAGGTCAAAAACACATGTTATTTAGTTACATAATTTAGCCCTAATTTTAACACAATTAATGAATGCTAAGTAATACAAATTTAGGGGATTAGTTAGTTATACATTAAGGATATTTTGCTAAAACAACCATATATATTAGATGAATCATGAATTCATCACACTCCTATACTTAGCTCTTTTCCTTTGCCCAAGCAAATTTTAATGAGTTAGAACGTTGAATCCCTTACTGTGCATGTGCGAATTTCAAGACTTGCCTCATTAAGAAAGCTTGGTTTTAGTGGTCCTAAAATCCTAAGTTGAACCAAACTCTAGTCAAAAGGAATCTAGCTTCTCTATTGATCAGACTCTCTATTTATACATATAGCATGGATACGACATTTAATGTGTACTGCACTCATGAGAGTCAAGTCGAGATGTCAGCCAAGGTCCCAGTCCAGGAGACTCTCCTCTAGACCTAATCCTCAACACTAGAGAATAAATCTTTTCTTGCATTCAATCCACCATCTCATTAGTTTATCAGACTTGAAAGTGTATATGGTGGGCCAGATAATGGAGGGCATATGATTTTGTATTTTATTCTCTCTCTCTCTCTCACACATTGGAACAAGGATCCTCTTGAGTGCAATATTACTCAACACTGTATTTTTAGTTGTTGACCAGTGTGTTCGTCAAGAGAGTCTGAGTCGTCTATACTTGATTTCCTGGGAATACACCTAGGTGTATATTCTTTAAGTATCTGATATACTTACACCCAAACTTGTATCACTTACGATGCATATCCCTTTTTGAGGTACTAACCCAACTCATTGGTACCATTTAGCTTTGGTCCAAGTGGACACTTCAAAATTGTTGGGAGTGCTCGCCTTTGCATGAAGCTCTTTCAATTTTGACTTGTATTTGAAATCTCTTTTCAATATTTCTTTCTTTTCTTTTCTTTTCTTTTTGGCTAGATCCACTTCTTTTACCAAGAGTTGGCATACACTAATCAACAATTATTTAGTTTCCTCACACTCTAGTGCATAGGTTAATATCAAAAGATAGCATGAGAACTTGTTCACATACTGGCTAAGGTTTGCTGACACTCATGTTTCCTGAAGCCTTCATTGACTTTATCCGATCCTCGAGCATCATTGAGTCAGGTCTAGACTTAACTCTACTGTCCCAATCCCTCAAGTGATACCTCAAGTCATCTCATCATTCATGTAGGTGTGAAAGTGATGTGATGATCACATTCTTTAGAAGGTAAAGATTAAGAGTGCAATATAGCGCTCAGATCTTTCAAACTAAGGAAGTGTGGATTATTAAGTCTCAAACCCTAACAACTAAGGTTGGTTAACTCAGACTCTCAAGATCTCAAAAATCAAGTGTCCTCGAATCCTTAAGCCTTGAGTGATAGTGAATGTGTCAGCAATACATCAACTTCAAATTAGTGATTTTTGTGATATTTGAATTTTACAATTTTTATGGGACTTCTTTTTAATCTTAAGAGAAATAATAATAGATCAAGCTCATATTAATAGTTGCATCCACTTCCAGCCAGTATGGGTGTAAGTGCGGACCGTTAGATGGCTGCTCGTATTACTTCAATATGATGCCATTCGCATTGTCTTTTAACAACCCACTCTGCTAAGGGTGACCGCAGTTCCCTCACTGAGAAATAGCTACTCATTTTTAAGCTCAACAGTCAAAATCACTACACAAGAATTTTTTTTTATTTTTCAGATTTTTAAGGATTTTTTTGAACAAGGTTAATTGTATTTACAAAAACAAGTCAGTTAGTCCCTCATTTTCGAAAAGATTTTTGAAAACATTGTTCAAACCATGTTACATAATATATATATATATATTCAAAAAAAATTCAAAATGAGTCCAACCTTATTTTTCAAGCCATTGCCAAATATTTTTTTCAAAACACTGTCACAAAGTTAGAAAATTTTTCAAAGCATTTACAAACATTTTTTATGAAAATTTCGTTTACGCAATAGTATACCCTAGCCCCAAGATTTTTTTTCAAATATTTTCGAAAATTTCAAAATATAAGCTATGGCTAAAGTTTATATACGATACCCCCTATACATAACTTTTACTATATCCCCATATCACAAAGCGATATGAAAGCAATAGCTTAAGATAAAATACAAGATGATATAGTAGAACTGACTCAAGTGCCCCCTACACTTTGGTGAAATAACCTAAGTAGAAAGTATGTAATAAGGATAGTGTGACTCACGGTGAGTACTTAGAGATTGTAAAGGTCCCCCCCTAATACTTAGGCTGAAGAGTAGCCTAAGTATTTCGATGTGAAGAATTAAGGATGGGAATCGGGGAACTGTTAGGGTTAGAGGGGGTGCATCTATAGAAATGAGTTAATCTGCAGAGATGGATAGTGGATACGGGAGGGTTGGGTAGAATACATAAAACAAGCCCAACCAAGCAAACATAAACCCTTGATTCACCAACACACACACGAGGACCGTAAAAGTTCAGCCCTATTTATCTTATATTTTTTAGTTAGTGATCATCCAAATATCGAGTACATTATGCATATTTGATAAAGGGTTTCGGGCACTATCCTAGGGATACGTCCTCACCTCTCACATTCAATCAAAATCTGTGTACAATGAGGGAATTGCTCTCCCATAAAACAAGGTTAATTTTATTCATTTTATTTTTGTGTACTTGCATTAACAGTCCTAATTTATACGTAAGGTTATCATTGAATTAAAGGTGAGCATAGATCAATCATCCATCATATAACAGTCATTCTCAATTTCCATTAAAAATGCTAAGTGATAAATCAAGCAGAAGATCGAGAAAAGCCAACGTAGACAAGAAATCATGGTGAATGCTTCAGAGAAGAACTTACAATGCCGCCAACAATCTCCATACACGTGCAAGTCTGTATAATTTTTTTTACACTCTATGCATGCAGGTGTAGGAAACAACATGCTAAACATGATACTATTTGCGGGAAGAATTGGATTTAAATTTGGCTAGATAGATCGATGTTTATGTGTGTCTCAATAAATCAAGGAGAAGAAGTGAATTCTCTTCGATCCTTATTATGTGTGTCCTAACTTATGAATCAAGCATATAAAATTTTGAACGGGAAGTTCAGAGAGCCGCGTATCTAACCCTAGGTTCAAACACTCTAGTGAAGCCCCACCCGGACTGGGTGAAACAAGCTCCACACAACATATGCAATGTTCGAGTTCATGTACAAACGCAAGCCCTCATAACGAGAACCACTGGAAATGCAATTATTATAATAATATACATAACATGAAAATGGAAGTATTTGCTAATTGAAAATCCTCGAGAACTTCAGAAATTTTCTTCTGTGACTCCTTGTAATGGGAGCTCCCAACTCCATGCCACCATTCAGATCGAGCATCTTCCATCTCCACGGGCCCTACCACAAAAGAAGAATGTCAGAAATATATCAAGAAAATTAATCAACAAAAATGATGCACAACATGAAGACCTATATTTTTGAATACATCGACTCAAACTAATATAATAGAATCCTATACAAAATAAGAATGAGTAGTGTCCCCAGCAACAGTGCCATCTAATGAACCGCATTTTCACCTCTTTAATATCGATGTGTTGCAGCATAGGAAGTGAAAATGATTCATGCAGAACCACACTTTTGAATATGTGGAATATTTAAAACTTGGCAAGTTTATAAAGGTCGAACTCAGGGACATGAACTTCCTTGTCAATAAATCGAAACTTATTGATTAAGTTGAACGATTATAATCTTAGATCTAGGTCTTCATATGCAGGCAGAAGGGATATATCACAAAATGCACACAAAACCAAAGGACAACAATATGCATGAAGTATGATGCAAGTGATGATGCCAGAAAATTAAACAAGGATGCACACAAAATGAGAATGCATTTTTTTTATATTTTATTTTAGGGATTTTTACCTGGTAGACCCTAGAAACTTTTTAAATTACCTCTACGACCTTTTGCACAACGTAATTACCCCATCGACCCTATAAATTACCCCAAGAACCCTCACGAGCTTCAAACAGATTACCCGGAGGGTTCATGGGGTAAGAGTTGGCAAGTTTACGGGTTCGAGGGGGGAATTAGGATGTTTCAAAGGTCGTGGAGGTAATTGGAAAATTTTATAGGGTCTGCTGAGTAAAAATCCCTTTATTTTATGCAAAATAAATGTGATACGAAATGCAATGCATGGGGTGAATGAGTGACATGAAATTTTTTATTTGGTTTTATGCAAGATGGATCCCGACATATCTTATGTAATGTAACGATTATTTACATGTACAAATGTGCCCTAGAATAATAAGAAAATTTATAAGAACTTAAGGATCAATTTCATGGGTAAATAGAGCATTAATTTTGATCTATGTGAAGAATATGACATTTTAATATAAGATAAATGTCACTCTAAATACTCAATTTATTTCATGATTTTAAAGATGTCAAAATAATATCATCTATGCCAATAGATAGACCATTAAATAAGTGTCCCAACAAAATTGAAATCGATGAAAAAGGTCGCATGCTCAAGATATTAGCAATATAGTCCAGGGGCATAATCGTAAGAAAAACATGAGAAATGAAGTGATAAAATATGCAGATCGGTCCTTGTAGGGGCATAACTGTAATTAATCAAAGCTGGTGGGGCATCTATGCAATTTGCAGAGGCATGACACGTGAGGCACACACGCTTAGGCAGGACTTAGTTGTAATTATTGAAAAGGTATAAGGCATCGATGCAATTTTCCCAGCCCGCACGCACGCTGCACGTGCACGAGCTAGGCTCGAGAGGTGTTGAGGGTTGTTATAGGTAGGCTTGGGCCACATGTTGGACTGAGCTGCCTCAGAGGTGGCTCGGCTCCATCGAGCCTTTGGGAATGGAGCAGAGCGATGTGGAGTCATCTGGACCATTGGATGGTCGTCGTAAAGGCGCCATCCAATAATATCTGCTCAATCTGGAAGTCTTCCTCCACTACGCAAGTGGCGACAATGTTAGGCCTCTGGCAAGATGCCATTTTCATCTACGTTCTCCTCCGTGACACCTGAAGCTTGGTGAAGCTCCCTGGACATCAGGAGAAGAAGCTTGCATGTTGAGAAGGCGCTAGCGGGTGTCGTAGAGTTGGTGCATTGCATGCTCACCGGAGGAGGAGCTCTAGAACGAAGCTCCTCAGAGGCATCCGACCAATGAAGCTTGAGCTGAAAGGGGGTTGAATGGTGCATAACCGAAGTGATATGGGGAAGGCGGCGAGCTAGAAGTGGAGAAGGCGGAGCTCGGAGTGAGATCTCCTTCGCCTTTGGCTGAGGAGATGGCCTGGAGTGGAGATGGATGTGGAGTAAGGAAGGTGGTGGCCGGAGGGTATCGCGAGGATTAGTGAAGTGCATCAAAGGTGAGGGTTAGCATGAGGTATGTATACATCACAGGAGATATCAAAGAAATCAAATAGAAAAGGAGGTGAAAAAACTTCCCTAACCGGAGAAGACATTGAGGCAAAAGGGAGGCATGGGCTGGGCTCCTTAGGAATCTTTGGGTCATGGCACAACACTCTTATCAGGCAGTCGCCAAGGGATGCTACTACATGGCCGAAGCCATGGGTCGACACATGGGCTCGTCGGTCGTCGTTACTTGAGGTGAATGATGGATTCCTCAATACTTGGCGATATGTAAAGAAAGAGTTTCAAAAAATAGGACTTAGTTCTGAGAAGATTGATGCTTACCAGAATGGTTGCATTCGTACATGAAGGTCTATAAGAACTCATACTCATGTCCCCATTGTGGGGCTTCTAGAGGCAATTGTGAAAAGGTTGATGGTTTACACACAAAGTCAATACCAATTAAAGCGATGTGTTACTTCCCATTGATTCCGAGTTTGCAAAGACTATTCATGTCAAGTAGAACATCTATTATCGATGACCTAACACCAATAAATGCTTCCAAGGATGGACTTATGCGTCATCCTATTGATTCACTAGAGTGGAAATTGTTCGATGCCAATTTTCCAGATTTTGTAGAGGATGCACAAAATTTTCATTTAGGTCTTGCAAGTGATGTGTTATAACCCATTCAAGAACATGTTTGATGCCAATTAGAGTGGAAATTGTTCGATGCCAATTTTCCAGATTTTGTAGAGGATGCACAAAATTTTCATTTAGGTCTTGCAAGTGATGTGTTATAACCCATTCAAGAACATGTTCCCATCATATTCTGTGCGACCAGTAGTAGTTGTGACTTACACCCTACCTCTGTGGATGTGTACGGCATCCAATTTCATAACATTGACGTTGCTAATTTCAGGGACAAAAGCATTGGGAAATGCAATATATATCTACATGCAATCAATAATAGATGAGCCGAAACGTTTGTGGCATTATGATGTGCAGACTTTCGATGCACATGTTAATCAAACATTTCTCTTACAGGGCACTATTATGGACAATTAACGACTTTCCTTCATGTTGTGGCATCATGTCGTGAGTCTGCCAGATTTCCTGAGAGAGTTTTGAGAACAGATGTTGTTCGCCAATCAAGGCATCAATTGATGGACAAGTTGCTACAACTGGAAGACATTCGACTTGGGAAGACATTCAAGAAAGATATAAAAGAGTTGCAGGGTGATGGATTAAAATATAAGAGTGTGTTTTTCATGGACTTACCATATTGGAAACATCTAACAATACACCACAATCTTGATGCAATGCACATTAAGAAGAATGTCATGGATAACATTCTGGATATGTTCAATCTCATGGACTCTCCAAAGGACACTATCAAAACACACAAAGATCTGCAACAGTTGGGAATTCATCAACACTTACATTTAATACCTAAGGAGAATGGTGGATTTGACATACCATATACTCCTTATCATCTTGATTCGAACTAATGGGCTTAGTTATTTTCCTATTTGAGGGATATCGTGGTTCTCGATGGCTTCCGTTCAAATATATCAAGGTGTGTAAATGAACTTCAAAGAAAAATAAATGGCCTAAGTCATGACAACCATGTCTATATGCACATCTTTTTTCCTCTGGAAATCTGCGATGTGTTGCCACAATCTGTCATTGAATCTATTATCAAGCTGTGTACTCTTTTCAAGATTGTTTGTACTAAGTCACTCAACTCAAGCCTTCTAGAGAAATGGATGTGAAGATCGTGGAGATGCTATGCAATCTTGAGTGAATATTTCCACAAACTTTTTTGATGTGATGGTTCACTTGGTCATCTACTTGGCAGATGAAATGAGTATCGGTGGACCTGTACAATATTGAAGGATGTATCCTATAGAGAGGTTCCTTAAGAAACTGAAGGATTATGTTCTAACTGATCCAGCAGACCAAAAGGCTCTATTGTTGAGGGGTATTTGGTTGAGGAATGCATGACTTGTTGTGTCATGTATGTAAACAGTGAAGAACATCGATTCAAACATATTGAGAGGAATGTGATTATCCTTATAATGAATTTGATGATGATCGACTCTTTATTTTTGAAATACAAGGCAAAGAATTTAACAACACAACTCTCTTTCCCATGCCTGATTTGGATAGACAATTGGCACAATTGTATGTGCTGAAACGAGTACCTGAAGTCGATCCATTTTACAATGAATGGGAATCAATTCACACTGAATGTAGAAGGAGCAACGAGACATGTTTCATCGAATGTTTTGTCAAAAGATTGGAATGGAAGGTTGAAAATGATACTCGTTGGATACAATATTTTGATATATTGGTGAGGAGGCCATTTAGCTACGCTCACATGCACAACGTGTACATTATAAATGGATATATATATATATATATATATATATATATATATTCAAGTGTTACTCAGAAAATAGCACAAAAATATAAATACTCTATTCGGGTGTTTGTAAAATGTAACCTACCATCAACTTGCGATACTATGGCCAAATAAATGAGATAGTCGATATGGGGCTTTCGATATGATCGATGGGTGGTTTTATTTAAGTGTCATTGGTACGGAGTATTTAAAGGTACATGTTGTAAATTAGATACAAAGAATGGATATGTAGGTCTTAATAAGAAAAGAAGCATTCATGGAAAAGTAGAAACATTTGTGCTAACATGTCTAGTGGATCGAGTTTTCTATGTACCACACAATGCAAATAGCGGTTGGATAATTCAAATAAAGATAACTCCACAAGGATATCACAGAGTCAATGAAGAAGAAGATGGCAATGATGATGATGAGGAGGTATATCAAAAACACATGGAGATCTAGAATATAGTAATTAACTTGCAACTATGAATGAAGCCATTTTGCACTTTAAGGTTGAATTTATTTTTCATGCATTATTTCCTCCTTGCTTTTGCAAGAACGATTTGCTTGCATACAGAATAGGAGAAAGTTGTGGGAAGTTAGTTTCATTCCTATCCAAATTTGAGACAATCACTACTTTCTGCTTAGTAAAATTTTCTTTTCTAACCATAGCAAAAATATTAGTTCAAGATCAAACTCGGCTCAGATCCATTGAATTTCAAACATAGCAATACCGAAATGTATGGAAATCAAACTATCAAAGATCTAACTCGATCAAATCCAAGAGAAATTACTTGAAAAGAGAGGAGCTCCAAAATCATAGATGGAAGTTACTTGCTTTTACATATTTCTTTAAATTGCTACATAATTAAGTTGCTTACTTTAAAATAGATTGCTATTAATTGTTGCTCCACATTAACACAGATGGTTTATGCACATTTGTCTAGGTGGAATGAGCTGGAGGATGAGCATGAGGACATAGTTCCTTTGGGTAGTGATTACTCCCAGCTTGCTCCTGACTTCCCCAATGAGGTGGGAGGGTCTCTCAGACTCCTCTCGAGATAGATGGCACTCAACCCCATCCCGATACACATGGTCCCTCATCATCAGGTAAAACAAGTAAATACTTATATATCTCCATTGAAATTGCAATAAGTTCTAAATTCTCTCATATATCAGGTCATGAGAGGAAAGTCAGAGGTCGTGCTAAATTCCATAAGTTAAGCAAGTTGAAGCAATGTGAAAGAATAAGGGTTGTTGTGACTCCAAGTGTGCAGGCATTGGGGGAATACAATGGTCCCTTCTTAATAGATTAGGACTCACGGCAAGGATACATATCCTCATGAGGATGACCAACTCTAGGAAAGTCCCATGGTTATTTAAGGTTGTTATCATCTCTGACATGAAGGTATGTCTATGAATAAAAAGTTTAATGGAATGGCGGTTTATTTGAGCATTAATGTTTGTTGGGATGTGCATAATGTTTTGGTTGGGGTGATGACCCTGCGATAGATGAGGGGATTTTACATTGAGTTGTCAAAATCCATCATGATGTATCAACCAAGGGAAAGAAAGTTAGGCGCCTGTTTGTTCCTATATTTTTGCATCTAGCCTTTTTTATGTGATGGTTAGATGCTCAGTATATTTTTTCTTTATATATGTATATATCGAAGCATTTTTATTGATTCCCGACTACGACTAAAGCGAGAGTCAATCCCCCTAAAAATTGACATCCTGATGAATGGGAATCATCAGTTACAAACTGGGATAGTAAGGAGTTAAAGGTAATGATATGTATATATCAATACCTTAATCACTCAATCAATTGTATTAATTTTAACATGTGAATGCAAAACATATCTGAGAAGAACAATAGTAACATGAGTATATCTCCTGGTCCAAACCATACATTGGGTAGGATAAGTTTGGATTAATTGAAATACAAGCATGTAAGTTCATCCCTATCCTAAGATATAGATCTTCTACTATATGCAGAATTACTGTATATTTTTAGGCAGAGATTAGAGAGACTGTGGATCAGGTGAGATTATTCGAGATTACACGGTAGACGACAGACAAAGAGGGTAACGAGACCTTCATTCACGAGAGATATGTAGAGGATGATGTAATTTGATCAATAAAAATATTTTGACTAACTAATTATGTGTTTTATCTAATAAATGGCTCATAATATAGGGTCGCATGATCGACTTCCTCTAGACTCAATTAGGTCCAACTCAAGGAACTCCAGAAGAATTGAATGAGGAGATGTTTCAACATCATTATCCGCTGACTACACAACACTCTGGATGTGTTCTGCTTGATGGCACATCTTCCACCAAGACGAGTTTCTATGGGAAAAGCAGTGGTGGTTCATCATCTGCAGAGTTTGAGCAGTGGAAAGAAAAGGTCGTGCTTGACCTGGGAGGTGGAGAGGTCCCATGAGAGGGAGGACCAGTTGCGGGATATAGTCCTCCATAGCACGAAGATGATGGATCAACCTCATAGGTTTATCAAAGAGCTGTCTGGACGGGATCCTGTTCCTCCATGTCATGATCGTGATGACAACGATCCACCTGTAGATGATGATGCACCTTTTATGTAACTTTAGAATGTTTGTCAAATATCTAGGAATTTTAATGTGTTAAGCATTGAAATAAGTATTTTTTGGGTGTATATATTTTTTTGATATATTTTGTTTGAACGTTTTATTCAATGAATGTGTGATATGTTTTCAATGTTTAAAGCTTTATATGTTTTGATGTTAATGCTTAGATCAAGGAGATACATATGATGTCTTGAATGCTTTGATATTTCTTCCACAGGGGGATGATGAAAAGGAGGAGGATGTTGAGGAGGAGGAGTATTAGTAGTAGCATCAATTGCTACTGTATTTTTTACAGAAGATATTCTCAGCAGTTACATAACCATCTAGCCGATGATAACGTATTTTTGACGGTGGTTTATGCGTCATGGAAGACACTTATTCTCGGCAGTTTGTCTATTTGAGGTGATCAATGGTATCGACAATTGAAAGGCGACTATCGCAAAAACCATTTGAAGTGCAACCTTTTTTGATGCATCATTATCAGTGGATGTCTACTTGTACCGGCGTTTAGTTATCGCTGAGTATAGTGCATATTCTAGTAGTGCGTGTATGTTAATTTAAATGCTTGTTTTGTATGTCAGTTTGAAGCATATTAATCTTGTTTGTCCATTTGAAGCATGTTAATCTTCCATTACAATTATAATTTCTATCTCATTTATGATAATTTGTATGTCAGTTTGAAGTATATTAATCTTGTATGGAGTATATGTTATTAATTTGAATGCTTATTTTGAATGCGTGTTTTGTATGTTTGTTTTGTATGCTTGTTCATTAAGAGTACATACATCTCTTCATCAATCTAGTAGAATGATATAAATCAGTTGCATAAACCATATTATGTGCACACCTTCATGAGGCAACTATTTGAGAACTTCACCATCACTATTAGTTTGTTAAGGAAACCAATCATGTCAAATATTTAATCATTTACACATGACAGAGAGTGACTTCATACACATCTATTTATTATCATCCCATCATATATATATATATATATATTCAAATTCACTTCACAAACAAGTAGGGTAATAACACTTACGATGCTTAATTTGGAGACACCTTATTCGCGGTGGAAAGTGATTGTTTGCGGCGGTTGGTGCCCACCCTGAATTAGGTGGGCTCTAGTAGTGATTACTACTCGGCAACTTGGTCTAAAGCATTTTGGATGGTTATCAATGGGTTCATTTGGGCCTGAATCCAACAGATTATCAAGGTTAGTTTTATCTGTTAATGGACTGAGGACTTAAGCCCGTGACATTAATACCTACAAAGAAATAGGATAAAATGGCTATTGGAGTGTGCAACCGCCATTATCACTGAGAAATACGTACATGCCATGTCGCAACGAGGACATTGTGGATATAAGTGGAGGATGTTATAACACCCCAATCCTAAATCCTAACCATAGTCCCACATTAGAAACACACAAAGTTTTAGAGTTGGTTATAAGAGTGGGGGATTGCTACTTAACAACTTGGGCTTAAGCATTTTGGGTGGTTGTCAATGGATCCATTTGTGCTCGAACCAAACAAGATGTCGAGGTTAGTTTTCTCCATTAATGGATTGGGGACCTAAGCTCAAAGCATTACAATTCCAAACATCTATTAAATAATAGAGAAATCCATCAGGGAAAAAATACTATAGATGCAAGATAAGGAAGATAAGTCAATTCAGTAGTCCACATATGTCTGAATGGATCACACCTCACAATACAGTCGACTGACTTACTATTGAGAAGGGATTCCTTGTCATATTACCGACCAGAAAATGTTTATATGGCAATGCCCTTGCATTTCAATCTTAGGCAAAAAATTGACTTTGATCATTTGATCCATCTTCGAATTTTGTGGATGTCCCAGTCTCATGTACCACAAATCATGATTAGATAAATAACGCAAAGACTACTTAGAAACCACATTCATTGCATCACTAGTATTTATTACAGGGAGATAGAACATGTCATGTTCGGGTACAAACTTCCCATTACATAGACCTTTTTGTTCTTTCTAAAAGATGAACATTTATTATAGAAATAAACTTCAATATCTTCCTTGAGCAGAGTCGAAACTCGGTTCCGATTTATTTTTGGAGCATATATTATATCATGGAGTACCATGATACTATCTCCCAAGTCAAGCCTATATGTCCAAAGACCTTCGACATCCAAACTAGGCGTTGTTCCTCATGAAGATCTTCTATTATCCTTTTCTAGCTTCTATAAGTCCACTACATCCTCCTTCGTTGTGACAATATGAGAGGTTGCATCAGAGTCAAACTATCACTATCATTGTATGCGATCATAGGTTTACACTCCGTGATAACTTCGAATTCAAATTTCTCTCGTACACTTAAGAGTTCCCAACCTTCTTATTTTTGGGGAAATTCATCTAAAAGTGGCCATATTTGCCACAATCTTAGCATTGCCCCATATAATGGAGATTTGAAAGCCAACTTTTACATCTTAACTCCATATTAAATGAAATCACCTTCATTAAATAGAAGTTTTAATTTTATGAACAATAAAGGTGAGCTGGTCAATTTTGAGTTCATATGGAGGAGATACAGGTCTGTGAAGTTTTGTTTGCGGCTTTTTCTTCTGTATGTCCCAGCACTGTGGATTATTTTTATGTTTAATTATTTTTGTATTTTTCTATGTATTTTTATGTATAATTTTCAAGTAGATTATTTAGTTATTTGAGGTGTGTATAATGCAAATTAAAATAGGGTAAACATAACTTATTTATTAATGAATAAAATTAGAGTTTTTTACATATTTTCTATACAATTGAGTGCCTTATCTCCCCCTACTTTATTTCTTATCGTCCAAGTCAATATTATCTTGGTCTCGGGTGTTAGGATCATTCAGTATCTTTGATACTTCATTCTTTTTCTTTTCTTTTCCTTTATTCTTTTATTTTAGAATAAAATACATATATTTATATATTATTTATAGGTCAATTATTGAGTGTTATTTTGTATAAATAATGATATATACATGCATTTAACTAGGGTTTTAAAGCCAAAATGAAAGAATAAAGGTGATGAAATGGATATTCATCGACCCCTTTACTTGTCTTTGTTATTCCCTAGCAAACACTTATGATAATGAGTGCATAAAAAGAAAATAAAGAAAAGAAAAAGAACAAATTTGGAATAATTTTTATTCTTAAGCTTACCTTAATAAAATCAAAGTTTGGAGCTCAGTTAAGACCTTTGAATTTTAAGTGTATTCGGAACCACATTCAGATTAGGAATTGGGACACAACCCTTAGGTTCCATGCTCCTCTATTCAGTTCAACTCAACAACCTTGCTATAACCATCCTTTCAGACATATACTCTCGTAACCTTGAATTGACAGGTATCATGTGTGTGAATTGTGTTAGCTCTTCCCAGATAAATAGTTGAACTATCAAAAAATCTCCTCCTCTGGTAGCTCGTCCTCAGGGAGATGGATATTCCATTCTGAGTTCATGTGCATGCTAGTTTACAAGAAGGAGGGTGAGGCTAGAAGAAAGGGAAAAAATGTAAATGGACCAGTGTAATCGTATTTCCTTGTGAAGCTTGGTCTGTGTGATGAAATCTCCGCCAAGAAGTATGCCTTTTCTGGAAGCTCAAAATTTTTTGAATTTTTGGCATAGGATTATTTTTTGATATTTTCTTTGTCTGGCATTGCTTTGTATTCTTGTTTTTCCTCGACGTATATAGAATCTTTTGTTCTGCCCATATCTTGGGGTCTTGGAAAAATTGTGCTAGCAAACGATTCCTCATCTGAAGCTTTATTTCAATCCAGTCTCTGGTCGTTAGATGCCCATGCTACCAGAGAATATGGGGTTGAAGTACCAGTTTCGGTAGTCTCCAAGAATGGTTCCTAGGCCTTCCTCGACGAAGCGACCTATTATCGTCTCGACTTATGCTCTAAGATATTTCAACAATCCATCTTGCTTGAGCTACATGTTAAGTGTGAGGTCTCAAGTCAAGCCATTGTATCAAGAGTCATTTGGATGACATGAAAGGTTCTAGGTGTACACATTGAATCGACTCGTGAACATAGTCTCATGCAATCTAAAGATATAAGTCATAGTGACATGAAACATCTCAATTCCAGTTCTTAACATGTTCCTATGAAATTAAGTGGATTAAGGTCTAGACCAAGCTCTAATCTCTAGAATTTATTTAGACTTCTCCAATTGTCATTATCATTCTGAAAAACGTAAGTGCAAAGGTAATGCAAGAAAATATTTTTGAGATATATTTTCTGGTTTTGAACTTTATATGGTTTATGAAAAAATTTTGCAAATTTTTGTGAGATACATTTTCAGGAGTATGTACATATATTTACATGGGAGTGAATGCATATTTATGAGAATTGGGTGTGGATTTTACACTGGAACTTTGTACGGAATTTAAGTGTCAACTGTATTCACAGGTTTTATATTCAATGACATAAAAATTTTTTATTAGAGTTGTTATACACAGAATTCGTAAAATAATTTGAAAAACATTTATAAAAACTTTTGAAAACTTTATTTTACAAATAATTTACAAGCATTTACAAAGTTTGAAAATTATTTTTGCAAAGTTTTTTCTAAGGTATTAGATACTAGATTGTTCAAAATACTTTTGCAACCAATTTCCAAATCACTTGCAAAGTAATTTTCAAAACAATTTATTCAAACAAAATTTGCAAATATTTATAAAAAGATTTTTACAAAGGTTTGAAAACATTTTACAAAAGTTTTCCAAACGGTTCCAACAGATTTTACAAGATATTTTACAATCATTTTGCAAAATATTTTTAAGCTGGTTTGTTTATCAAAGAGTTTCAGAAATTTTTATACATATTCAGAGTGTGTTCTTTATAATTGATGTATTATATACCCTTACCAATATAGCATATTAGCCATATTATTAAAAATATGACAGTATGAATTATGACTAAAGTATATACAATGTATATACGACCCCCTATACTTAGTGCAAACTATGTCCTCATAGTGATCAAAGAGAAAAGTAAGACATAACTCGTACTGAGTATAGAAAAGCCTATACTACAACGACTAGATCGAAGAATGAGAAGTCAATTATCCCCCTATACTTAGGTTTAACTAATCCTAAGCATAGCAAACTGTACACAAAACAAGGATGATTGAGAATCGGAATGAAAATCAACGGCTCAGTGTGTGTCCCCCAATACTTAGGGTAAAAGATACCTAATTACAGGAAAAAATATCAACAAGTGAGGAGACAAGTGAGGGGATTAAAATAAGTGAAAAATAAATAAAGCAAATAAACATAAAGATGAGAGAATAGACAACAACACTACCCCTTTACTTAGGGTAAGAGATCCCTAAGTATAGGCAACAACATGAGTGATGAAGCGAAACGAAGAAAGAACACTCGACTCATCCACCTCCCCTATACTTAGGACAAAGCACATCCTAAGCGAGGCAAATACATAATTGGGGTGGATGAGAGACACAGTGGATGGAATGAAAGAAATGAAAGCGATCATATACAAGGCGAGGAATATACAGTGGTCAAGAAGGTAGAAACTTTACATTCTTGCGCGACCATTGAGGAATAGATCTTACAAGATGCATGTCAATATCGGGGTCAACAGCTGAAGAATCATGAGCGATGTGGTGGAGATCCTCAATGGTCTCAAAACAAAAATGCACGAACCCATCAGGTCAGGCCTGGAAAGTCTTTACTTTTTCTACCTTCTGCGGTAAGGTATCTATAGTGTAAATGTTGCGGATCTCATCAAAACATCTCTACATACAAGAAGAGGGAACACCAAGGTCTATGCTTTCCGAATCTTCCCCTTGGAAGAGCAATTCTCAGATCTCAGTATTGTCCATGGTATAGTAAACGTCTCGGATCTCAGAAACATGGTCATAGTCCTCTGAGTCGGCAAACAAAGGTACACTCTCATCAGGGGTGGGTTTATGAGTGGCAGTGGGTGCAGTGACCGTCTCAATAAGAGCACTCTCGTTGTGGAAACGAAAGCATACCTCTCTAGATCAATAACGACCTTCGTCGTCTTGAAAAAAGGCCAACCCAGGATGATTGGAGTGCGCTCCACAAAGGTGGAGGTCTTTATGGGCAATACAACAAAATCAACAGTGTAGCTCATGCCTTGGATCTAAATGACAAAGTTTTCAAGAATACCATGTCGCCTCTTTATTGATCAATCACCGAATTGACAAATCATCCTGATTTTCTTAAGAGGCTCGAGATTGAGTGTCTTGACGAGTGAAGAGGGTATTATATTAATCGATGTGCCACTGTCAAGGAAAGTGTGATCAAAATGATGGTAAAAAATGGCACACCTAACAAAGGGTGTACTGGTGTCCCTTTTCCTATTGGGTAGACGATGTGTGATAGCGTGGGCAGTGGTCATGGTCAGAATGTGGCGCTCAGTTCTGTGACGTCTCTTCTTTCTCTTAGGTGCATGTCAAAAGTCCATGGTCTGATGAAGTGGGCCCTCAATGATAGCTCCAATATTAGCCACCACTTCAGGTTCAGATAATTATTTTTAAAGTTTTTTATTTCTTCCTTGTTAAGGAAGAAGTCGGAATCAACATGTACACAAGGGTGACTAGAAGGTTGTATAGAGTCATTCTTGATAGGTGGGTTGGTGTAAACTTTGGTGTATGTATGTGTGGGCAAAGTGGGTGGCATAGGTGCCCTCTCCTCACAATCTGCCATGTCTATGTGTCTCCCATTTTGTCTTTTTAGCATTTTGTGTTTGATCATTTTTTTGTATTTTTGATGATTGCTATCTCCCATGGGTGGCCTGTTGCAACTTCATCACATCAGAAGGTGGAGGGACAATGCGGCTCTTATTTTGTTAATTGAGGATCTCTATCCTCTTCTACATTTGCTCCACTAATCGGGTCACAGTCAACTCCAAGGGAGTACAATCCAACAATGTAGCATTGGGTAGGGGTGATGGTGGAAAATGTAGTGGTGAGGGCGGGCAATCAAAATCCAATGGCTGACACAGTGGGTGAGCGGGTTGCCTTAATATATATGAAAAGTCAAATTGTGTAGCCTACCTGTGGGGCCACTCAAGAGGAGGGTCCATCTCGATAGGCAGTTTTATTGGCGGATATGTACAAAAAAGAAAATCTGGATAATTCTCCTCCTGACAAAATAGAGGTGCACCGACTGGAGCAAAATGAGATAAATACGTGAATCCCGGATAAAAGTTGTTCCATTCGGCCATCTCGATTTGCAAGAGGCGGGGATCAAGGAGAGCATGATAGTCAAGTCAAAATCAACAACAACAACAACAACAAAGCCTTTTCCCACAATTAAGTAGGGTCGGCTACATGGATTCTTCGCCTCCATTCAGATCTATCTTGGGTCAATCTCGGACTTATATCCAAAAAACTAAGATCCCTTCGTATAGTCTCTTTCCAACACTTCTTGGGTCGTCCTCGCCCTCTCTTAGCCGGCTCAACATCCCAAAAATCGCATCTCCTAACCGGTGCATCAGTTGACCTTCTTTGCAAATGACCAAACCATCTTAAGCGGTTTTCTCGCATCTTATCCTCGATCAGAGCTACACCAACTTTCTTTCTGATTGCATCATTCTGAATCCGATCCTTACGTGTATGTCCACACATCCATCTCAGCATTTTCATTTCTGCTACGGCCATTCTCTGCACATGTCTATGGTTCACAGGCCAACATTCAGAACCATAAAGCATAGCAGGTCTCACGGCTGCTTTGTAAAACTTTCCTTTAATTTTTAAAGAAATTTTCTTATCACAGAGAACAACGGAGGCTCCTCTCCACTTTAGCCAGCCTGCATTTATTCTATTAGTAACATCTTCATCAATTTCCCCATCATGTTGCAAAATAGATCCCAGATATCTAAAAGAATCTCTCTTCTGTATGTTATCGTCACCAATCTTCACCTCGATTCCTTCACCATTGCTTCCATCAAAGGTGCATTCCATATATTCCGTCTTAGCCCTACTTATACCAAAACCTTTAGTCTCCAATGCATGTCTCCAAACCTCAAGCTTCTCATTTACTCCATCTCTAGTCTCGTCAATCAACACAATATCATCAGCAAATAACATACACCAAGGTAACTCATCCTGAATGTGACTTGTCAACTCGTCCATAATCAAAGTAAAAAGAAATGGACTCAAAGCTGAACCTTGATGTAAACCAATGTCGACATCAAAATAGTCAGTCTTCCCCGTCGGGGTCCTTACACAAGATAAAGCCCTATCATACATATCCTTTATGAGATTAATGTATAGGATAGGTACTTGTCTCTTCTCCAAAACTCTCCACAGTATCTCTCGTGGGACGGAGTCATAAGCCTTCTCCAAATCAATAAAGATCATATGGAGATTCTTCCTTTTAGCTCTATATATCTCCATTGTTCTCCTCAGCAAATGGATGGCTTCAATAGTTGAGCGACCTGGCATGAATCCGAATTGATTTTCTTTTACTTGGGAAACTTGCCTCAACCTTCTTTCGATCACACGTTCCCAAATTTTCATAGTGTGGCTCATCAGCTTGATACCTCTGTAATTTGAACAATTTTGAATGTCTCCTTTGTTCTTATAAAGAGGCACCACGATACTCCTCCTCCAATCTTCAGGCATTTTCTTGCTTCGCCAAATAACATCGAATAGATTCGTAAGCCAAGTCAAACCACGCTCACCTAAAACTTTCCATACTTCTACAGGGATGTCATCCGGTCCAACACCTTTCCCAGGTCTCATAACCTTCAAAGCCTCCTCTACTTCTTTTCTTTGTATTCATCTATAGCATGCATGATTCAAGTAACTTTCACTACTAGCTAGATCACCCAAAGTGATCTCTCTATTTCCTTCTCCAATGAAAAGTTTATGGAAGTATTGCTCCCATCTAGTCTCTATATCCTTTTGAGTAACAAGCACGTGACCTTCCTCGTCCTTAATGCATCTCACTTGAGAAAGGTCTTTGGTCTTTCTTTCTCTTGCTTTGGCCAACCTGAATATATCCTTCTGGCCCTCCTTAGAGTTGAGATTTTTATACAAAACCTCATAAGCTTTTGACTTTGCTTCGCTTAAAGCCTTCTTTGCTTCCTTCTTCGCTATTTTATAGTCTGTGACAGTTTCATCTGTTCTATCCTTAGACATAGCTTTAAAGCACGCTCTTTTAATTTTTAGCTTCTCTTGTACCCCTTCACTCCACCACCAAGCCTCCTTTTGACCTGGAGCTCCTCCTTTTGACTCGCCTAGCATCTCTTTGGCTACCTTTCGGATACAAGATGCTACTGCCTCCCACATCTCGTTTGCACTACCGCTACAATCCCAAGATAAGTCTTCTAAAACCTTCTCCCTGAAGCTTGATTGCTTCAGCGGAAGATTCCACCACCTAGTTCTAGTGATCTTAGGAGCCTTCCTTTTCTTTACCAGCCCTTTTATTTGTAAATCCAAGACTAACAAGCGATGTTGGGTTGTCAAACTCTCTCCAGGGATTACTTTGCAATCTTTGCAACACAACCGATCTCTTCTCCTCAACGCAAAGTAATCTATCTGTGTTCTAGTTGAGCCACTCTTATAAGTAATTAAATGCTCCTCCCTCTTCTTGAAAAGAGTGTTTGCTATGAAAAGATCATATGCAGTTACAAAATCCAGAATGACTTTTCCCTTTTCGTTTCTATCCCCAAAACCATGTCCTCCATGCACACTTGCATAACCTGAAACATCTTTTCCCACATGTCCATTAAGATCTCCACCTATGCAAACCATCTCTCTTTGTGGGATTCCTTGTAAAATCTTATCCAGATCCTCCCAAAAAGCTTGTTTAGTCCTTTCATCTAAACCAATTTCTGGTGCATAAACTGAGATGATATTCAGAATTTCTTCTTCAAGCACCAACTTTAGCAAAATAATCCTATAGTCAAGTCAAAATATGAACAGAAAAAGGTGCAAATGCACGAAGTGATCAAACACACACACAAAACAAACACATTTAAAAATCCTTAAATTCACCAACTAAACACTGTAAAGACTGTGAAGGTTTGGTCTTTCATCTTTTCTGTTTTTCTTTGTTTGTGTAATTTTGATTACTCTCTCTTTATCTCCTACTACAAATGATGTAATTTTATATAATTAAGAGTGGTAAAGGGATCATTTTCTGTAGGTAAAGTAGATTAATTGCACTTTGTTTGTTAAGTCACTTGGGTATGATTTACTTCTTATTCAAGTTTATGTTGACAATTTTGTGTTTGACTCTACTAATGCATCTCTATGTAAAGAGTTCTCTGATCTTATGCAAGATGCTTTCGAGATGAGTTTAGTTGCAAAACTTAAGTTTTTCGTAGTTCTTCAAATATCTCTGCTTGAGAACTTGATTTTCTTCCTGCAACAAAAGTTTACAGAGGATCTGCTAATGAAGTTCAGGTTTGCTTTGTGTTGTGGGAAGCCTAATCCTCTAGCTCCATCTTGTTATTTGGATCTAGATAAAGAATGTACGGCTGTCGATGCAAAAGAGTACCAAGGTATGATCATATCCCTGCTCTATCTAATAATAAGTACACATGGTATACTTTTCAGCACTTGTTTAGTTGCACGTTTTCAATCGTCTCCTAAAGAAAGCCGTTTAAAAGCCGTTAAAAGAATCTTTCATTACTTAGCTACTACTGAAGATTTTGGTTTATTTTATCCTAAGACAAACAACATGGATCTCTTCATATATAACGATGCAGACTACATTGGTAGTCGTACAAATAGAACAAGTAATAGTGATATCAGTTTATGGGAAATGCTTTAGTATCTTGATTTTCTAAAAAGCAAGACTATGTTGCACTTTCAATAATTGAAGCTAAATATATTACGACAACTTTAGCTTGTTCTCAATTATTATGGGTGAGAAACACTCTTATTGACTTTGGTTCATCCTTTTCAAAAAGCCAAATCTGTTGTGATATTACCAGATCTATTAATCCTATAAAAAATCATGTCAATTACTCTAGGACCAAGCATATATACGTTCATCATCACTTTCTTGTGAACATGTCTTAAAGGGGGAAGTATGTTTGAATTATGTCTCACAGATAAGTAGCTAGCCAACATTTTCATTAAACTTTTAGCCACTACTCGATTTGAGCAACTTAGAAGAGAATTGGATCTTTGTACTTTAAAAGATCTGATTTAATCCAGTCTTTTGTTGAGAAAACATAATTGATGGATTATCTAGAATTGGCCTGATCGATCAATCATTGATCGATTATATAGATAGGCATGATCGATTAATTTAAGCATGGGATTTTTTATCTTTATCTCCTCAAATCTCGCATCACCTTGATTCTCTAAACGATCACATGTGTTAATTGACACCGAGCATACATCAAAATATCTTTATCTCTCCTAAATTCAAATTTTGAAATTTAAAAAATTTGGATTTCCCTCTTTTGGCACCTTCTCTTGTTTCTATTTAAAGGGATCTCATCCTTTGTTTCTTCTCGCTACGAAAGACTTCAAAGAAGACTGTTCTATCTCAAGACATTTTCTTCGCCCTCTTCCTCGCTTTCTAAACCATGTATTTTCTTGGATCCTCAAGAATAGGCGAAGAAACTTTTAGTATGTCTTCAATGATATCCAAACTCTCATTTACATCTTTGTGAATGAAGTTCCTATCAATTGGAGTCATTATTTCCTTTCTCTCCTCGCAACACCTCTAACCAACTTTCTACCCCTTGGAGTTCTGGTTTGCTACATTAGAACTTATTTCTCCATCGATAATGTGGAAGAACCAAGGAAGATTAAGCGTGTTCGATCCTTAGGCGAATATTCTATGAAATATTCATGAACAACCTGAGATAATCCTCCTTCTCAAGCCCCTCCTATCCAACCAACCCCTTCCTCCGAATATCAACAACTCACTTTCATAGTTATGTACCTCATCCTTGCTTCCATATATCATCAACCTTCGACTACTCTTAGGAATACCAAAACCACTGTCTAGCCCCTGGTTAGGTTCTTGCCCCTCATGACATAGTTGATGGTATCTCACTCCTTCTGTACTGCTAACAAGAATGTGGAACAAATGATGTCGCATAATGTGAACATGACCCATTTTTCGAACGATTTTGTGACATTCCAGAATGAGCAATCTAAGCTCCTCTATCGTATCAATGATAGAATGGAGAATTTTAATTAAGAAGCCCTCCTCCTCCCATTGACCCTCTAAGACTGCTCCTGCTCCTTCTACTTGTGCTGCTCTCGCTTCATCATTTTTACTGGAAAGAAACTTCACATCAAAGAGATTCCTGATGATGTTGAAGAAGAAAAGAAGTTGAGACTAAGTCTGAAGAAGAAGATGGCGATGTTATAGTTGACTTTGACTATGACCCGAATGCTTAGTTGTTCTTTCTTATTTCCATACTGTTTTAAGTTAAGTGCACTATGTATGCTTTTCTATGTTATTTCAGTATGTTATGAAATGCTACTTTCTTGAATAACTTTATGTTTGAAGTTTATCTTCTTGGGATTGATTATGTTCTTTTAGATTATGACAAAAGGGGGGATACAAATAAAAATTAACTTAAGAAAGTTTTTATTAAAATTTTTTCTAAGAAGTTAAGACTTTGAGATCTTAGCTTTAGAGGGAGAAAATTAAAATTAAATCCAATGAACTGCAAAATGCTTTCAAGAATAAAGTCTATTGTTTTGTCAGCTTTAAAAAAGGGAAGATTGTTAGAATCATGCTTACTCTTGTTTTAAAGTTGACACACATTATCTCTACTTGCATAAGTGTATTGTTTATGCAAGATCTTCAGACAAAGTTCAAGCCTTCAACAAAATCACATCAAAAGTTTTTCTTTTCATATTATATGTTGTTAAAGTGTTTTTATATTGTACTTATTATGTAATAATCTAATATAATCTAAATACTATTCAATGATTGTATCTCTGATGATGTACATAAAGAGTTAGTATTGCTACTGATAAAGTCAAAATTATTGCACCAAAGTCAAAGTCAGACCTTTAATTGATCGTTTATTGCAACTTTTGTTGATCGATCATCCATTGATCACTCATGGTACTTCACTGATCAATCATTCTATAGCCAGTTGATGAACACTTTAAACCGATCGATCATAGGTTCTTGTATGATCGGTAAGACACATTAATCGCTCATGTTTTTAGTAGTGATCAATCATTTTTTAAATGTTGTCTACTCTTTGACTATTACTTTTAATTGATTGATAATTCACTTCTTATGATCTATCCTTTATTTGAATTTTGAATTATGTATTCGAACTTTTGATCGATCGTTACCTCTTGTCTGATCGATCATATGAGCATTGATAGATCATGTTCTTTGTACTGATCGATCATTCCATATTTAAACGTTACTATTTTTGGATTATGATGGTTACATGGTTCAAATCCTATAAAAGGAGACCAATAATTCCTCATTTTAACAAACAACTCACTCGAGTATTTTTCTCTCTCTCTCTCTCTCACTATTGAGTGCTCATTTCTTTCAAGAGAGAAGATTTCTAATTGAAAGCTAGTCCCGATCTATAGCAATCTCTTCAAGCTGTTTGTGCAGTCAGGAATTTCCTTGAAGCTACTTAGAAAAAATCAATGGTATTTTTTTATTATAGCTTTCACTTACGTTAGAGGTATATCTGTCTGATTCAAGTATTTGAATATCTTGTTGATATATTCTCATTGTTGGTTATTGAGAAGTTGTTGATTGACTATTTATTTAATCAACATAGATAATTGTTTTATTTTGTTCGAGCTGACATTGTTCTCCAGATACTCTCGGAGTTCTCTCTCTGCAGGAAGCTTGAGGTGAAGCCTCAAGCGGCATCACAACTAGCTCAGTTGCAGTTGTGACTTTGGTGTTTGGTCTAAAGTTATGACTTTGGTGTGTCATCCAAAGTTGTAAGCTCTATGCTTGTAATCAGTTGAGATATCCGTACTCAAGATATAGTGGAATAGTTGGTTGACATGGTGAACTAGAAATCCCTAAGTCAGGAATGCTTAGGTTGTGGTTTTCACCCACTTGGATTTCCATGTTAACATATTGTGCAATGTGATAATTAGATTGGATGCTTGTCTTCTGCTTCTGCCAAAAGATTTTAATATACCATACTCAATTCACCCCTTCCCTCTGGAGTGTATCTGGTCCGCAAGTACTGTTTGATTGAATGTAACATCACCTCTTCCGACTATCTTCTTGTTAGCCAAATTTCATAGTATATATCAACAACTATATGTATAGTATCAACAAATATGCTCTTCTGCCTGTTTAATTAAAAGTTTTCTATCTATCTTCATGTTCAATGTGAACATAGGTTGTACATTCAAAAACACGTGAGAAAGTGTTACCTCATTTCTCATCCATGTTGTTCTGAAAGTTCTCCGTCTAATGCAACAGATGGACCATGATTGAATAGGTATTTATATTTATATTTATATTTATATTGGGAACCTTTCAAATGAGGTGTGGGCTTTTCTGAAATTGTAAAGGCCACAGTGAATTTAGTAAAAACTCTATAACAGTTTTGTAAAGTGTAAACTGCACATTGTAAAAAAAATGAATTTTGTAAAATATAGCATCCAAATTTAAATTAACATTTCCATCCAATATAATAGTATTTTCATAATTTTATTTCATTATACATGTTGTATTAATATTTATTGTTATATGTATGCAACAAGAAATTGTAAAATATATTGGAAAGATGGCTAAATTGAGGGTGGCTCACAATATATATGGTGAGACCCCGTCTCATTTGAAGTTTCTCCTGTTTATATTTATATTTATATTTACTGCATTAACCCAATGTTTCTTAGGTAGACGTGTGCATCGTCTTGCTTCTCATTTGCTCCAGAATAGTCATGTACATGCATTCATGGAGTCCATTCTATCTGTGTTTTCAATCTCCTGATCAAACTCCTCGCTGCAATCTTCTCACTATTGTCGGACTTGAGACATTTCGAATTTAAACTTGTCTCATTCTCATTAAAAACCCTTCATATCTTAAAGTTTCAAATACATCAGAGTAATGTTTGATAAAATAAATCCACAATTTTCTACTTGAATCATCAACACCTTCATACATGCCTCCATACCCATTGCTAACCACTGTCAGTCCTCCATCTCTACCGAACTCATCGCAGCATCGCCGACCAACGTCAGTTAGGGTTGTATCACTGCCATCTCCCTCTTACAGGTCATCTTCTAGAGGAAGAGAAAGCATCTTCCATTCTTCTTGGAGCTTTGAGTGGAGGAGCACCTTCCAGCCTTCTAGGTACAACCGCATATGTGCCTCTCCTCCTTTACCTTGAGATCCCCCGTGCACCTCTCCTAACCTAACTGGCAGTACAACACCCTCGTACCGACCTCCATACTGGTAGCCTTTTTTATATAAACATATTCACATTCTCAAGTACAGTTCATGAACTTGATCTCAACATTTCCAGATTTTCTGACTGCAACTATAACATAAATTTGAACTGATATAAACAATCTTGGAACTATAGTAGGAAAATAACGTGTATTGTAGTCTGTATATAAGAAATTAGAAGCTCTAATATAATATTTCTAAGATAGGCATGTGATGTTTGATTTGGTCCTTAGTTGTAATAAGATGCCAACGATATTAAATATAGAAGAGGTAAATGTATAGATTTTTTTGGGTGCAGTGTATGAATGCATTCAGAAAAGCTAGTCAAGAAATGGTTACCGGAATTAAAGTGGTGTTCTATATGCGTCGGCACGGACCAAATATGGGCCATAAAAATTAAGTTCGGCCAGCAAAAAAAAGGAAGGCCTCAGCCCGATCCAAAGCCTGAATTGTTGAAAGGGTTTGTGCCTGAGTTGTGTAGGATCTGGCCTATGCTCATCCCTACTAAATAGTCTTCGTCATGTGCTAACATCACATCTTGATGATGCAACATTATCCTATCATATATAGTTCTTTCTTATCTTTAGCCAGAACCAGCAACGCTCTTGGACATCTTCAATGAGTCTGCATTGAATGATGTCACCATATGAATCTCTGATTTTTATTTGACAGATATGAAATTCTTTGTTCGATTATAACATGTTTCAATTCTGCTACAACATTCATCATCCCTAGACAAAATTTTTCAAAATCATCTTTCACATAATTTTAGAGTATGTCCTTTGTTGAGTAAAGTGAAATGAAGTACTCGAGTTCATATTCCAAGACTCACTTCAAGCATCTCCAACATATATAAGGCATCATTATCCTCATCGTTAGTAAGATGTATGGTATTCTTACCTTCATCAGTTTAACCTTTATGTTTTCTAGAACTTGCAGTCGGTCTACCTCAACAATATCACCCCTTCCTTTAAAGAACAATATCCTCCCTCCAAACTTTTAGCCAATCACAATGTATGAGGAAGATCAGTCACCTCAATCCATCCCCCTCCTACATCATCTCTCAGCCAATCACATGCAGAAGGAAGATTATCCACCACCTTAACAATTATCTGAATCAATTCTAAGCCAATCGGTCTTTACAAGATAAACCCCATCAAGACCCTCATCCTACGACAAGAGATTTACCCTCCAGATCTGATGGGAAAAAAATCCAACCTTGCAACTGACCCATCATGATTCAAGGTATAGCAATATTAATTGATTGAATATCTTCCCTCTAATAGATTATGCTTGTGCACATATGCATATATCATTTCTCTTAAACACAATTAATAACGATTGTGATATTATTTGTCTTTTCACCTTTTCATTATTATGTTTCTTTTCGTATATATTAAGCATTTTGTCCAAAATGAGTTCTCTATATAAGAGAACTCCAAGGCTATCTCATAATGCACTTTTGTGTTTTCTTTGCACATGGTATTAGAGCAATTGTCCTAGACTAGATATCTCGTAACCCATGTCCTACCCCTACCCACCGCCCTCTCCATTCGTTCTCTACCACGCGCATCACCTACGTCGCAATGACATCCCTTGAGCTCCAGCTAGACCTCCTGCGAGGTCTTCTTGTGCACCGCTAGTGGTTTGTGTGGTAGTCCAGGCATCATCATGCCCTTGTAGGGCCCTCCTGGCAATTGCAGGACCCCCTTGGCTACCGCCAACCCACCGCAGGGCCCTCTAGGCTGCCACTAGGCCATAATCGGGGCCATCCACAGTGCCACCAACATACAACGAGGCCCTCCAGGCCCTCGCGTGTCTCCAGGTCACCGCCAAGAACTTCTAGGGAACCCTAGGAGTCTCTGCCTCTGTCCTTTGTCGCTAAGATCATCTAGGATAGATCTGAAGGTTTGATTTTGACATTTTGTGGTGATTTCAAGCCACTAAATCACTCCATCGGCCCTAGCGAACGGTAGTTTGCACACACAACCTATTCCCTATATAATCATGTAGACGACTTCAGATTGTTTACCGTCTAGTCGAGTTTTATCACATGTCAAAAATCAAGGGTGATATTTTTTTCTACATCCGGTGCTTTCAAGGGTTCGACACCCATCATGAAGATGGATGCGACCAACTATGAATTGTGGTCCATGCAATTTATGACCCCGATGTAGTGCAATTTATAACCCTGATTCAAGTTAGATGATATTGTCTCCCGTCTGAGGGAGATTATGACTCCTCCTGCCTCCACAACTAGTGCACTTACAGGACCTCCAGATGTTGCGACCACTACTAGAGCCTCTTCTAACTCCTCAAGTATAGCATATGCAATTACAAATTGTCGTAGGTAGACATAATAGAGTGGATCACTGATTTTGGTGCATTCCACCAATTGTGTGGAGATAGGTCTCAATTTACTTCATACAGATCTTTCCCTTCAGGAAGATCAATTATCATTGCAGAAGGGACCCATTCCCTTGTTACAGGATAAGGAAAGGTCTATCTTATGTCATCCATGCGCATGCAGAATGTGCTACATGCACCTGATTTTTCGATGAATTTACTTTCTATTAGTGAAATCACTAAGGGCTTGCATTGTCGTGCCATTTTTTACCCATATTCTCTTGTGTTTTCAGGACGTACTCATGGGAAAGGTGATTGGATGTGGCTGTAAGCAAGGGGTGCTCTACAGACTGATAGAGTCTCCATATGCTGGTGCTTCTTCTATTCCTCCTAGATCGGTCTCACCTTACATGTGACATCAGCGTTTTGGTCACCTTCCTCTGTAGAAGTTGTGCCATGTCTTCTCACAGATATCCACTCAGTCCACCTTCTAGGGCAAGGCTTGCCAGCTTGGGAAGCATCACTAGTCTTCTTTTCATGGTCGTCAAAGTAGTGGTAGCAGCCATCTGTTTGAGTTAGTTTATTTTTGACAAGGGCTCCCGGTCATGTACCTAATCACCATGGACACATGATTCTATCTTGTAGATGTGGATGCTTTTTCTATATTATCACGGATTTTTCTTCTGAAAAATAAGCTAGACTGGGTATGTCATTATCATTTATTACTGAAATAAATAATATTTTCCTGCTAATTTTAAATATGAACACCGTGACAATGCTTTAGAGTTCTACACTTTACAACTTTTTGACTTCTTCAGGTCTCTTAGCATCATACACTAGACCTTGTTTGCATACACTTCCCCACAAAACAGTGTTGCTGAATGCAAACATCGTAACTTGATGTGACCGGGACCCTTATGATTCAAAGTCATGCCCCCATTCTTTATAGGGTGATGTGATTCTTACTGCCTGTAACTTGGTGAACCACAAGGTGTCCGTGATTTTAGGAGAGAATGTTCCTTTCTCGATTGCGCTTCCTGAGAAGGACATGGTCTCCCTTATACCCCATGTTTTTGGCTCTGTGGTAGTCGTGCACCACCTAACTATCAAGTGTGTCTTTGTAGGTTACTCTCATACCCCAAAGGGGTATCGTTGCTTCGTTCCAGTTAGACGGAAGTACTATATCAATGTTGATGTCACCTTTTTTGAGTCACTCATGTATTTCTCTCGTACAGGTGATAGGTTGACTCAGTTTGATTCTAGAGAGGATCTATAAGTGATTCCTCCTCCTATAGCTCCACCACCTCCAATCCCACCAGCACCTCCACCACATCCACTTGATCAACCACCACCTCCACCACCTCCACAAGCTCGTGTGGCTCCTCCACCACTACCACCTAGTATGTTGACTCAATATTTACCACATTTTTACATTTGTAGGCTCCCCTGGTCATGCACATTCCCCAACATCCAACACGCTCTATTACAGGACAAGCAAGTGCCTTCTCTGGAGGATAGTTTACAAGTTTAGGAGGATACATATGACCTTGATGTGCCAATTGCTCTGTGGAAGTAGAGGCGTATGCTATGTATCCTGTCGTAGCTCATGTCTCTTTAGGGCATCTTTCAAAGGATTTTTAGGAGGATCATCATGGATTTGTCAGCCGAAGAGATTCCATGAACTTATCAAGAGGCAATGCGAGATAATCATGTAGGTCTTGCCATGAAGGAGGAGATGGCCGCATTATAGTCACGAGGCACATGGAGCCTTGTTACAACTCCTACACAGCCATCTGTGATAGGATGTAAATGAATTTTTCATAGTGAAGCATCAATCATGTGGTAGTGTTGATTACTACAAGGCAACGCTTGCGGCTCGTGAGTTCTCCCATATGTATGGGGTGGGCTATTGATAACAGGGGTTCTCCACTGAGGGTCACCATGAAAAATATAGAAGTGTTGTCGCTGAGGCGACCACTCATAGAAGACCGGTGTTAATCAGCAATTAACCCACAATCCAAAGAATACAACAATCAAGCTCAAAAATAAATGTGAATTAATCTTTATTTTACTCTACCATAAAATGTATAGTGACAAATATGTAGAGGTCGAACCACAGAGAGCAACACAAAATGCATTAGCCTACGTGTCAATCACAGTCATCCTTGTGTGGGTTTCTTTCTTTTTTTTTATTTTTATTATTTATTTTTTTTATATTTTTTTTATTATTAAAATATAATAATTAAGTATTATATATATATGTATTTATATAATACAAATATATTACATATATATACATAGAGGGTAAGCATATAGCTTATAATACATGTAATATATATAGGTATATCTAAATATAATAAAATAAATATATATATTTTTTTCTCTTTTTTTTTATATTATATTAAGATTAATGAGACTACATATTACTAATTATATATATATATAATATACATATTTTTTTTGTTGAATATATAGATATATATACATAAAAGGGTATTATATTATTCACAAAAATACTCAAAAATAGTCAAAAATTCAGGAGAAGGATTTTTTTGGAATTTTCATGGCTTTTTACTGTTTTTATGATTTTTGGGTATTTTTGCAAATATTTTTAGTGTTTTAAAATAGCTAAATAATAGCAAACAGTGGACTAGGTACTGGCCGTCACAAAAACAGAGATTAAAAATAACTAACAGCCTCAAAAATTTTCCACCTTAATTTTCTAATAACAATAATAAAATATAGCATAAGTAGGGCCTGAGTTTATATTTTTCTGATTTTTCTTTGATTTTTTATATTTTTTGAAGTTTTTGGATATTTTTGAATTTTTAAGGTTTTCTTTTTGAGATTTTTAGGGATTTTTGGACTGACACTAATATAGGTCAAGATACACCATAGGTAATTTTTTTGGAATTTTTTGAGGCATTTTCATATTTTTTTGGGATTTTATAAGTTAGACAGGGAATAAAAGACATGTTTTTGATTTTTAATAAATGCAAAAATGCAACAAAATGCAAAACTGAAAATATGGCGTTTAAGCATGACCAAACAGGAGCTTAAGTCTATTTTTGCAAGATTTTTCGATTTAATATGAAGCATAAAATAAATAGACAAAGCCTTCAAAAATTAAATGGCCTGGCAGGGGTATTTTTGCAAATAAAATAGTTGGCAGGGGCATACATGCAAAAATTACAACAAAAATACACTTTAACTCTTATTTTCAGGACCATTTAGTAAATACAAGAACCCGGCGGGGTTTAAATGCAAATATTCACGCGCCTCACGTGGTTGCTGCACGTGAGGCGCGGAGGGACTAAAGTGTAAATATGTAAACATCAGGGGGTTCACTGCAAATTTTACAATTTATTTACAACTGAAACTTTATTTTTGGGATTAAATACTAAATACAAAAAAGTAAGGGGCTTGGTATGAAATTTACCCCTCATCAAAGCTTTTCATCCTGTGGCGCTGGAGGCGCCACTTATCCACGTGGCGGCCATCGGACGGCGGACATCGGTTCGGCGATGAAGGGCCAGGATTAGAACCTCCTGGCTGATCTGACGGTGGATGTGCATCTTCATCGAACGGTCGGCGTTCAATCTGGGCCACCCCTCTCGATCCAACAGTGCAGAAGGCACCTGGAAGAACTGGGAAGAAGCTCGCCCCCGGCGAGCTTCGATCGGGTAGCTCGTGCTCCTCCGGGCTCCTCCCGCGCGTCTGAAGCTCTCTAATCGTAGCTGGGAAGCTTCCGCGTCGTCTGACGGTTCTTTGGTGGCTCCTGGAGGTCCGAGTCGATGGAGCGAGGTCGGAGAAGAAGAGGACCCCCAGGAACCTCTTCCTGGGTCAAAGCAAGCCCAGAAGGGCTCGATTCCTCGATGTACCTGCACAGGAAGAACCGCGGGCGAGAGAGCTTGCTCCTCGACCCGGGGTTTTGAAGCTACGGCGCAAAAATGAGGTGGGCGGAGGGGCTCCGGCGAACGGCGGAGGTGGAGCCCCGATTCGCCAGGACCTAGGGTCCTGGGTTGAACAAATGCGTGCGGCAGATGGAGAAAGCGTTGGGTTTCGAAATGGGGTGAACAGGGCGGTCGGATACGGTCAGGTCTACGGTGGAGAAGTCGCCGGACCGGAGCTCCGGCGAACTTCGATTTTTTATTTTTACGCTAGGGTAATCAACTAACCACTAATCTAACTACTGGAATGAAATGCTAACATTAAAAACTAACTAAGAACGCATTAAAAGGGCAGCTCTTATACCTGGGGGCCTCCAGGGAGCAGGGCGGACGCCGGAGCTCCGCCGTGACAAAAGCCTCCTCTCTTCGGCCGATTCGAGGCACCAGCTCACTCCCCCTGTCACGAGGAATGTCCTAGGACTAGAATTGAGGCTTGAGATTGGATAAAAAGTGGCCAAATTCGAGGAAGGAAGCGGATCTTTTTATTTATAAACATTGGCGAGTGGCCTTATTGACCGGCGATTATTTCATGATCTAGAGAGTATTAGGTTGATCTATGATTTCGGCGGGCATCATGGAAGATTAGGGAACAAATCTTGTGAAGGAAGCGTTGTCGATTGATGGATGGTGTGCCCGGGAAAAAGGCATGAAATCGGGGGAGTAGACTGTTCAGAGACGCCAGGCGAGGGATGGGACAGTTGACCTGGAAGTCAACGTTGGCCGGCGCCTCATTGGGCCACGTAAGCCGCTACGAGACAAAATAGCAAATCTGAAGGAAGATTGATTTATTTGACGTCCTAAATGATTTTATTAATTTTTTCTTAAAAAATAAAAAATGTGTATTATTTCATCTAGTATTTATTCATGATTTTTATTGAATTTTTCGAGGTGTTTTATTATAGTTTTATTTTAATAATGTGTATATGTATGTATTTACATGTATTTTTGGATATTTTATTTTTAATTTATTTATTTTCTTTTAGTATTTTCTTGGTTTATTTTATAAATTTATAACTTATTTTTGTGAGTATAAAGATATTTTTGTTTGATTTTTATAAGTTTATTTGTATTTTTAAATAAATAGGTCTATGTATTTGTAAGTATACTTATAGGTACTTTACCTATATATTATACACATTGTATTTATTTAATTAATTTTATGTGTTTTTATTAAGGATTTGTATTTTTAATAGGACATATATAATATATACATTATTACAAAAATATAAGAGATTTGAATAATTAAAGAATGTTTTCCTCTTTTATTTATGTACATCCTTCTCATAGGTATATTGCTTATATATATTTCATAGACTTATTTTATTTTATTTTACAAACTCTTTTTGGTTTTATTCTAAGGCTAATATGTATATGAATTATATACATTATTTACAAGATTCTAAAAATATTAATTTATAAAAATAAGGAATGGTGAATATAATGAATGTTTTAATCAGGTATTTTGTACAAGAAGGGCCAAAAACCTATCTTCCACAGATGGACTCCAAAAATTATGAAACCAATTTTATAAAATAGTTTATGAAATGCTATATACAATTGAAGGTGAGTTTGGTTGATTTGGAGTTTTTATTTGCAAGATATGGGTCTGTGAAGTTGAGACTTTGGCTTTTTATTTTGTGCATAAAATGTACACTGGGTATTATTTTTACACATACTCAATTTTGTATTTTTATTTACATTATTATCTACAACTTTTATGAACAAAGTTTCTTTATTTGATGAATAAATAATTATGCATAAAATAGGTGTCAAAAATGCATAAAGGGATGAATAAATAAATGAGGTATTTATTGTGTATCGGCCCTTATCTCCCCCTACTTTATTCCTTGTCGACCAATTCCATGCTAGCCTTGGTCTCGGGGTTAGGGTCATAAAATATTTGTAATATTTTATTCCTTTTTTCTTTTCTTCCCTTTATTCTATAATTTTGGCATTAAAAACCTTATCTTATATACGATTAATACAAATGAATAATGAATGCTATTATGTACAAATTGATGCTATTTACATGCATTTGCTGGGGTTTTTGAGGCCAAAATGATAGAATAAAGGTGATGAAATGGAGATTCATCACCCCCCTATACTTGCCTTTGCTAGTCCCTAGCAAACACTTATGCAATAAGCGCAAAAAGAATAAAGAAAAGAAAAAGGAAAATGCAAGAAAGATAGAGTGAATTGAGGTGCTTTCAGTGCAATGCATGTCCTTACAAAATCTGAATTTGGAGCTCTTGTCAGACCTTGGGTGTGAAGGTGTGTGGAACCTAGTCGAGAACCAGCTCTAAAGTACAACAGCCTTCGGTAATCACAGAACTCGGTTCAACCCACCTCAATAGCCGGGTCAGAACTAGTCTACATCATACGCAAACTCTTATAACTATGAAGCTGACTTGTACGGTGTAAGTGATAGTGGCTCTCCCCAACTGAAATGATAAAGGAACTGACTTCTCCAGAATGACAACCCAATGATTCCCCTATCCAACAGCTCTTTCCTCGAGGAGCAGGGTATTCCCTTCTAAGTTCAAGTGGCAACCAGCTCAAGAGGAGGGGGTGAAGAGAAGAACGGACGGTAGCCAGTGTAGCTACCTATCCTGGGATGCAAGACCAGTGTAGTCAAGTCATCTAGCTGTAGGCTTACATGTTTGTCTTTGGAGCTTAAGCTTGCTTATTGACTTTGTACATACTTTGCAGGCATTTTATTTTTGTACAGGCCTGACCATTTTTTTTTCAACATACTATTCACAGCAGCATTTACATAAGGAGTTTTTCCTCTTGAGCCACTAGACTATCCCTCTTTTGAAGCTTTATCGCAACCCACAATCTCCTGTCTTTAGACCTCATTGCTATTGAATCTGGTTGGGGTGCACTTCCCTCCCTAGACGAGGACGAATGTTTCCACCCGTGTGCGTCTCAGACTGGCAAATCCAACCCCCTCACCACTCCAACTGAGTTGAGCCAAGTGAAAGGTGCAGGTGTCCAAGTTAGATCACGGTCGGCAAGAGTCATACGTGTGTCTCGAAAAGTTCTAGTTAGTCCACTGAGGTGACTTGAACCCAGCCCTGATTTCTCAAAGAATTAAGTCTGTATAGACCTGAGGTACCTTAAACCTAGTTCCCATAAGGTTCCGGTGCAATTAGGTGCGGTAAGGTCTAACCGAGCTCCAATTTGAGACTTTCTTAGACTGATTGAATCATCAAGCTTCACTCAAAAATAATATGAATGGTATGCTTATGCTATGCACAATGAATGATGCACTTTTTCACAAAAATTTGAAAGGATCAAAGAATGTTTTTACAAAAAGAATTTCTGCACAGGAAGTACGAACTGAAAATGTTTAAAGAGTATGTACACTTATTTACACAGGCGTGCTGCTTTGTTTTCAAAATTTAGAAATTTTTTAGCAACTTTACAGGTGTGAATGAAATAGTTTATTTGGGTATGTATAGAAAGAATTTGTATGTGTTTTGTTTCTGATTTACTAGTATCTGCAATGGTGTTCTTATTAGCTTTTTGAAAATAATTTTACAAACTATAGTACACGATAATTTTTGCAATCCTTTACACACATTTGAAAACTATTTTTGCAAAGATTTTTCACACTATATGTATATATATACAATTTTCACAATAAGTTTGGCAATCATTTTTCAAAACATTTGCACATAGGTTTTTGAAATCCTTTCTTTCACACAAAGAAAAGTTTTACAATCAACGCAGTTTCACACATTTGAAATCATTTCACATCAAATTTTTCAAAACTGGTCACGCTATTTTTCAAATCATATTGTATAGGTATCTGATTTATTAATCAGTAGATACAAAAGAAGAAAAATTGTATATGACGTATAATATGGTTCCCGTTCTTATAAACTTTATTTGGCTTATTCCTTATTTACAAATGAGAGATTTTTGTGCGGATTCCTCAGACTTACTCGAGAATCATTTTCACAAGGGTTTTTGAAAACTCTAGTCCAAAATAATTTTTGCAACATGTACACGCATTTGAAAATCCTTTTACAAATGTTTTACACAACATAGATAGATTTTTCAAAACACCTTTGACAATCAACTTTTCACAATCATTTGCACACTAATTTTCACAAAGTTTTTGCTTTCACTCAAAGAAAATAGGTTTTACACACAAACTAATTTTTCAATCGTTGAATACTTGTTCACGCTATTTTCAAACAACTTTCACAAGATTTTTCAAAGGAAAACGTTTCGTACAAAACACTTTTCTGACTTATTAGTCAGTATAATAACAATGAGTCTGAGGAACTCACAATCATCTTTCATTATTATAAAGCTACTTTTTACATTTTATTTTGTTGTTGTAGTGATATTTTATTTTTCAGTATGAGTTATGGCTTTTAGTATATACACGGTATATACGACCCCCCTATACTTAGCTTGAGCTATGTCCTCATAGATCGAAAGGAAAAAGCAAAGACATAACTCGTACTGAGTATAGACAGATCTAAAGAATAAATATGAAAGAAATGAATGAATGAGAAGTTGACCGTCCCCCTTATACTTAGGATCAAAGAATCCTAAGTATAGCAGACTGTTCACAAAGCGGGGAGGGTCAAGGGTGGGAATATACTGATCGTACTCAGATTGTCTCCCCCTATACTTAGGGTAAGATACTCCTAAGTATAGAAGAGGAGACAATGGAGAAGATCGAACTGAAATCAAAAACTCTAGGTGCACATCCCCCTATACTTAGGACAAAGTACGTCCTAAGTATAGAAAACTGTCTACAAAGGCGGCACCTTTTAGATAGAAAAAAGAAAAGAGAAAAGGAAAAGAAGAAAAGAAGAAAAGAAGAAAATCAGAGAAATAGTGGTTGGAGTACATCGTCTGAATCTTTTGGTGCTGCAGGTGCTGTGGAGATGTCATCGTTGTGCACTAGTTGAATAGAGTCAACAATGGCCAAGAATGCATCAGGTTCCAAGTAAGGCTTCAGTAGTTGGCCATTGACGACGAAAGGCTGTGCGTTAGGGGACAATTCTGATATCGCGATGCTTCCGTTGTCACGCAATTCACATATTCGAAATGGCCCTGTCCACTTACTTTTTAATTTACCTGGGAAAATCCGCAACTTTGCATCAAACAACCACACTTTCTGCCCAACATCGAAGGTCTTTCGTCTGATGTGCCGGTCATGCCAGCGTTTCACCTTCTCCTTGTACATCAAGGTGTTATCGTATGCGCAGTCTCGGAATTCCAAGAGCCTGTTCAGATCGTCCTTTCTCTTCTGACCACCTTTTCGTGAGTCCAAATTACAATTACTAATTGCCCAAAGGGATTTGTGAATTAATTCCACGGGCAGATGGCATGGTTTTCCATATACAAGACGGTAGGGCGACATGCCCAAGGGAGACTTGTAGGCCGTACGGTAAGCCCAAAGAGCTGAGTCCAAGAGTTGAGACCAGTCTTTTCTGTTTGGCTTAACAAGTTTCTGCAATATGGTCTTGATTTCTCTATTGGATAACTCCGCCATGCCATTGGTCTGCGGATGATAAGGAGACGTGACACGGTGATCGATGCCGTACTCCTTCGTTAACTTCTTGACCTCTTTGTTGATGAAATGGCTACCCCCGTCTGAGATGAGAATCTTTGGTATCCCAAACCGCGAAATGATGTTCTTCTTCAGAAACTGGCAAACTGTTTTGCTGTCGGTGGCTCGGGCGGGGATAGCTTCAACCCAACGACTCACGTAATCTACGGCAAGAAGGATGTGCTCAAAGCCTTGACTGTTAGGGAAAGGTCCCATGAAGTCAATGCCCCATGCATCGAAAACATCTGCTATCTGAATGATTTTCAGAGGCATTGAGTCTTTGGCAGTGAGTGTCCCTTTCAGTCGCTGACAGTCAATACATCTTTTAACAAATTCTGCTGCATCCTTGAATAAAGTGGGCCACCAGAGGCCACACTGTAGTACTTTTGCTGCCGTACGATCTCCAGAGTGGTGCCCACCAGATTCGAGCGAATGACAATGCTCGAGGACACTAGATTGCTCCGTCTGAGGAATGCACCTGCGCCAAATACAATCTGCTCCTTCTCTGAATAGAAGGGGATCTTCCCACTGGTAAAAGCGGATGGTCGACATGAATTTGTTCTTCTGATTCCTCGTCCAATCCGAAGGTATTACCCCCGAGGCGAGGTAATTGACGATGTCAGCATACCAAGGGAGAGCATCCACGGCTAAGATAGCTTCGTCAGGGAAGGTTTCTGTGATAGGTGCATTGCTCAGAGGAGAGTCATGCTGCTCTATTCTGGAGAGGTGATCTGCTACCACATTCTGAACTCCAGGTTTGTCTTTGATTTCCAGATCGAATTCCTGGAGGAGAAGGATCCAATGAATCAGTCTGGGCTTGGCATCCTTCTTCTGCTGTAGGTACCGAATAGCAGAGTGGTCCGTGAAGATAGTGACCTTCGACCCCAACAAATAGGATCTGAACTTCTCTAAGGCGAAAACCACAGCCAGCAGTTCTTTCTCTGTCACTGTATAATTTCTTTGAGCTTCATCTAATGTTCTGCTGGCATAGTGAATGGCATAGGGCACCTTATCTTTCCTCTGCCCTAGAACAGCTCCGACTGCAAAATCTGACGCATCGGTCATTATCTCAAATGGAAGAGTCCAGTCGGGAGGCTGTAAAATTGGAGCCTGAGTGATAAGCTCCTTCAATTGATTGAAAGCAAGGAGAACTGTCTGATCAACAATGAACTCTGTCTCCTTGCACAAAAGTTCTGTCAGAGGTCGGGCAATGCGGCTGAAGTCCTTGATAAATCGTCTGTAAAATCCCACATGCCCCAGGAATGACCTCACATTCTTTACTGACTGAGGTGGCTGAAGGTTTGAAATGACATCCACCTTGGCTGGGTCGACTTCCATGCCACGTTTGGAAACGACATGGCCCAGCACAATACCCTCTGTGACCATAAAGTGGTTCTTTTCCCATGAGAGCACTAGATTGACTTCCCGGCATTTCTGAAGCACTCTGTCTAGGTGCTCGAGGCAAGAATCGAAACTATCACCATAGACAGAGAAATCATCCATGAACACCTCGAGAAAACTGCCTACCATTTCGGCGAATACAGCTAGCATGCATCTTTGGAAGGTTGCGGGTGCATTGCATAATCCAAAGGGCATCCTCTTGAAGGCGTAGGTACCGAACGGGCAAGTGAAGGTAGTCTTCTCTTGATCCTCAGGGGCGATCGCCACTTGATTGTACCCAGAGTACCCATCCAGAAAGCAGAAGAACTCCTTGCCTGCTAATCTTTCCAACACTTGGTCAATAAATGGCAAGGGAAAGTGGTCCTTCTTGGTTGCTGCATTAAGACGGCGGTAGTCAACACACACCCGCCAGGATGTCGGTACCCGAGTTGAAATTTCCTCTCCTTTTTCATTTGTGACCACAGTAAGCCCGGATTTCTTGGGAACTACATGCAGGGGGCTTACCCACTTTGAATCGGAGATGGTATAAATGAAGCCTGCATCACACCACTTTGTGATTTCTTTCATGACTACGTCCCGAAGGTTAGGGTTCAGCCTTCTCTGAAATTCACGGGACGGCTTGGCATCGTCTTCTAGATAGATATGGTGTGAGCACAGAGCTGGATTTATCCCTCGGAGGTCTGATACGCTCCAACCAAGTGCCTTGCGGTTCTTTTCTAGAATCTCGAGAAGTCGAGATTCTTGATCCAGATTCAGCCTGCTGCTGATGATGACTGGATACATGTGTTCTTCACCCGCAAGGAAAGCATACTTCAGGCCTGCAGGAAGTGGCTTGAGTTCTGGTTTCAGTCTGTCCACTTTATCGGTCACTTCTGATCCCATGCTGGTGGTGGGATGTACCTTGAGACTGTTACCATCCTCAACATCTTGTTGAGATCCCAGTGATGTACCGAACGGTTCTGTGGTGAGCTGATCATGTTCGGTCTGGAGTGAATGCTCAAGAAGATGCGCTTGCATCTGAGAATCTGTCTCCCACAGATCATCGAAGCTTATGATGACTGTGCTTTCCAAGTCCTCCTCAAGAGTGAGGATTTCTCCGGTCCATGGATCGTCCAGTGACAACTCTGAGTCTCTGATTTCTGCAATCAAATCACAGTCTGCTTCTGGTGCTGCTTGACTCTCATCAGTTGTGGCATTCTGCTCCTTGTTCATGTTGATCGTGATTTGCTGGGTGTTCGAGCTGAAAGTGATCTTTCCAGACCCGTAATCAACCACGGCACCTGAAGTACGGAGAAATGGTCTGCCAAGGATGATAGGAGTCTGGAGCAGTGGTGCAGGAGAGTCCATATCAAGGACTACAAAGTCAGCTGGGAATTTCATCTCCTGCACGGTAACTATCACGTCTTCCAACAAACCTCGGGGCCGTTTAACGGATCGGTCAGCGAACTGAAGGATCATTCGTGTCTGCTTGAGCGGTCCCAGCCCGAATTCTTGCATTATGGACGAGGGCAGAAGGTTGATGGAAGAACCACTGTCAAGAAGAGTACGCTCGAAGACCTGATCGAAAATCACACAACTGATCAGAGGTGCTCCTGTATCTCGCTTTTTCTGGGGGAGGTTGGTGATAGCTGCAACTGTGGCCATGGATAGGACGTGCTTTTCTACCTCTCGGCGTCTGTTATCTTGCGCTGGGCGACGCCTGTTAGTACATGCCTCTTTCAATCCTTTCTTCACAGCTGGCATGTATTCCACGGCCTTCAGCAATGGAATCTCAACAGTCAATTTATCCAAAATGTCCACGGCACCTGGATCAGACAATGCAGTTTTTCTTTTTGCAATTTTTTTGGATTTTTGTATTGCATGCGGAAAAGGAATATTCACATTACTGGCAGGAGAATTAGAGTTCTTATTTACATCAAAATCATCGCCCATAGAATGTTGTACATCCGGACTACAAAAAGGAGTACAAGCTGGATCTAAATATGCTGGTGCTGTTGGGAGATCAAAAAGGGTAGCATTGGCTCCATCGGCTGGCACGGGATCGGCTGCTGCTAGCGGCTCCTCCAAAGCTGGCGCGGCTTCACTTCTGCTACATGCTTCTTTTTGTTGTTTTTGTTTTTGCTGATTTTTTTGTATTTTTGGCTGAGGCTGATGACATGGCACGACGGCTGGACTGGCTTCTCCTTCCTCTTCCTCCTCACCCGCCCCTGGAGTTGGCACGGCTGATGCGGAAGATGACGATCCACCTGTTTCTTTATTCACCCCACATCTGGTAGCAGGCGGAGGCAAGGCCCTACCGCTCCTGAGAGTAACAGCATTAGAATAAACAGTAATATCATTATCACACGCGGACTGGACATCACATTCTACCTGCTCCTTCTTCTTCAAATTGTTGGGGTTGGCTTCGACCTGCGCCGGAATGGTAGTGCGAGTGGCGGTCAGGTCATCAAGCCGCTTGGTCATCTCCGCCAGCCCTTGGACAAGCTGGGCTAGACACTCTATGGTGGGATTAGCTGAGGGAACATCAGAAGATGCAGCGTGCAGACCACACTGCTGTTGGTTAGATGGGTGGGGAGGCTGCTGGTGGTGTTGTTGTGGTGGAGCAGGAAGTTGAAGTTGCTGGTAGGACGGAGGTGGATACTGCTGGTATGGTTGAGGCTGAGCAGCCGCGTATTGGTGATACGGCTGTGGATGGCGATACTGCGGCTGCTGCTGATACGGAAAGTTCTGCCTCCATTGGTGTGCGAACTGAGGAGGCTGTTGGTGTTGTTGGTGAGGTTGGGAGGTTTGGCCAAAACGACCACCCTGAGGTTGGTGGTACTGCCGGTTGGCAAACTGCTGACCCTGGATTTGTCCCTGAGGACGGATCGGTTGTGCATCATTCGTCCATACCCCGTTAACTTCTTGGATCAGGGGTGGTGGTGGGAAAACTGGATCAGGCATGGAAAGGAACTCTGGATGATAAACGACCATCTGCTGCTGCGGCGGGCCCTGGTCGGGTGCCTGCACGTAGTACACGTGCTGGACTGCCGGTGGCTGCTGGCTCGGCTGAGGCTGATGCTGCGGTTGTGGCTCATCTTTCCTCTCAGCGGGAGCGTCTGATGGTGTAGCCGACTGGACAGAGTTGATCGTACCGACCAACAGCTCGAGGTTCTTATTGATCTGATCGAGCTTATCCAGGTTCTGGGTCCTCTTCTCGATCACAGCGAGTTTCTCAAGGTCCTGTGATCGCTTCTCGCATATGTCGACCTTAGAGAGATGGCCCCCGATGATGCTGAGGTTGGAGCTCTCATCTCTCTCTGCTTCTTTTGATGCAGCCATGTGAACTTGTTTTTGGAGGATCTGGGGCTGCTTCTGGTATGCCTTGGATGAAGAGAGGGCGGCCTCTCCTTCGGCCATTTCTTCGAAAATTTGCCATACAACATCTTCATCTTTGTTGAAGTGGGAGCCCCCACATGCTGCATCCACGAGCCTTTGACTTTCAATATTGAGTCCCCCAAAGAAATGCTGGACCAGGCTGGTCTTAGGGATCTCATGGTGGGGACACTTCTCCTGCAGATCAGTGAATCTCTCCCAAGCCTCATGTACGGACTCATGTGCCCCTTGGGAGAAATTGCTAATACGGGCTCGCATCTGGTTGAGCCGACCGAGAGGGTAGTACTTGTGCAGGAAGGCAGATTTCAACTCCTCCCAGGTCGTCACGACCTTTCCCATGTGATTGACCCAATAAAGGGCCTTATCCTGTAGACTGAAAGGGAAAGCCGTCATCTTGACAATGTCCAGGGGGACATTCGGATAATGGGTGGTGCGGCAAATGCGGGAGAATTGCTGCAGGTGAATGTACGGCTCTTCATTGGTGTTGCCATGGAATGCAGGGAGAAGGGCTATGAATTGGGGCTTCAGCTCAAAGTGAGCGTGTACCGGTGGAATGAGAATCCACTCGGTCATCTGGCTGTCTCCCGGATTGTATGTTTCTTTGAGTGTCGGTTTCGGCGGTGGTGGGAATTCAGGATCATCATTGGGGTCATCACCACCGTCTCCTCCTCCACCTCCTCCTCCCCTGCCTCCTCTGCCTCGGCCTCCTCCTCCGTCGTTACGGTGTATCATATCATTCAACATGTCCTGGAAAGCGGTCTGCGTAAGGGCCTGCTCAGTCAGCTGCTGCTGGATAGCCTGGATAGATGCCAGTAACTGTGCATTGACTTGGTTCTGATCTGGCACCTGTCCCTCTGATGTGGGTGGCTGCTGACCCTTGCCCTTTCCTCCTGGCGCCATGTCAGGGTCTGAGTCGGACGAAATGAACTCCGGAGTAGTCTCCAGGGCTCGCACTGTCTTCTATCTGCATAATGAGATGGTCCGAATCAGATCACTTGCAATTAATGCTCAGCTGCCGTGATGAAGTTGGAGTTCAGGTCAACCCCAGCATGTTGTGAATGGAAAACTGATGTAGACTGTAATCGACTCCCATTCACAACGACGATAGCGGGACAAAAGTGATCCCGGTTTATTGGGTGGCCAAGAGAAAGGTAGAAAACGAGGAGTCTGGAGATCGATCCGCAAAGTCCGGATCGGGTTCTCGGGAATCGCCTCGAAATTATTGGCGAGGTTGAGTCCATGGAATCGATGTAGGTGTCGGCATGGTCCCGACGAGACCATCCATGGATCAACTTCGCGGAGCACAAGAGAATGTCGGATTTTGGAAGAACGATACGATGGTCAACGAGGAACAAAAGGAGTGTAAAACAGTAGAAAGGCTCGGTTGAGCGGGGTGGTCAAAGAAAGACATAATCAAAAACTTGCGCAAAAGCGCGGGACTTTGATCTTTGAACCTTAATCTAGATCCATACAAACACAAGACAAAATCGGGTTCACCAACTTACGCCATGTGAAGCCGTGAAAGCTCGGCTATTTATTATCTTTTCATTTTTAGAGTTGTGATTTTCAGGCATATCTTATAACAAGTCCTTAGTACGCTACCCTATAGGAGAGAGAGTACTGCCGGAAGAGTATCCCGTACTTGTCCTCCTCCTGTGTAACCTGTAGTCTGTACTTTTTGGAGTCCTTGTAACCCTTCTTGGATCCCTACTCAGCCAAAGAAAAGAGAGAGGAAGCCGATAGGCGAAACCAATACTTCGGTTCTCGCTCGCAACGGAATCACCCGTGAGCGTGCAAGAACCTACTCGGATGCAGGACGATGAGACAGACACCCCCGTGAAGGCGTGGCCTATGCTCAATACTTCGGACAGGGTCGATGCTCTCACAACAGAGAGTCACCATTGGTGACCAAGTCCTACTCGCCTACGTACGATAGAAGCGCCATTACTTTGGAAATCCAGGCGATACACAAGGCAGTTGCAGACTGAGTTTTGTGCTTTTCTATCCTTAGGGGTCGCACTCGCTCAAGGGAGTAGGGTTTTGGTCCCCCTCCAAGTACCTGAAAACAATGAGGGCTTTATGAACCCGATACAATGATAGTCCATTACAGATTTTAATTAAGGTCAAAGTTTATTTAGCAGTCCCCTGGTTTTAATTTTTTTTTGGTTTTCACTTTTTTTGGATCTGTTCTCATACCAGCGCCTAATCGTTTTTGTAGATTTTCATTTAAGTCCTAGGTGCTCAAAATCAGAGGGAGATAGCGGAAAAGCCGTGCAAGTGGTTCCATGATGGAAATCTCACCATTGAACCGAATGATGCATGCTGAGTTAGAAGACTTACAGTGCATCCCATCTCTCTCCATGTGGTATGCAAAACAGAATTTTTAAACCTATCTACATATCGGTATGCAAGCCGCAAAATCGTCCTAAACATAAGCTGCTATTAGCGTGAAGAACCATAAGTTGCTTATTTGTCTCTAGCCCAAGAGGGTCCGGTCTTGGCTCACCCCTCCTCTGCTCAACAAATTGAGGGTAGGAGAAAGCGCTTTACAGGGTTCGATGTGGCACAAAGGGCTAAGAGACAAATTTACAACTTGTTTGAGTTTGACTAGATCCAATCGAAGTAGACTATAGGAACATGCATTCTTATTAATGTTTGGACCTAGCTACCGAGTCAAGCAACCTATATCTAGGGGTTCCAAGCACACAAAACAAAGTAAAAAAGAGGCGGAAAGCTCAAAACTGCGGGAAACAAAATAAAAGAAGGCGATGAAAACTCGAAAAAAACCGCGATGAGGCCCCCAGGTGAACAATCACCTGGGCACTGGACCTCATTGTGAAGAGTAGAGTCCTGTTTATATACATGCCAAAATAGTCTCTCTCTCACCATGAATTACAAAAATAATTTTCCTAAACATCTAGCCTATCTAATGCCCCTCTCTTTGCTTCTTTGGTGCACTCTCCAGGTGGTCATGAGAAGAGAAGACCACCCTCCTCCAAGCTCGGCTGCCTTGGCCTCCTAGGAAGCCATCCTAGCGTGGCGGTCCCTCGCATCAAAGTTACAAAGAAGATGGCATTAGCATACTCAGTTAATCAAATAGAGCAGACAAATTAATCACAATAAATAAAGGAATGAAGCATGGTGATTAATGGCAATAAAACAATAGCTGCTCACACAAAAATGAATCATGAATCTAAATTTTTATACAAGAATGACAAAAATCAATTTGGCTATGCTCATTGCTCCCCGGCAACGGCGCCATCTGATAACAGGGGTTCTCCACTGAGGGTCACCATGAAAAATATAGAAGTGTTGTCGCTGAGGCGACCACTCATAGAAGACCGGTGTTAATCAGCAATTAACCCACAATCCAAAGAATACAACAATCAAGCTCAAAAATAAATGTGAATTAATCTTTATTTTACTCTACCATAAAATGTATAGTGACAAATATGTAGAGGTCGAACCACAGAGAGCAACACAAAATGCATTAGCCTACGTGTCAATCACAGTCATCCTTGTGTGGGTTTCTTTCTTTTTTTTTATTTTTATTATTTATTTTTTTATATTTTTTTTATTATTAAAATATAATAATTAAGTATTATATATATATGTATTTATATAATACAAATATATTACATATATATATATATACATAGAGGGTAAGCATATAGCTTATAATACATGTAATATATATATAGGTATATCTAAATATAATAAAATAAATATATATATTTTTTTCTCTTTTTTTTTATATTATATTAAGATTAATGAGACTACATATTACTAATTATATATATATATAATATACATATATTTTTTTTGTTGAATATATAGATATATATACATAAAAGGGTATTATATTATTCACAAAAATACTCAAAAATAGTCAAAAATTCAGGAGAAGGATTTTTTTGGAATTTTCATGGCTTTTTACTGTTTTTATGATTTTTGGGTATTTTGCAAATATTTTTAGTGTTTTAAAATAGCTAAATAATAGCAAACAGTGGACTAGGTACTGGCTGTCACAAAAACAGAGATTAAAAATAACTAACAGCCTCAAAAATTTTCCACCTTAATTTTCTAATAACAATAATAAAATATAGCATAAGTAGGGCCTGAGTTTATATTTTTCTGATTTTTCTTTGATTTTTTATATTTTTTTGAAGTTTTTGGATATTTTTGAATTTTTAAGGTTTTCTTTTTGAGATTTTTAGGGAGTTTTGGACTGACACTGATATAGGTCAAGATACACCATAGGTAATTTTTTTGGAATTTTTCGAGGCATTTTCATATTTTTTTGGGATTTTATAAGTTAGACAGGGAATAAAAGACATGTTTTTGATTTTTAATAAACGCAAAAATGTAACAAAATGCAAAACTGAAAATATGGCGTTTAAGCATGACCAAACAGGAGCTTAAGTCTATTTTTGCAAGATTTTTCGATTTAATATGAAGCATAAAATAAATAGACAAAGCCTTCAAAAATTAAATGGCCTGGCAGGGGTATTTTTGCAAATAAAATAGTTGGCAGGGGCATACATGCAAAAATTACAACAAAAATACACTTTAACTCTTATTTTCAGGACCATTTAGTAAATACAAGAACCCGGCGGGGTTTAAATGCAAATATTCACGCGCCTCACGTGGTTGCTGCACGTGAGGCGCGGAGGGACTAAAGTGTAAATATGTAAACATCAGGGGGTCCACTGCAATTTTTACAATTTATTTACAACTGAAACTTTTATTTTTGGGATTAAATACTAAATACAAAAAAGTAAGGGGCTTGGTATGAAATTTACCCCTCATCAAAGCTTTTCATCCTGCGGCGCTGGAGGCGCCACTTATCCACGTGGCGGCCATCGGACGGCGGACATCGGTTCGGCGATGAAGGGCCAGGATTAGAACCTCCCGGCTGATCTGACGGTGGATGTGCATCTTCATCGAACGGTCGGCGTTCAATCTGGGCCACCCCTCTCGATCCAACGGTGCAGAAGGCACCTGGAAGAACTGGGAAGAAGCTCGCCCCCGGCGAGCTTCGATCGGGTAGCTCGTGCTCCTCCGGGCTCCTCCCGCGCATCTGAAGCTCTCTGATCGTAGCTGGGAAGCTTCCGCGTCGTCTGACGGTTCTTTGGTGGCTCCTGGAGGTCCGAGTCGATGGAGCGAGGTCGGAGAAGAAGAGGACCCCCAGGAACCTCTTCCTGGGTCAAAGCAAGCCCAGAAGGGCTCGATTCCTCGATGTACCTGCACAGGAAGAACCGCGGGCGAGAGAGCTTGCTCCTCGACCCGGGGTTTTGAAGCTACGGCGCAAAAATGAGTTGGGCGGAGGGGCTCCGGCGAACGGCGGAGGTGGAGCCCCGATTCGCCAGGACCTAGGGTCCTGGGTTGAACAAATGCGTGCGGCAGATGGAGAAAGCGTTGGGTTTCGAAATGGGGTGAACAGGGCGGTCGGATACGGTCAGGTCTACGGTGGAGAAGTCGCCGGAGCGGAGCTCCGGCGAACTTCGATTTTTGATTTTTACGCTAGGGTAATCAACTAACCACTAATCTAACTGCTGGAATGAAATGCTAACATTAAAAACTAACTAAGAACGCATTAAAAGGGCAGCTCTTATACCTGGGGGCCTCCAGGGAGCAGGGCGGACGCCGGAGCTCCGCCGTGACAAAATCCTCCTCTCTTCGGCCGATTCGAGGCACCAGCTCACTCCCCCTGTCACGAGGAATGTCCTAGGACTAGAATTGAGGCTTGAGATTGGATAAAAAGTGGCCAAATTCGAGGAAGGAAGCGGAGCTTTTTATTTATAAACATTGGCGAGTGGCCTTATTGACCGGCGATTATTTCATGATCTAGAGAGTATTAGGTTGATCTATGATTTCGGCGGGCATCATGGAAGATTAGGGAACAAATCTTGTGAAGGAAGCGTTGTCGATTGATGGATGGTGTGTCCGGGAAAAAGGCATGAAATCGGGGGAGTAGACTGTTCAGAGACGCCAGGCGAGGGATGGGACAGTTGACCTGGAAGTCAACGTTGGCCGGCGCCTCATTGGGCCACGTAAGCCGCTACGAGACAAAATAGCAAATCTGAAGGAAGATTGATTTATTTGACGTCCTAAATGATTTTATTAATTTTTTCTTAAAAAATAAAAAATGTGTATTATTTCATCTAGTATTTATTCATGATTTTTATTGAATTTTTCGAGGTGTTTTATTATAGTTTTATTTTAATAATGTGTATATGTATGTATTTACATGTATTTTTGGATATTTTATTTTTAATTTATTTATATTCTTTTAGTATTTTCTTGGCTTATTTTATAAATTTATAACTTATTTTTATGAGTATAAAGATATTTTTGTTTGATTTTTATAAGTTTATTTGTATTTTTAAATAAATAGGTCTATGTATTTGTAAGTATACTTATAGGTACTTTACCTATATATTATACACATTGTATTTATTTAATTAATTTTATGTGTTTTTATTAAGGATTTGTATTTTTAATAGGACATATATAATATATACATTATTACAAAAATATAAGAGATTTGAATAATTAAAGAATGTTTTCCTCTTTTATTTATGTACATCCTTCTCATAGGTATATTGCCTATATATATTTCATAGACTTATTTTATTTTATTTTACAAACTCTTTTTGGTTTTATTCTAAGGCTAATATGTATATGAATTATATACATTATTTACAAGATTCTAAAAATATTAATTTATAAAAATAAGGAATGGTGGATATAATGAATGTTTTAATCAGGTATTTTGTACAAGAAGGGCCAAAAACCTATCTTCCACAGATGGACTCCAAAAATTATGAAACCAATTTTATAAAATAGTTTATGAAATGCTATATATAATTGAAGGTGAGTTTGGTTGATTTGGAGTTTTTATTTGCAAGATATGGGTCTGTGAAGTTGAGACTTTGGCTTTTTATTTTGTGCATAAAATGTACACTGGGTATTATTTTTACACAAACTCAATTTTGTATTTTTATTTACATTATTATCTACAACTTTTATGAACAAAGTTTCTTTATTTGATGAATAAATAATTATGCATAAAATAGGTGTCAAAAATGCATAAAGGGATGAATAAATAAATGAGGTATTTATTGTGTATCGGCCCTTATCTCCCCCTACTTTATTCCTTGTCGACCAATTCCATGTTGGCCTTGGTCTCGGGGTTAGGGTCATAAAATATTTGTAATATTTTATTCCTTTTTTCTTTTCTTCCCTTTATTCTATAATTTTGGCATTAAAAACCTTATCTTATATACAATTAATACAAATGAATAATGAATGCTATTATGTACAAATTGATGCTATTTACATGCATTTGCTGGGGTTTTTGAGGCCAAAATGATAGAATAAAGGTGATGAAATGGAGATTCATCAGCTATCAGAATACTTTCAATCCTATGGCTCGTTATTTTATATTTCAAATCCTTCTATTAATGGTAGTGATACGAGACTGGTCATTATTCCAACTTGATGTGAAGAACTTATTTTTATATTGTGACCCGTAGGAGGAAGTCTAAATGCCAAAGAGATTCCATGAACATATCATGAGGCAATGCGAGGCATCAGTAGGTCTTGCCATGAAGGAGGAGATGGTCGCATTACAGTCACGTGGCACGTGTAGCATTGTTACAGTTCCTACAGGGGCATCTGTGATAGGATGCAAATGAATGTTCACAGTCAAGCACCAAGCATATGACGATGTTGATCACTACAAGGCAAGGCTTGTGGCTCGTGGGTTCACCCGAACGTATGGGGTGGACTATTGTGATACTTTCTCACCTATGGCTACTGCAAATCCTTCTATCAATGGTAGTGATACAGACTGGCCCTTATCCCAACTTGATGCAAAGAATGTATCTCTATGGTGACTTGCAGGAGGAATTGTAGATGCAATAGTCACTAGGGTTCGCTACTGAGGGGTAGTGCCATATGGTGTGCAGACTTCACAAGACCATCTATGGCCTTAAATAAAGTTACAAAGCATGGTTTCATAAGTTCTTGGACTTAATAGATCAACATGAGTTCATAAGATCGACTGCAGATCATTCATTGTTCGTTCATTGAACTCAGGAAGGTACAATTGCTATACTTGTCTATATTGATGATATCACCGTTACAGATGATTATATGTTTACCTTTTTATGTATTTTATTTCTTTTTGTGTATATTATGTAATTTTCTCAACAATCTCTTCCATATAATAAAACTCAAGAGCTCTCTCATAATGCAGATTGTTTTTTCCCCACAATAACTGCTTTGAGATAAGTACGAAAGTCATAAGCAATTTAATGTAGATTTTACTTAGCACATTAACCCCCCTTTACTGGTCTGGTGATAGTGCAATGTGCTTACCACCCAAAACACCAGCATTCAAACCCCCCTCCTTATGGGGATTGCGTTAGGTATCCAACTATCATCATAAAAATAATCGGATCTCTCAACATGGATTTGAGCAAAGATTCAAGTAGCCTATCCAACTTAATGTGGGAGAAGGCTTTGCCAATTTATGTAGCGACCTCCTCCCGAGGACCTTAGGTTACCCGTCAAACACGTCATTCGCCTACTTAACTAGCTTAGAGTTAATCCGTTGTTATGAAAACCTGGGGAAAATTTTCGCTTTTTAAAAATGACATTCACAAGATTTATTTAAGTTAAACAAGCAACAACAAGAAAACTAAAAGCGGAAGTAAGTAGTACACCAGAACTGAACAACAAGGATATCCATTCATTTTTCATTTCATTCATATTTACAAGTTAAGGTTCCACAACACCCAATATACATAAATATCCCAAAAATAAGGCTACAGAGGAGAGCACAACAAACAACTGTACAAATGGCTCCAACATATATACTTGCTCTGAAAGTGTATCCTCCAAAAGAAAAGACTGCAACCTAAACTACGTCGGCTACTCGGTCGCCTGACCCTTGCCTGCCACAAGAAGAAAGGGGACAAGCAAGTATCTATCACAAAATTGTCAAGTGCAAATTCTACACAGTTCTACTAAGGAAAGTGGTAAGAAAAGACTAGAACAGCTAGAAAAACGGTAATGTAACTGTAGTGGACAAAAGAAGAACTAGCAAGTAAAAGTGGGTTAATTGATTCTTTTTAAGTTATTTACTTGCTTTCGGAAACTAACAAGAAGAACACACTCGCTCACTACCACATCGTGTCTCCCTCGATCAATGGAACTAACCAAACAACAACTCAAGCCTAGAAGTAAGTCTGTGGTCTTGGTCCGGTTAGGACCTCGATATCCGGGTAGGACTTCAAAGTCTAGGTTATAACCTCACACTATGACTCTGAGGTATGGTGTACGCCTCAGGGTTGGGGTGCCTCCGTAGGCATGCGTTGGTGTATTGCATCCTAACTAAGTTCCTAACACTCCTTCTAGCTTGTTCTCTCAACTCTCATTGATGCTCGGTCGACACGTGTGATTGCTCGCTCATGAAGGTGTACAAGAGGATATGTACTCACAACTCTCTCAACACCCAACCCTCGTTAGTCTCTACTAACGGTACTTTCGTCACTAGTCTCCTATAGGAAAAGTCATCCGTCTTTTACCCCATCACGAGGTCACAAGCCTGGTGAAAAGGTAAATAGATCCTCAGTGTCTACTAACCACTACCCCGTCACCAGGTCACAAGCCTGGCGGAAAGGTAATTAAATCCTCAATGTCTACTAACCATTACCCCATCACCAAGACACCAGCCTGGCGGAATGGTAATTAAATCCTCAATGTCTACTAACCATTACCCCATCACCAGGACACCAGCCTGGCAGAAAGGTAATTAAAGGGGTCATCAATGTTTAATGAGGAATCTTTACTGGGTAATTGGTGAACTGTCACATGTCTATCGATCACTACCCCATCACCAAGTCACAAGCCTGGCGGAAAGGTAATAATTTCAGCGGTGAGGAAACCCCCGAAGGGATTCGTCTGTCTCGCCAATCCCAGTGGAAGTGTGGTCCAAGGGAAAGGCAGTGGTAGTACGACTACTACGCCACTAGAGGCAGGAAAGAGAAGAGGTAAGCCTGCCGAACCCGACTTCGTCTCTCGTTGCTCAACTCCCGGAGGAGAAGAGCTAAGTAAAACCAGACGAGCTCGTAACTAACTGCGGCGGGCCCCCAACCTAGGCTCTCTAAGAAAAACCAACGGGTCAGCGGAATGGTCTAGACAACTCGTGGATCCCAACGAAGCGTAAAAACCGAGCCGACTCGAAGAAAACACGTGAAAAAGACTGGGATCCTAGACCCATGCTCTCAGTGTCCACTACCCAAGCCTGAGCGACGTCATCTCCTGCTCAGGTGAGGGTCACCGTGCCCTCGCACAGTCGGAGTATAAATCTCCATGACTGGCCACATGTGACATTACCAAATCATTTATTGCCATGTTTCACCCTAAGTGTCTACGATTTCTCTGATTTGTTTCACATCTACAAGTTATCGGTCCTAAACCAGAACTTGTTCTATAAAAACCTCAATTGATCCAAGGTCAGGGATACAAACATGTTATTAGTCTCTCTCTCATCTCTCACTGATGAACATCTTATCCTAGGATCTTGGCTACCAAATTAGTAACATCTTTCTTTCCTATATTTCCCAAGATTCATAAAAACATACAAGATCTGGCTACTTAAATATTTCAAGGCCTTAAGGTATCAGAAATCAATTCACAGCTTGAAGGAGTTAGACTCCTTAGCTGACTTAGGGTCAGATGACAAGTCTCATATACAGTCTTAAGAGGGGTTCTTACATGATCAAATTCATCCCACAAGACAGCAGTTGAAATGCAAGCGTGCACGGCTATATGCTCAACATTTCAAGCACCTATAACTTCTCAAATTCTCACTCAAACTTATGGGGTTCATTGCCCATGATTAAAGCATCATAATATCTTTAGAGTTCAGCATTTAGAGGGTCAATAATAGGGTTGTGTCATGCTCCTAAACATGGCTAAATCAGCATATAATATCATGTGCAAATATGAATTCTATCAGCATATACCCCCCAGTTCAAGGCCCTTAGTTCCCTTATTTTCTTATCCAACACATAGGAATGATTTACAAATTCTTAGCATCATATACCCTTTTAGAGTCTAGCAATTAAGGGGTCATTTAAGAGACTTTACAAGTCCCAAAATACATATATTCAGTAATTTAACATATGCGCACAGTCCACTGTATAGCAGTAAACATATCACAATTCAAATCCCTTAAGTTCTTTCAAAACTTATCCAACTTTGTGTATTTCATCCTCACATATTAAAGTATCAATTTATCCTTAAAGTCCAGCAATAAGGGTTCATGCAGAGATCGTTACATGCCTCAAAACATATAACATTTGACAACTAACAGCATGCGCATAATATACAATATAACAGAAACATATCACAGTTCAAGGCCCAAATCCCCTCAATTCCTTATGCAATTTTTTTTGGGCTTCAAATCACAACATCAACCATCATTAATCCATGTTTGAGGAATAGCAATCTTGTGGCTAAAACATCCCCAAAAATCCCAACATTCAGCAAGCAAAACATGCGTATATAGCTGAATGTCCTCAGTGATCCAACAGTCCAAGGCATCCAAATGAATGACTCAAAATCAGATTCCTTTATGGGATCAATTCACCATGTGATCACCCACAACACATATGATAAAAAAACTCAAGGTTGTAAGGCTTTAAACCACACAGGGAGGCATGCTAATGAATCAATCATGCACAGTGGCTGACTGAAAATTGCAATACAGCAGTCCAAAATTCAGCAGCCAAAATGTCCCCAAAATCACTTCCAACTCAAATCAAAAGCATGGATTGAATGGGATTTTATTCACCATTCATCCAGCAATCAAGTCACAAGGATTTATACTTGGATCATCCCATCATCATGCATAACATGCATTCAAAGGATAAGATCACAAAATCTGAAAATTTGTTGAACTGTAATATGACAACAACTATAACTCTTCCAAATCATCATCCAATCCAAGTCTAAGCCATGGATGAAGGCCAATACAATGGAGGTAAGATCAGCCACTAAAAAGATTCGAAGGGAGCTTTTTAGTCATCCAAGGATCATGCAAAAACACATGAAACACAAGAACATAGATCACAGTTCAGCTGCAGGTCCTATATGAACAGCAGCCCAAAATCCCCCAAAATACCATCAAATCCGAGATTTGCACTTGGATTTAAAAGCCAATATGATGAAGAATATAACAGCAACCAAAGGTCATCGACAGATCTCAAGAATTTCTCCCAAATCAAGCCAAGAACTCGGATTTCTCATGCAAAACCAGATCTGGAAACTCCCAAAAATCGTTCATCAAAACCACTCCAAATACCAAAACAAAACCCAACAAGAATCACAATCAAATCCTTGATATAGCAGCTCAACACAAGGCTCATAGGGTGGAGAAAATTCTATCTTAATGGCAGCAAGGAGGGGTATGATTTGTACCTTATATAGTGCTCAAGAACAGCAGCAGCTCCAGCCCTTCAACTCCAATTTCGATCCAAATTTGACCTTGGATCCCACGTGCAACACTTGATCCTTGTTCCTCTCTTCCACAGCTTTGATTTGTGCTATTGAGCTTCAAATTTGGTGGAGAAATGAGGTGGGAATCTTAGGAAGAAAGTGGAGGAACATGGAGGTCGGCTATGATTGAGCTCCAAGCTCTCAAGGAGAAGAAGCAAAGAGGAGGGGAAACTTATGACCGAAATTAGAAGGGGGTGAGAGTATATAGTCTTGGGCAAATTGCAACATAAATCCGCACAAGTCTTCTAATTTGCACATAAGACCCATCTATGAATAGTAATCACATTACTTTAGCCACTTAATCACAACTAGCCACAATTCCACAATTAGCCACTAATGGCATTTCAATTTCCCATACTTAATCACAATTAAATTCCGAACTTTCAAAGCCCAATCAAGCTCACTAATAATTCATCATCTTGGACTTAATTGGTCCTTAAAACTTAGGGCTGTTACAATTTATTCTACTTAGTGCAATACCATCACCAGACAAAATCACATGTGTTTTAAAATATGATATCATCGCATGTCTTTCAATAACTAACATATACACAACGGATTGTTAGCATCCAATTTATAACAATCCTAAGAGAACGGGGTAATATGATAATGACCATGATATATGGAAAACTGAGTGCAAATATGATATAGCATAATTAATTACATGTATGGATATCCTTTATTCTTATCGGAATGGGTTCGGGAACACCAAGATGATGAAGCCCCTTTCATCTTCCATTACTGTTGTACTCCAGCAGTGAACCCTGCATATACTAACCCTTGATGTTCAGGAAGTTGAGTTGTCCATGAATGCTATACAGATGCAGTCTTGGTGCTCAGCAGCATTACAGTGTCCCTTCTCTCTTACAGCATGGTCTGACACTGCAATATATCTTTCCTTCCACGAAGAAGTGAACAGTGTCTCCTGTCAAATGTTTCCGAGCAGAAAGTCCGTCTCTAGAGGACCAAGAGGCATACAACAAGCCCACATCTTCTAGGGAGAACCTGTTCCTGCTTAGGTCTAGTAGCATTAACTGCTTCACTGATGAAATAGCAGTAGATAACTCTTGAACTGCATGGCATGTTGCAAGTGGTTTTGAGTTGCGTAGGTTTGCGGTAATGCAGCTCCCACCCATGCCTACGGCAGCTGTGGCTTCCTCTTTAGGGAGTTCATCTTCACTATCTGCAACTTCCATGTTTCTGTAACTAAAAATCGCTTCACATGAAGTTGTTTGGTTCTCACCGCTGGAAGAGTCATGCATGGCTGCTTCATATGGGATAGTTGCGTCTTGGACTACATTGGCATTATCGGCAACATGGAGTTCTTCAAGAGAAATATTTTCTGCATCATGAAATCAACCAGTTTTCATAAGATTGTGAATAAAAAGATATGGCAGAATTCGCAACCATACAGACCTTCAAGTGCTTGGAGTAATTTAACAATTCCAGATAGTCCAAGCTGACACGTATTGAGAATGAGAATTTTCAGGGAACATTGTGGATCCCGCAGAAATGATCCCAGAGCATTGCAGCCCTGAAGGAAACAAAGTTAAAATCATGTATAACAGAAGAGGACACAAATATTAATTAGACCAGAAGAACGAAAGAAAGAAAAATGGCACAAGCAAGGAGTATTTAGCTGCAGATTCCTGATAAAATCTTAAGAGCTACAAGTTCTACAAATTATGTGAATCATGGTTGTTTGGAAGGGACTGAGCCATTGTGTATTTAAATCTTGTGGAAATGTCAACCACTTTTATTACGGGTCATGTATCTAGTCCCACGGGTACTATAGGTTTCAGTGAGAAGAATCAATATATAAAAAAGAATGCTAGACCACTTCTTCCATGAAATAGGACAATAATCCTAACTGTTTCAATCCAAGGAAATTCATGTTTTGATATTGTGATTGTTGTTCTCTTGTCATTACTGTTAGTTTTCAACAATGAGGAATCGGTGTTATTTTCTCATTGTTAAAGGTACATTGACTGAATTGTTGTACAAGCAATTCCATGCTTCGAACAATTCGCTTTAGAATACAATAAACAGAGCAAACCATCAATAGACGCATGATTTGGGAGGAAATCCTCTTCTACAAGAGAGGGAAAATCATGGGAATTATGACCTAGCAATTTCTCGAACGACAACATTTTCACTGTTACACAACAAAAGAGATATTAAACAATACATGTAGGACATAATCAACATGATCCACATCCAAGATCCAGTTCACCCAATATAATTATTTTATTTCATAAAATAATTATCCATTTTAGAATTGGAATACACATTTTTAAAATACAATATTTATATGCATTGTATTAAATTAGCATTTTTGTAACCGCACTCAACTTTGTTTGATACTAATAATGTTGAATATTATGTGTTCCAAAAATAGAAACATGTTGCCTAAATAGTTGAACAGGATGGATTTATAAAATAGCAACGAGAACAAAATACCTAAAAATGATGGACGATATCTTATTAAAGAAGGAAAGTGAATGGTAATTATAAAACAAAACAGCTTTTGGAACATGTGGGTGGTTTTGATCTTGATCATTTAATTTTGATCTTACACACACATATAGTGTGCTTTCCAACTCCAAGAAAAGACCCGGTTTCATTTGAAGTTTCCCTATATACACAATATGGGCATGATTAAATGGATCCACACTCAAGATAACCTAACAGAATATTTTCAACACCGTCCAAATGGATCAATGTACTCTAAACTAAGTTACGAATAGAAGCAACGGCAATAATGTATCTGTTCTGAGTGTACCAGTACCAGGAGACTAACCTCCATACCAAGTGAATTTCCCTCCAGGTTGAGTTCGAGGAGCCCGCCACGGAGAGCAGCATTAGCACATACTTTAAAAAAATCTTTAGCAATAAGTCCACAGTAAGATATATCAAACTTCACCAACTCCTGAGATGTGGATGATAATGCTTCAGTTATGCTTACTGCACCTTCCTGCCAAAAAGACAAGTAAATGTTATCAGTGACACCCATTGAAGAAGCAATACATCAAAGTTATACATTCAAATAAGGGACCTTGGTTGTCAACTTACTGATCCGATGCCTGTGCTTCCAAGCATCAAACTTGAAAGATCAGATTTCCCAACTAGCCCAAAAATGCTACTTATCACATTTTTATTTAATTTAATTCCAGTCAAGCTCAAATCAGAAAATCTACAAATGAAAAATAAAAGTGCACCATCCTAGTCAATATAGCAAGAATTTTCATTATGATGAAAAAAGTGATGCCGGCTGACCTTTTCAATTTGGCTAGTTTAGTAAGAAGACCAATAATAGAATTTCCAGAGATGGGACCATTCTTTCCTGAATAAGAGATAAATTACATATAGTAGAACAACAAAAGGGAAAAAGTTATTGAGATATGTTTTAAATCAAATACCTATATTAAGTTGTGAGAGAACGTGATTCTCATCCAATACATCGCTAATCCTCTGAATCGTTCTAGATGTGATAGAGCATTGCTCAATGCTCAAGCTGTAGAGTGCTGCAAAATTTAAAGGAGGATAGAAATAAGCAGCATGACAACAAGGGAAAAACTCTTTATGGTAGCACTATCAAAATTGACGAAGCAATAAGTGAGGACGATGGTGGGGTTGCCTAGGTAGCGGTAAACAGAAGAAAGGAAGCGAAGTGAGAGATCACAACTGGGTCATCTTCTTCCCTGAGTTTCAAGGACTAGAAGAAATAGTGGGATGGCCCTATCAATAGTGAAAGTTTATTCGCTCCGGGGAGCAAAATAGCTCGTACTTTTCTACAGAAAGACTAGGCTTCGCGACATCACTATCAGTCTGTCAGCGGGATAAGAAGCTAGCTAAAAAAAGAACAAAAACAAAAGAAAGGAGGGATTGCCTAAATAAAACGCCTTTTCCTCCTTCAAAATCGTGTATCCCCGGTAAGCTGTTGTGATGCTACCTAGCCCGCTCTGAAACTTCTAACTCGCTAATAGATCACACCAATTATTTTCTTTTATATAGTTGTAAATAGCAGGGCCTTCTCTAGTCAAAAAATCCTTGTCCCGGACCAAGAAAAAGTCCTTCCACCATCTGCACCCCCCCAAAGGAAAGAGGGCAGAGAAAGCCTGACTCACGTATTTGTGAGCAGACACTCACTAACATGCGCTGGAGGCAAGGGAACCCTAGGACGTGTTGGGAACAGAAGCGACACCAACTCTACTCTAATACCAGTTGATGGGAACACAATTCACCGGTATCGTCTCATTTCGGATACCGAATGTTGAGGATACGAACTTCCTCGGATACGGAAGCGGATGTAGATACGGATGCAGATGCGCAATCGACCAGCATCACAGAAGCACATGGAAAGAAGAACAACCAGATATAACGGTGGTCGGTCACCTCTCGCGACCACCGAAGAAGAAAGATCACTAAAAGAAGAACGAGTACAACTCTCTCCGTTCCCTCACTCTCTTCCTCTCTTCTCTCTCTCCCCTTTCCCTAGGGGCTACATGGTTGTTGTGGTGGTGGTAGTGTAATGCCTCCACCTCCTCTTTATATAGCCCAATTACATCCCCATAGTCCTAATCCCTTTAGGATTATAAATAGAATACAACTCAACTATTATTAGGATTAGGAGTCCAATCCTATAGGATTCCCAATCCTAATGACTCAAATTTTAACAATGTCCCCCTTCAGTTGAATTCCATCACGATCTCTTTATCGTCTTGGGTCTGCAATGGGCCATCCTCGTCATCTGCAAGTCTCGTTAGCAGTGACTCACCGACTCTGAGTGATGCACCCGTCATCAGGCGCCCTCGACGTGCCTCCTCTCGGGCACTCGCACAACTCAGCATTGTGCCTCATGATGTGGCACCACAAATCTCTCGTGACTGGAGATTGTGCCGACATCCTTTGGTAAAGCGAGTCGCACTTCTGCAGCAGAGATGCTGATAACATGTTGCTCTCTCATCGTACTGCTCATCCTGGGAATAACTGGAGCTCCATCACCTGTCACGATTCTCCCCTCGAGCTTATACACCTTGTTCGGCATCCTTGTCATATGCAAGTCTCGTTAGCAGGAACTCACCACCTCTGGGTGATGCACCCATCACTGGGTGCCCTCAACGTGCCACCTTTCACGATCTCCTACCAGTCGCCGCTAGCACAATTCTTCGACGCCTCTGGTCGATTCCAAGAGACCACCATATCATGGCTTCTGTGGATTGCGCACATCTGCTACATCGCGTCGTCTCGTCGACGTCGACCCTCGCTCTGATCCATCGCATCGTATCCCTTCAATAATTATGAACCCGGCTCTGATACGCCACGTCGTATCCTTCGCTGTCGTCGAACCTAATTCAGATATGCCAACGATGAACATGGCTCTGATACGCCACGTCGTATCCTTCGCTATCGTCGAACCTGGCTCTGATACCACTTGTTGGGAGCGGAAGCGGTACCAACTCCTTAATCTGATACCAGTTGATGGGAACACGACCCACTGGTATCGTCTCCTCTTGGATACCGAATGTTGGGGATACGAACTTCCCCGTATACGGATGCAGATGCGCAATCGACCACAATCGCAGAAGCACATGAAAACAAGAACCACAAGATATAACGGTGGTCGGTCACCTCTCGCGACCACCGGAGAAGAAAGATCACTAAAAGAAGAATGAGTACAACTCTCTCCGTTCCCTCGCTCTCTTCCTCTCTTCTCTCTGTCTCCCCTTTCTCTAGGGGCTACATGGTTGTTGTTGTTGTGGTGGTGTAATGCCTCTACCCCCCCCCCTTTATATAGCCCAATTACATCCCCATAGTCCTAATCCCTTTAGGACTATAAATAGAATACAACTCAACTATTATTAAGATTAGGAGTCCAAACCTATTAGGATTCCCAATCCTAATGACTCCAATCCTAACAGGACATCCAAAGGGATGGGGGTGGGGGGGGGGGGGGGGGGCTTTTCTCAGTGAATAACTTTTCCTTTTCCAAATTGAAGTTAAATTGAGAGAAAAACATTGTCCAATCACAAACCTCTGCAATTTGCTAATATGGTTGATAAGTAAGAACAGCAAGCATCTGTCAAACGGTTTCCAGAGAGATTGAGCACCTCCAATCGAGCTAAAATCACAGGGCATTCACAAATCTGCCAACAAGAATGCAAAGAAAAGACAATCACATTCTGATCCCCATATCATAATAAAATTTGAACAGATGTATTTCACAACTACCAAAACAACATGATTTCATGTGGCATGAAGCATACCATCTGCTCTCACACGATATAGCATCATCAAAATAAGAATGGTCATTTTCATACCTGGAACAACGAAGTCGGACCAAAGTGATTGCAATGCAAATCCAGGGTCAAACTACCATACGTCTGGCTTGATGAAGTAAACATCTTGCGGAGCCTTTCCATTGTCTCATTCCCTATATAATTATATATTATTAGGTAGTGTCAGCATAGCTTCATGACAGTTTCTGTAAGCATATTGCTTTAAAGCATAATGCACACAACCCAGGAAAGGCAAGGAGAAGAATTCTACCCAGCAAATTGTGGGAAACGTCTAACAGAGCAATGGTCTAGTGTTCATGCAAGGCCTCTACAAGTGGAGATATTGAAATATCTTGCAATCCACAGTCGGATATAATAATTTCATCTTCTGATACCTGAGATTGAAATTAAGGAATACCTGTATCAAAAGGTCATTACTTCCAAAGAGTTGCAGTATATGTAGCCAACCCAACTTTCCATTTAGGGAAAAAAGACATCTTTACCTCAAGGCTATACAACTTTTTCAACAATATCAAATTTGGCTCCTCTGAACTCTTCTCACAATAATCAATATATAACTTCATCAAGCGTCTCGGGACCCATGCTTGCATGCGGAACATTACAAGTGTGAGCGACCAAATTATGTAATTACATAGCGAAATGATACGTTACTACTGAATTGCAAGGACCGAAAACACAGTACCAAGAAACAGTGCAGACGAATAATTTTTTAGAGAACATATGCTGAAGATAGACAGTCCTATGATTATCTTTCGTACCATATCTATATGAATAACTATTTGACATATAGATAGGGAATACGTATTTGACCTATGGATGGGGAAACCTAAAAATATACAAAATAAAGGAAATATTTGAAAAGTATATCACAAAACCGAACTCATAATGTTTGATGGAAAAAAGCATTCAATTATCATGAAAAGTAGATAACGACATAATGTTTGATGAAAGAAGAATCATGCAAATAAACTTCACATAAATTGTGTAACATCCGGATCTGAATAAACTGCTGTCAAGAAAAGGTTGCTGCATGCAAGTTTGGATCTCCAAAGTGGAGATATTCAAAGGTACATATCTCTCTCCTCTTTGTTCTCATTAAAGTCAATGTTGAAGTTTCTAATTCGTTTTTTCCCCTTTTTCTGTTGCTGTCCATCATGTATTTTATCTATTGTTGTATGTTAGATAAAGCCACAAATACCCTGCAAACTTAGAGGATCAAAGGTACAATCTTTCTCCCTCCTCTTGCTGCCTTCCATGCATGACTTAGCCTATAAAATTTTTATTACAAAAGTCCTCTAGGTATCTGGGGTTGGACATAAAAACCTCCTAACTGAAATTATCTTATAAGAAAGCATTGGTCATATCAAACTCACAGTTTGGTATCAGAGCAGTGATACCTCGCTACATACATTCGTAGTATTATACTTTTGATCGCATTAATTCTTGGATAGCGACAGTTCTCCGACTTGTCGCGAGTCCGAAAGGGAAAGATGACATTCAAATTCAATAACCACATATGTCACCGTTTGCAACTAATTTCCATATTGCATCCCAAGAAGAGAAAAAGCATAATAGAAATATCCGCGAACATCAACTATTGTAATTACGGATATCGGTTCTTACATAGAACCATGGTCCCTAAACCAACCTTTCTATGTTTTAATTGATTCTGGAGTGTTGAATGAACTTCGAGTTTCTAGCTTCGGTAGGAGATGTGCAGTTGCCTTAGATCATCCTTGTCACATTCATGGGCCAAGTGGCCAGTTGTTCATCATAAGACTGATAGTAAAGGATTACCAATGTTGATTGGTAGTCACGGGATGATCGCATATTTTATACCATTATAGCTTGACGAGTTTGACCTGATATTTGGCATGGATTGGTTGTCAACTCATCATGCCTTGGGTAACTACTTCATGAAGACGGTTGTCTTCAGTATTCCAGACTTACCCGAGTTTACCTATAAGGGTACATTACATGACTCTAAATGGAGCACATTTCAGTATTGAGAACTTGGAGACTCATAAATCGAGAATACGACACATTCCTAGATTCTGTCAGAGAGATATCTTATAGAGCCGATGGCTCAGAACATCATGGTAGTGTCAGATTACCCTGATGTGTTTTCAAATGATTTGCCAGGTTTACTGTCTGAGAGAGATTGAATTCGAGATCACATTACTACCAGATAGACAATCAGTCTCGATGGCTCCGTATCTCATGTCACTGGCTGAGTTGAGAAAGTTGAAGATGCAGTTGCATGAGTCACTTGACTTAGGTTTCATAAAAGACCGAACACTTCACCTTTGGGTGCTCAAGTTCTTCCGTCAGAAAGAAGGATAGATCGATGAGATTATGCATAGATTACAGACAACTGAATAAGAAACTGGTTAGAACCTTTATCTTCTGTCACGCATTGATGACTTATTCGATCAGCTAGGGATCTTCGATGTTTTCAAAAATCGATCGCTGATCTGACTACCATCAACTGAGGTTTCAAGAGTCGAATATTCCGAAAACATCATTCAGGACTCGATATGGACATTATGAGTTAGTTGTGATGCCATTTGGGCTCACACATACCATGCAATATACGTGAACATGATAAATAGGATTTTCCGTCCATACTTGGACAAGTTTGTGGTTGTGATTATCAATGATGTTATGTTATATTCTTGGAGCGAATGAGATCATGCAAATGATCTGAAGATAGTGCTGGATACACTTCAAGAGCATAAGTAGTATGCTAAGTTGAACAAGTCTGAGTATCTCAAATCTTATTCCTTGGGCATATCATTTCTGGAGCAGGTATCACAGTTGACCCTATGAACATTGAGGAATTTATGTCTTGGGAACATCCTAAAACAGTCACTCAAATTCAGAGTTTCCTTCAACTCACAGGCTATTATAGACGGTTAGTCAGTGACTTTTCTCAAGTTCTTCCCTTGACACGATTGACACGGAAGAGAGTTCTATTCATTTTGAATGAATCATGCGAACAAGCCTTCAGGACATTGAAGGAAAGATTGATGAATGTGCCTATTTTTGCACTTCTTTCATGCACTTAGGATTATGCCGTATATACAAATGCTTCCAGAGAAGTTTTAGGAGTGGTTCTAATGCAATCAGGTCACGCGATTGTTAATGCATCACATCAGTTGAGGCCGCATGAGCGGAATTACTCCATCAATGACTTGGAGTTGGTGGCAATTGTCTTCGTTTTAAAGATCTAGCATCACTATCCATATGAGGTGAATTTCGAGATTTTCACATATCACAAGAACATGAAGTACATCTATGATCAAAAGGAGCTAAACATGAGACAACGTAGGAGATTTGAGCTACTGAAAAATTTTGATTGTACGATCTCTTACCATTAAGGAAACATGGTGGCAGATGCGCTTAGCAGGAAAGCTCATGCACATGCGGCAAACTAGCTATATACGTGAGATATATTAGTATATTCGACTAATTGGCATCCTCATAAGAGTACGCCCATATTTACTATCGTGTCTCCGTGATGTAGCAGTCTTTAGGATTGCATAATAGAAGGATAGATCCTTGGTTTTGAGACAAATATATGTGTGCCATCAAAGACAAAGATGATAATTTTGTGGTGACTAAGTCCACTTTGTGGTATGATGGGTAAGTCAGGATTTCACCCTTACAGAACAACATGAAAATCGGCTTCTCTCCAAGTAGCTCGATAAATTTAATTGTTAGACTATCTACTTGCTTTCTTTTGGAGCCACTAAATTTCCTTTTATTTCTAACTAATAAGATTTACTCAACAATTGTTGATGTTCTATTCTTCCTAATGTTTGGATTGCAGGAAAAACACCTGCATTGTGGTATTAGGAGAGTTGAACGTAAGTTTCCGCAGTAAAACATATCAGGTATGCATGTATATTATGCAGTTTCTTTTGTGACATGTTAAATGCTATGGAAATTTATGCAATGAATTGGTGAAATAGTGTAGTTCTGTGGCTTATTAGTTAAATGTAAATGTCATTCGTAAACGCGAAAATTTTTCCCTAATTTTCAGTACTCTAATGCGATCATCAGCGAACATGATACTAAAAGTGATGTGTAAACAGGTATCCCAGATCCGAGAAGGAGCGGGCCTCACAAATTATCTTTTCAAGTTAGTTTAAAATACTTCTGTAGTAAAATTTAATTCTAAAATCAAATTTTACCGTACTTCAAAGCACACTAAATATGTTTAAAGCACGTTAAATAGGAGTCAGTTCTTGATTATTTGCACACTAAATAACAGAATCCTTGACTATTTGTCACATCAAATAGGATCCCGAAAGAAAGTCAAAATGGAAGATATTATAAACGTGTCATTTGTTCTCAATTAGAGGCAACAATTTCCATCAATTACAAGAGCAATCACCACCCTGTAAGATGCACAGATATTCGATTGAAGTTCAATTGGTATTTTTATCATGTTAACTAATGACCACATATGTATAAATATATAAGAATATGTGCATTAGATATATCAATAGATATTTTAGCCGATGTGCATGTTAAGTGAAGCCGCAAATACCCTCCAAACTTAGATAATCAAAGGTACAATCTTCCCTTCCTATTGCTGCAATCCATGTCTTTGCACAATCAAGAAACCCCTCTCTTGTTGCTTTCTATGGATTTGTTATTCTCTTCACAAGTGATCTCTTGAATTTTCTACCCTTATGATGCATTGAATGATTGGGAAATTCATGCTAAAAAAATGGCTTGCTTACATCATATCTTAGTCTTGCTTGACAAAAAGGATCCATGTCATATATAAATTATGCACCTTTGAAATACCAGGTGGAATGAAAAATTTTAAGATGCAATACTAGCAAGCATCCATAACAGACACAATACCATAAATTAAATTTATTCTAATCAAATAAACAAGAATACTTGAAGACCAAATAATTATCCATTAGCAGTATTCCATATACAGTATAAGGAAATATCTATTATATCGCTATGGACAAATACATAATAATCATTATAAGGATGTTATTATCGATTCCAATATGAAAGTAGTACAACTAACACTAGCCTTTATAGTAGTTGCTATGACTGTCATTAAAATGCTCTATACCAATAGTGTAGATACCTAGGCATTGAGGTCCTAATAAGTGGAAGCCTTATTGTAGATATATATTATTCACTTATGTATCTCTATTTGTTATTTTACTTTCCTGTTGGACTCTATGTAATTTACCCATAGGCTACTTTCCTGTATAAGAGAGCCTAGGGCTGATGGAATAAACATGTTTTCTCATTTTCCCAACATGGTATCAAAGCGATGGTCCTAGACCGGAGTTCTCGAGCCAAAACTCTAACCCTAGCCTTCACCCTCCAGCCCTCCACGCACGTTAGCACCGTCTTGCACAGTTGTGCGCACGTCTGCGCCGCCGTGCGCAACCCCTCATGTGCGTTGTCGTGCGCATCTCCTACCGTGCGCCATCGTGCGCACCTCCGGTGCTTGCGCGTAGGGCCAACTGCGCACCTGTACGCCGTCCTCTGCAGCTGGCTTCTCGCAGCAATCGCGCGTCTGTGCGCTAGTGCACGCGCACCTGCTCCCGTGCACATACTTGCTCCCGTGCACCTGTGCATCCATGGCGTGATCCAGCATCTGAGCACGCATGTACGTGCGTGATTCCCGTACGCGTGCAGTCCTAGACTAGCAAGCGTGTGACGTACAACTCCAGTCCTTTCCGCACGCGCGGTTACAGATTGATGGGTTTGGTTGCTTGCATCTACACATGCAACTAAACCCGTTAATGTCGGTGTAGGGAGCAATCATCTATTCAGTCTACTCCCCTAGTCTTCCTATATCATAATGTCAGAAAGCAAGGCAGATATTTCCTCTACAGGCGCCTTCAGAGGTCCAACGCCGATCATGAAGATGGATGGTTCTAACTATGAACTGTGGGCAATGCAGTTCATGAGTATGATGAAGTCAACCGGTAAGAAACATATTCTTACTGAAGAAGAGCCTGCTGAGAAGACTGGGGTTAATGCCTCATGGGAGGCAGATGATGCATATGCCAAAGTATGGCTATCTGGAACTTTGGCAATTGAAATTGCCAATGATATTTTTCACCAGCCCACTGCCAAAGCAATGTGGGATATTTTGGTTGCTACATATTCTCGGGCAAAGAATGAGACGAAGATACTGCAACTCCAGCATGGCATATTTACTATTAAGCAGAATGGCAGACCTTTGCACTCATTGTACACATCTCTACGAGGAATGTTTGAGAAGCTTTATAGCTTCATGCCCCTAACAGCCACCCCAGAACAACAGAAGACCTACTTGAATGCTACTATCGTAGGGGTTTTTCTCGCTGCCCTTGATCCTGAGTATGAGGCAGCACGTTCCCAGATCTTGGCGGATTCCACTATTCCTCCTATGGAGGAAGCTTTTCACAGATTGAGTCGTATCACGGTTCCTTCTTCGACTACGAGTCAGACTGCCTCAGCCATGACAGCAAATTGGGGAAGTGGAGGTCACCATCATCAGGCTCGCGGTCGTGGACCTCGCGGCAGAGGAGGCCGTGTTCGACCAACGTGTACCTTTTGCCATCGCACTGGACATACCGAAGAAACATGCTATTCTAAGTATGGATTTCCTGCATCTGCACGAGTCGCTGAACAAATCGAACACCCATCTGCTTCTTCTTTGGATCAGCGCTTTGATGATCTTGTTGCCCCTCTAAGGGGCATCATTCCTCCATCTGGCCCAGTTGTTTCAGCACCTACTCCTGAGAGCCATTCTGATGTTGCCGCATCCGCCTCTACATCCACCAATGCATCAGGTAGCACATATGCATTTACTAGTAGTGGATCAGATACTTTAGCATGGATCATAGACTCTGGCGCCCTACATCATCTATGTAGTGATCAAAGTCTACTTACAGGGTGCAGACATATCTCTCCAGGTCGTACAATGGTTATTGTTAATGGCTCACATTCTCCGATTACTGGTCAGGGGGATATTAGACTGACGCCATCTATGCATCTCAAAAATGTGTTAAATACACCTAATTTTTCGATGAATTTGTTGTCCATTAGTCAAATTACAAAAGATTTACAGTGTCGGGCAATTTTTGATCCATCTTCTCTTGTTTTTCAGGACATCCTTATGGGTAACGTGATCGGGTGTGGCTATGAGCAAGGCGGCCTCTATCGCCTCAGTCGGACTCCTTTTGCTGGAACTTCATCCCTACCTGCTGAACCCACCTCTCTATTACTATGGCACCTGCGCTTTGGACATCTACCGCTTCAGAAACTGCGTCGTGTGTTATCTCAGGTTTCGCCTCACACGTCTATTCAATGTGAGGCTTGTCAGTTGCGAAAGCATCATCGGTTTACCTTTCCCGGTCGTCAGGGTCGGAGTAGTACCTCCAAGTTTGAGTTGTTTCATGTCGATATCTGGGGCCCGAGTCGTGTGCCTGATCATCAGGGACACAGGTTTTATATAGTTATTGTGGATGATTTCTCTCGTGTGTCCTGGGTATTTCGTTAAAGAATAAATCTGAAGCGGAGAATATTATCATCAATTTCCTTATTGAAATTCGTAATGTTTTTTCTGCATCTGTTAAAATTGTGAGAAGTGATAATGCCCTGGAATTTTGTACTCATACCCTATCCAGTTACTTCTCATCCCAAGGGATTATCCACCAGACATCATGTGCCTATACCTCCCAACAGAATGGGGTTGCTGAAAGGAACATCGCCATTTGCTTGATGTAACCAGGTCGCTTCTTATACAGAGTTATGCTCCTCACTCTTTTTGGGGTGATGATGTTCTTACAGCATGTTATCTTATCAATCGTATATCGTCATCTGTTCTAGGCGAGAAGATTCCTTTCTCTCTTACTTTCCCTAACAAAGAATTGTTCTCCCTTACTCCTCGTGTGTTCGGTTCGGTCGCCTTTATCCACCAGTTGTCTCCTGGGACTGACAAGCTCTCTCCTAGGGCTGCCAACTGTATCTTCGTTGGGTACTCCAGAACTCAGAAGGGGTACAAGTGTTACGATCCTTTGCGCAGGCGGTACCTTGTCAGCCCTGATGTTACATTTTTTGAATATGTTATGTATTTCTCAGCTTCAAGTGATCAGTTGATACCCCCTGATAATACTGATGCCATATACATGCCACCACCATCACTACCACCACCACCACCACCAGAACCTCCTGTCATTGTACCTGTTTCACCATTACCATTTCACTATACCCGCATGCCTACTTCAGCTCATGGTCATCGCTCATCATCTAGCTCGCCTAAGGTATGTTCTGAAGATATTACTATTGATGGATCTGATGATTTTCCTGAGCAGGATGTGTTACAGAGATCAGACGAGGATACAGATGAATTAGATGTTCTTATTGCCCTACGAAAGTCGAAGCGGAGCTGCGCATCATATCCTATAGCAGCTTCTTTATTATTTGATCAACTAACTGGAGATTTAAGGAATTTCTTCATCGCATTGTCAGCAGTGGTTATTCCACAGAATTACCAAGACGCACTGAAGGATAGTAGATGGCGTTTAGCCATGGAGGAAGAAATGGCAGCTCTTCAGTCTAGAGGTACCTGGAGTCTGGTTCCTGCACCCGCTGATGTGTCTCCAGTAAGCGGCAAGTGGGTATTTACAGTCAAGCAGAATGCAGATGGCAGTATTGACAGATACAAGGCTCGTCTTGTTGCTCGTGGCTTACACAGACATATGGGGTGGATTATCTTGATATATTCTCGCCGGTGGCCCACCATTCCACTCTACGGATCTTGCTTTCTGTTGCGATCACTCGTGATTGGCTGCTATACCAGTTGGATGTGAAGAATGCGTTCTTATATGGTGACTTACAGGAGGAAGTCAACATGCAACAACCACCTGGTTTTGCTGTTGAGGGGGAGTGTCCTAAGGTGTGTAGACTTCATAAGGCTATCTATGGCCTTAAGCAGAGCCCCAGAGCGTGGTTCCATAAGCTCTCAGATCTCTTTGAGAAACATGGATACAAACGCTCTAATGATGATCATTCCTTGTTTGTACAAAGGACTTCCATAGGCACTATTGCAATTATGGTCTATGTAGACGACATTCGGATTACAGGTGATGGTGAACAGGGAATAAAGGGGGCGAAATAAATGTTGGGTTGTGAATTTGTTACCAAGGACCTTGGAGTTCTTAGATATTTTCTGGGACTGGAGTTCGCCAGAAATCCTTATGGGTTGGTAATGTCTCCGAGGAAATATGTCACTGACCTGTTGAGTGAAACAGGAATGCTTGGTTGCCGACCTACTACCACACCTATGGATCCTAGTATGAAGTTATATGATGGTGATACAGAGGAGGTGGATAGGAGAGGATACAGAGAACTGATGGGCAAACTTCTTTATGTTACTATTACCATGCCCGATATATCCTTTACTGTGAGTCGAGTGAGCCAGTTCATGGAACAACCACGTTAGGTACACATGGATGCCATATATATGATACTCAACTACCTCAAGTCATCTCCAGGTGCGGGTTACTGTTTAAGAAAGGCAAGGTGATTACTATCTCAGCCTGTGCAGATGCAGATTACGCAGGGTGTCCTAAGGACAGGAAGTCCACCTCTGGGTTTGTTGTATATGTTGGAGATTCTCTAGTCTCGTGGAGGAGCAAGAAACAAACTGTTGTGGCAAGGTCTAATGCTGAATCTGAATATAGGGCTATGGCCCAGGTTAGCACAGAAATGATGTGGGTAAAGGCTGTGCTTACAGATTTACATATAGAAGTCCCACTTCCTATGGCTTTGGAATGTGACAATCAGGTGGCCTTATTCATTGCAAATAACACAGCATTCCATGAACGAACCAAGCACATTGAAGTTGACTGCCACTTTATACGTGATATGATTCAAAAGGGATTTATTGTTATATCCCATGTTAGCTCAGAGAATCAAACGACAGACATATTTACCAAGGCATTACTTCGAGGGTCATTTCAGAAGTGCTCATCCAAGCTGAGCATGATTGATATCTATGTCCATCTTGAGGGGGGGTGTAGATATATATTATTCACTTATGTATCTCTATTTGTTATTTTACTTTCCCATTGGACTCTTTATGTAATTTACCCATAGGCTACTCTCCTATATAAGAGAGCCTAGGGCTGATGGAATAAACATGTTTTCTCATTTTCCCAACACTTATCATTGTAAAGTGAGGTATGCTTTTAATAGTATAATACTGGTAAGCATATGGTGATTTTCATCATTTTTTATTTAAGAAATGGTGAAAATTAATTAGGCAGATTGTCCTTAACAAACCATACAACAATTGTCAAAATCCTTGCCTTTACAAGGTTTTTGCATTTCAAGTCGATTAAAGCACCTGTAAAAAATGTAAACTTCCCTTTCGAAGTTTCTTAATTGTTGATTTTGAAGTTAGGATGTAATGATGATCATGAAAACCTAGTCACCTGGATTTCTTTAGTGATACAAGAAAAATACCTGGAGGATGAAGAAGAAGCAGGATCTTGAGTTGAAGATGAAGGACGTTTTCCTCATCAGACCGCAAACAAAATAAAGGAAAAGAAAATTAAGGACCAAACTAACATGTATAACTCTGTCAAATACATGTCCTTCCCCGAATATATATATATATATATATATATATATAACTGGAGATATTGGGTACTCCCATGATCTTACCATGTTCGCATATCTCAATCTCCCAATACCCCATGCTTTCCTCATTTCATTGCTTGATGTTATATCTTATGCTGGGCATACTCCATAATTTGAGGAATGTATTAGAATTGTATTTTACCAACCTCACACGGACTTTTTTGATTCAGTAATGACTAATAATTAAGAGTGCCAGTCATGGTGACTTTTACACCTGACTGTGGGAGAGTACGGTGACCCTCAACTAGGCGAGAAATATGAAGCCCAGTTAGGGCATCGGGCGCTTAGTGCGCGAGTGTAGGATCTCAATCTTTTTCTCGATTTTTCGCGAGCGCTCGCAGTTTTTACGCCTTTCTGGGATCCACAGCTTTCTTTAAAGACCAGTTCCGCTGACCCTTGTTCTTTAGGGTACCTGGGCTGGAGGGCCCTCAGTTTTAGTTTTTTTTGAGCTCGTTTGTCTGTACCGGTCAGACCGATTTTTCTTTTGGGGTGACTCTTCTCGGGAGTCTCTCCCAACCGTCTCAGTGGTGTAGTTTTGGAGTAGACCTATCACTCTATTAGACCGCACTTCCACTTAGAGGGCAACACGGAAGGGTCTCTTAGGAGACTACCTCACCGCTTGAGTTTTTGGTTACCGTTCCGCCAATAGGTTTGATGATGGCTACATATGAATCCTTTATGACTACATCTGAACCAGTTACAATTGAATTTGGAGAAGCTAAAATTGAGCTGGAATGAGTCATAAATAAGTTGGACTAGAGTTGAGATGAATTACAGTTGAGATTGAGATCGGCTACAGTTGAGTTGATTACAGTGAAGCTTGATTTCAGTTGAGTTGAGTACAGTTTAGTTTAATTACAGTTAAGCTCGTTTTCAGTTGAGCTAGTTACTGTTCCGCTAGTAGTTCCAAGCAAAGAGAAAAGATCATATTGTGAAAATTATCATTATAAGACTACGAGTTACTACTACGGTTGTTAGACATAGCTAGTGGACGTGTTGGGAACTTAGTTAGGATGCATTTTACTCCACCGCATGCCTACGGAGGAACCCCAACCCTAAGGTTTCCTTACTGCCTTAGAATCATAGTGTGAGGTCTTACCTAGACCAAGACCATATACTATCCACTAAGATTGAGAAATTCAACAAGAAAAGAATCAAAACACCATACCCATCATATACATTTACTAATCATAAACATCGGAAAGAGATCTGGATCACCTCAGTCATAATAAGTATATAATGAATCAAAGAATTAATTAATCCTTGAGATTTGAAAAGGGATAAGGAAGACTAGATATTATAAACGGTTGTATATGATTTGACAAAGACAACGATAAGATAAGAGACTCATCATCCATATTATTAAGATCCATCAAACATGATTTATAATTAAAAAAATGATAGCTTAAATATGGATCATATAATCTATATATAAAAGTGTTAAAGTTGGGTAATTGGGGCAGGATGAGTAAGTCTAGTGATTCATATACCAAATAACATGAAAATCTGTTTCAATGCATGAGCTCTAAATTTTAATTGTCAAGCCGTATTTACTTGCTTTCTTTTAGAACCACTAAATTCCAGTTATTATTAATTAATTAGATTTACTCAACATTTGTCGATGTTTTGTTCTTCCTAATGCATGGATTGCAGGAAAAACACCTGCATTGTAGTATTAGGAGAGTTGAACGTAAGTTTCCGCAGTAAAACATATCAGGTATGCATGTTATAGTTTTTGTTCAAGATATTATAAATGTTTTTTTTCTCTTCTGCTACAATTTGGGATGCATATACATTATGTAGTTTCTTTTGTTACATGTTAAATGCTATGGAAATTTATGCAAGATAATTAGTGACAATGTAGTTCTATGGCTTGATTAGTTAAACGTGAATGCCATTAAAAAACTAAACGTGAAAAATTTTCCCTGAAATTCAATATCTTAATGCGATCTTTAGCGAACGTGATACTACGAGTGATGTATAAACGGGTATCCCAGATCCGATGGGCGGGCGTTACAATACTAAATCTGACTGTTGAAATACTTGTGGTGATCATACTGTTATGTTATTATTGCTATGAATATGAATATTGAATTGTTCCCTCCACATTCTTATTTTTCATGTGAATGACTGTAGCCCTTATTATGCCTTGTGTGTGATTAAATTTGTCTGGCATTGTGTGATTAAATGACTGTAGTCGGTTTTGAATTTTTTTAATTATTTTAAATATATAAATAATTGTGTCTACATATATTCTTATATATTTACATTGATTTGTACATTTTCTATACTATTATAATGCAATAAAAGAAGTAATTGACTTTAGAAATAACATTAGGCATATTAGAATAAATTTGCTTTTAAAAAAATAAAAAAATAAAAAATAAAAAATTCTCTATGTAAAATGTTAGAGTATTTGGAGCATGCGTCACTTATGTAATAGGTGGGTAAATGGATCCCTCCAAGATCCATTTACCCCACCACTGAGTTTAGTCCCATACCCCTAGTGGTGGGACTTGGAGGCCCTGTGGAAGCTATATAAGGAGCCCCAGGCCTCACGTAACAGATGAGAAAGTTCAATAGAATATCCGCCCCTTAGAGGGCTTCTCCCGTGGTTTCATCCCGCTCCTCACGGAGTAGGGTTCCACGTAAAATCCCGCTGTTCTTCTTCTTTGTTTATTCTTTATCCATGTTTTAGCTTCCGCTTCCGATTTTCTAACATGGTATCAGAGCGGGTTCGATTCTCGAGGAGTTTTATGTTCTTTGTTTTTTGTATTCGAGATTCGATATGTTATTGCTGTTCTTGAAGATCTTTTCATGTTCAAAGTTTAAGATCTAGGGTTTTGTTTAAACCCTAGACGTCCTGTTCAAGATCAAGACCTGTGACCATTGTCATCTGATCGTTGTTGTGCTGATTCCGCATCATTCCCAAGGCGGCAGGAGGCAGAAGCCCAAGTTCCATGCGTGCGGCATGGCATGGTGCTCCTCTCGCTTCCAGGCGGAGGCGCAGCTCCAGAACCTCCGCGAGGGCACCACAGGCGAAGGCGGCGGCCTCCAGAAGGGTCTCTACCAGCGTATCCTCCTGTCCAGGCGATACTGGCGCGGCTTCGAGCGCCTCCAGATCGACGAAGGCGCATCTTGCTGCCATAGCAGCGAGCTCCGCCTCCCTCTCTCTCAGCAGGCGAACCCCAGTCACCCCACAAGCACCCCGCAAGCCCTCGTCGATGGCGAGCTCCTCCAGCCTCTCTAATCGTGCATCCAGGCGCGCGACGTGCAGCTTTAGCAGGCCCAGGCGGCACCTCCGCTTCCTCGGCAGCAGCAAAAGACCCCCGCGCGCGCGAGCTTCCCTCCAGATCTGTAGCGGCTCGCCCTCCGTTCCCCCTCCAGATCTGTAACGGCGGCGTCGAAGGCTCACCAGGTCGAATCCCAGCAGCAGTTGGCGGCGCGCGTTGGCAAGATGGGTTCCCTAAAAGAGGAACCCTAAATAGAGCTACGGCCAAAATTCCAATGGGCCGAGAGTTACAAAAAAAAAGGTTATTTGTTTTTAGGGCCCAAGTGGGCGTGTGTTTCGTGTAAAAAAAATGAGAGAGAGAGAGAGAGAGAGATTTTGTAAAGAGATTTTGTAAAGCCCAATTGGGCTAAGGTACATTTGGGTCCAAATGGACCACGCTTATAGTGTTAAACAAAAAAAAAGGAAAAGAAAAAAAAAGGCGCGTACATTTGAAAAGCCGTACGCATAGTATAAAAAAAATGTGGTTAAATATATATATAGCGAAAAGCCGAAAAAAATCATTATCGGCTAAGTAATGTTTTATGCATCTCCATGTTTATGTATTATTTTATCTTCTCCCAACGTGGTCATATAATGTCATTCCGACCAGTATGGGAGAAAGGGGGAGTATATGTAGAGTCACAGGTCTTGTTCTAAGATTCAGATATCAGACTTTGCAGACCGGTCAGATATTCAGACTCTACAAATTTCAGATTCAGACTCGACGACGCATGCCAATCATTTATCATTCTTGTTGGTCGGCCAGAGCTTTCATGTGAGCCATAGGGACTCCAGAGCAGAGGACTATTCCCTATGCCATTAAGGGCAAGGGTTTTCATGTGGTATCATAGGGACTCCACAGTAGAGTACCATTCTCTGAGCCAGATAGACACTCTTTCCCCGTTCGTCCTCCTCACATGCACGCCATGAGAAGCAATGTCCTCGACTGCAGCAGTTGTGCGCGTTGGGTTGATATTGTCTGTAGTGTCATGTATTGTGAGTTGAGTTTCTTTCTGTTTGTCCAAGCTGAGCATTGCATGCTCCAGCTTGAGGGGGAGTGTTAGAGTATTTGGAGCATGCGTCACTTATGTAATAGGTGGGTAAATGAATCCCTCCAAGATCCATTTACCCCACCACTGAGTTTAGTCCCATACCGCCTAGTGGTGGGACTTGGAGGCCCTGTGGAAGCTATATAAGGAGCCCCAGGCCTCCTGTAACAGATGAGAAAGTTCAATAGAATATCCGCCCCTTAGAGGGCTTCTCCCGTGGTTTCATCCCGCTCCTCACGGAGTAGGGTTCCACGTAAAATCCCGTTGTTCTTCTTCTTTGTTTATTCTTTATCCATGTTTTAGCTTCCGCTTCCGATTTTCTAACATAAAAGTCAGCCTTGTAGTCGGTCGACTAGGCCGATTAGTCGGCCCGATTAGTCGGGTTGACCGACTAATGACCGACTAGGCCTAGTCAAGTCGGCTACCCCCCCTACTATACTAGTCGGGCTGAATAATCGGCCTAGTCGGCCGACTTTTACAACAGTGAACTATACACCTTAGCTCATTGCCATACCCAAACTTCAAAATGTAACAATGTGGTACATTATATAGTAATTTTGTAACAATGGGGACTTTATCTAAAGGAAATGTGTCATTTCCATCTCTTCATCTAAAGGAAATGTGTCATTTCCATCATCTTTTCACTATTAAGGATGAAAATGCCCCCTCTTCATAGGTCACCTGACACTAATTTGGAAGGGGATCTGGATCTCCCTCCAAGTGTCCTATATGTCCTCCTCTGTGAGGAGCTTCCGCTTGATGGACATGGATGAGAACTTCCTCGTGGCCTTCTCTATGCAGAGGTACACCGTGTGACATTGTAGTTGCTCGAGCCTTTTGACCGAGGTTGTAGAGATCCTTAAGATTCCTAGTTCACTGTTAGAGCACGAAGTCGACCTAGAGGACCACGTTGATGATGCACTTGAAGTTCCAGAGTTGATGAGGTTCGATGTGGTGATGATGTTTGGATCCTCTGCGTTGAATGTCCTCGATTATAGTTGTTACGCCCAATGTATCTTCACTTCCTCCCCCCTTCAACATGGTGGAAGCCATCTTCTCTTTCCTCCATGTCACTGATCTCTCTACCTCTAACATATCCACTATTTGTCGTCACAACCCCTCCTACAATCGACGCTACCATCTCCTGTCCTTCCTATTCCACTCACATACCCTCTGCCATCGAAAACCCATCACTACTACCACCTCTCTCATGATCCCACTTTCCCCTTTTCTGTGCTCCATCGAAAACCCATTCTGGCAGCACATCCCACACTGAAGGCCTTCGCTTACTACTCAAGCTTCACCTTCCTCTCAAACACCATCATAGGAGGTAGGATGTATGTGATGAGAAACCCAATGGATTGCTCTACAAATCGAACCTGGAGGAGGATACATGGTTAAAGACCACATATTTTGATGTCAACATGAATGTAAAAGTTTTGTTATCCATTGTCCGTGCTGAAAAAAGAGTGGTGGCTGTCGGGGTCATGTGAAGTGGGTGAAGGTGTGGGAGATGAGTTGTAGGAAGATGATATGTGGGAGATTAATGAAGGCCATGTTCGATCTTGAGATTGAAAAGATGACAGTGGTGAGGCATATTCCTTCGATAAAGACCATATTGTTACGAAGTTAATATAATGTACCACATTGTTACTTTTTAAGTTTAGGTATGGCATTGACAACAAGTGTATAGTTCATTGTAATTTACTCTTATAAGAAATACATATCTGAATCCACAAAAAAATTACATATCTATTTCTTAGTTGAAGATGGATGAAATAACACACAGATAAAAATGTATCTTTATCGGTTTGGATCCCTATAATGAGCCCAAATCCATTTTCAAATCCAGATACGTATCAATATCCATATCCACAAGTAAGAATTTCCAATCATTTACACATCCATCTGCCCAAAATTGAAAATGGAAATCCATATATATATATATATATATATATATATATATAGGATTTTTATCCAATGAGCCCTATGCCCATTAGCGTTTTGGTGAGCACCAATTCTAGGCCATACACGTGTATTACCAAATGAGTGGTTACCTATTTCGAAGGATGGTGTTTTTGGAAGGAGATTAATATGCAAGACGATTTAACAAATGTATTATTCCAAATATATCACATCCTTAAAAAAGAAGAGTGTTTTGGAAAGAAAATGTTCAAATCGATGATTTATTGCAGAAAATTGAGATCCAAATACTCAGGTTAGTAATATATATACCATGGTTATTAAAGCGGCAAGGCGACATGGTGTTAAACATGGGCGCCTCCCGAGAAACCCTTTTTTATCATTATTTAATTATCATTCTAATATATAAGTTTTTTGTAATTCTATTATGATCATTCGAACATGTTAGTATAAAGAAATGTTATAGACTTGTGAAATGTAAAGCTTACATATAATTATAATGAATTGTCTTATCCATATATATATTATTATTAGATATAAATTTTAGATTTGTAATGGTAAATTATAATGGATATTATTATAAAAGCGTAAGAAAGTTATAAGATTTAAAAAATGAGAAAGGGAAATGTGTGAGATAAATAAAACTCTCGAGAAAGGGTGAAAACTTGTTTATGAGGATTACAAAGGTAATATACCTGAATAGAACTAAAAAATGGCATATATGCAATATAAAATAAGGAGGATCATAAAAGGTATTTTTTCACAATACTCATGTTATTACTTCCTTAAATTACGGTAGCCTTTAACAACTGAAAACTAAAGAAGAGATATTTGTTACAAATATCACAAAATTATAACAAAGTTGCAAATGTCAAGACAAGGCGTTATACCTGGGCATCTAGGCTCCTAGGCGTGCCTAGGCGGCCGCCTAGGCGCCCAGGCGGCCCAAGGCGTACGCCTTTTTTGATAAAAGCAAGGCGCTTTTTCAAGGCGCACGGCCTGGGGCGCCTGGGCGGGCACCTAGGCGACCGCCTACGCGTGCGCCTTAACATCTATGATATATACAAAGGTAAGTAAATGGTTGTTACGTGATCAGTAATACATAAACAACAATCAGTAATTTATATTCATTTTATTATATGGTACAGAATTCAGTAATATATACATACCGGTCAAGTAAGTGCTTATTGTGAAGTTAGCAAAGCCATAACAAATAGTCAGTAATTTTCATATGTATTATTATTTTGAACAGAATTCAGTAATTTAGAGATGATACCTAAGTAATATATATACAATTCGTAAGTAAATTGTTGTTCTCTGTTCAGATCATATATCATAGGTTCAGTAATATGTGTACGATTCTCAACTAGTGACTATTATGAGAGCAGTAATAACAAAGTAATGGTCAGTAAGGCACGAACATTGCTCAAGTAAGAAAGTAACATATAATCCGTAACATATTCTCCTTCTATACGATTAATATGGAAATAGTACTTTGAAAAAGAAGTTATTAAACACATGCAAATAAGGAAAAATGAATTGGTGAAATTAATGGAATGCTTCATTGACGAAAAAGGAAAAATATTATAGAAATGAATCGAATTCGCATTACATACACAATGGTATTACTAACCATTTGTTATGTTATTACTGATCTCACAACACACATTTACTTGACCACTGTATACATATTACTAAATTCTGTACAAGGTAATAATTTGGACATAAATTACTGATCATTATCTTGATATTACCGATCTCACAACAACCATTTACTTGACCAAAGTATATTTATTACTATCATAGCGTTTGGATCATAATCATTTGCACGAAATCCTTTATTTGAAGCGTTTCTTTCCAAAATCATCTTCCCTTTTTTAAGGATGTTGTATAATAGAAAATATAGTAATTTTTAAATACGTGGTAACTTATAATTAGAAATATAATTATTGCTAATACACGTGTATGGCCTGAAATCGGTGCTTAACAGGACGTTAATGGGCATAGGGCCCTCTAGATAAGTCCTTTATATATGTATATATATATATATATTCATAGCTACAAAAAAGGAAAAATGAGTAATAAAGACACATAGAGTAACCTTCAAGATTATGATAAGCAACTAAAGACAAAAGAAAAGGGAGGAAGGATAATTAATTATTATCCTAATTAGATTTAATTTATTACTCTTAACTAGATGGTTGCCTATGTAGGTGAGATGATGTGGCCCTCATCTATGGCATATTACTCATTCTAGGGGTTTGTTTGGTTGCTGGGTTGGGTTGGGTTGGGGTAACCCTGTGAATAGTAAACTGTGAGGAGGATTGGGAGGGTTGGAAGGAGGGGTACACCGGTGTACCCCAACCCAACCCTGCAACCAAACGAACCCTTTGAAAGATACTTTACCTGGAGGATCCACATGCCGCACAATTGTGGCAAGTCAATGGTGGAGATCAATGAAATGAATGCGCGATGGAATAGATGTGATTCAATGCGATACAATCAACTCGGGTAGATGTAAGGGCATGGGTGATGGCAATAGTTGTATTTGGTTCTTTAACCTAATTGCGGGAGATAGCATGAAGAAAGGTTCCCCATCGATGAAGAAAAGAGGAGAAAGATCTTCTTTGGGTCAAATATGCTATTTTATTCCATTTTTTGTTAAGCCCAATGCGAGACTGAGAGACTATTTTTCAATTCACCACATATTATCCTTGTTGAGCTCAAGAGGCTAATATGAGAGAGGAAAGCAGTAAAAAGTGATGGGTTGCAAAAATGGGCAACAAACATAAAATAGTATGAAAGATTTAAAGAAAAGAGGAAAAGAGTGGTAGTTCTCCTTTGGGATGTTGGCCTAGTATTTTTTATTTTATTTGGGGTGTTGTTTTCTGATTCATTCCCGATGAGTCATGTTATACAAAAAAGGGAATTTTGATATTAAAAAATAAAAAATGAATACTAAAAAAGGCAATCGAAATTAAAAATGATTGAGAAACATAAACAAAGGAAAAACATGAGAAAAGAATAAATAAATAAATAAATAAATAAACGAGAAGTTTCTTTTATCCTACTTGTTTCTTCTCCCAGCTTAGTTAATCATCTACATTTTTCGACAAGTATCAAAGAAAGACGTGTGAGAGAATAGGGCATAATTTACTTTTTCATTTGAGATCACCCAGCATATATTGATGCATGCATCCTCTTCGACACGTGGTTCTATGAATGAGATCTCCTTTTCAAGGTTCCGATGCGAGAGAGACTCACTCTTTGAGGTGCCATTATGAGAGAAGCAATGATGGCTTCCGTACACGAGAGAACCTTTCTCATAGTTTTGCATAGGAGAGACCCACCTTCGAGATCTTTGTATGGGAGATGACAACTCTAATTTCGATGCCAGATACCAACTACTTCAAAAGGACTTCTACTACTATTTCTTAGTATTATCTCAGACTTCTACTACTCATCAATTTAATACATGGAGATCAACACTCCATGGAGATCAACACTCCAGCTATCTACCTCCAATCAAACATATTAACCAAGCATCCACTCAAGGCACGGGTTTTCTCAAGGTTCGAACGAAGAAGTGTTAATTATTTTCTGTTGTAACAAATTGTAGCTTTTCTAACTCAAACTTGAGGGAGAGTAATAGAGTTTGCATTAGATAGAAAATTAGATCTCTCATGCTCCAATTTCACTACCCTCTTTTAGTCCCTTATTGTGTAGTAGTGAAACTTTGGTGCATTTGTGGGGCTATACAAAAGAGTCGAACACCCCTGGTAATCCTTGAGAAAAGTGAACAAAAAACCTGGCCTTTGGTAGATTTCTCATGTGGTTTCATCTCATACCTAGGAAGTATTGTTCCACATAAATCCAAGTTTTCTCTCACCTTTCATTGTATGTTCCTTATTTCACATTTTCACAATACGCATACGGAACCAAGCTTCAGAGAATGTTAGGAACAGATCACCTTTGGTTGGATCATCTAACCCCACCTCCCCGTGAGATTGATACCGAGCCAAGAAAGGTAGTATTAATGAATATGGATCTATCACTTATATGAAATGTAAAATAAATATAAATTTAATTATTGTGTTACACGATGTATATGATATAATGTTTATGAATACGCAGGTTCTTTGGCATGAAAACTATGGGATGTAGGTGGCAAAGTCCCACAACTTAAGTAATAGCAAGCCCAACGGGAAAACATGCGGTTGAAATGCAAAATGCTACAAGATCCATCCATGGAAAACTTCTCATGACTATAAATTACATGTAATACAATACAATTGCGAAGAAAAAATACGGGGATAAATGATTGCATGTCTTTTCTATATTATATTTCTTATGTCTCTATTATCTAATTTGCCCTCTAGGATTTATCCTCTCAATGTAGGAGTCATATGACACCCTTTGATTACCAAGTCATTATTCTATTTCTACATAGTATCATAGCGGAGGTCCTAGACTGGAGCTCTGAAACCTTCGCACCACCTCCACGCCTGTTGCCTCTCCCCTTCACACGCATGCCACTGGGGCCCCTTCTCGCTGCCGCTTGCACACAAGAGCCACCCAGCGGCTTGTTGCTGATGCAACCACCCTACCGACGACACCCCAGTGACCTCCAGTGATGGTGGTTGTTGCCATCACCCCACCAACAGTGTCCTAACAGTCTCCATCGATGGTAGTTGTCGCTGCAGCCATCAGCAGGTGTTGCTACCTTAACAGTAGCCTTGTGCCGCTCCAACATTGTTGTCGTGCCTTGTTGGACCTCCACTTAGCACCATAGGGGTCTACCAAGACCTCTAGGTTACGCTTATTCATCGTTGCACCTCTCAAGGTCACCGAACAAACTGATATTGGGTTGTTTGTGGTGAAATCAGATTTCTAGACCCATTCGTGTGTCCTACAATGTCTTCAAAGTTTATGGGAACGGTTCTGGCATGAGTTTGCACATACAACTGATACTTTATATGATTGTGTAGACACCTTTAGATCCGTCTACATCCCCGATCGTCCTTTCTTGATTTCTTCATCATCAAGTAAGACAACAAAGTTGACTTATCTTCTTCCGGTGCATTCGAATGTATGTCTCCCATTTTCAAGATGGATATGACCAATTACGAATTATGGTTCACGCACTTTATGAGCATTATGTAATGCAACAACAAGGAGCACATTCTGACGCAACCATAGACGGTCGACAAAAGTGGGGCGAATGCTTCGTGTAAGCATGGTGATGCATATGCACATGTACGGCTATCTGATACTCTTACAACATAGATATCCAATAACATTCTTCATCACCACACTGCCAAGGCAATGCGGGACATCCTCACAACCACATATTCCAAGGCAAGGAATAAGATGAAAATCATGCATCTTCAATACAACATTTTTACAACCAAGTACGATGGGTGTACGCTTCATGTATTCTATGTAACATCCGGATCCAATTAAAGTCGAACCCGACCCAATTAGGGTCCCCATAATTCAATAAAGTTATTAATCAATGTTAAATGACCTAAATTGATCTATTGATCATGAATCAAAAGTCGTTCGGTCAAAATTGACCAAAAGCCGATTGCACCGTAATGTGTGCCACAGAAAAGTTGCGATGCAAATTCAGAAACCATGAAACAAACCAAGGCTGCCATAAAATCCTATTCGACGAAATAAGACAAATGGAATCAACGTTCGTCGACCGGATGTCATTTGATATTTTTAAATAACAAAATTTAGCCCCAAATCAAAACTGTATCTTGAAAATTTCAGGAGTTAATACTCGATCCAAATTAAAAAACAATAACCAAGTGGAAATGAAAGAAAATTTAAAAAAATGCCCGACAGTAGAACAGTCTACTACTGTTCAGAATTAAATAAAACCTTTTTATTTTCTTTTTTTTAATTTCTTTTCATTAAGATACATAAGTCTTCCGAATTTACACCTCGAGTCTCCGATTTTTACGAATATCTCGTTTTGACCGTCTCTAAATGACGCTCAGAATGAGTATAATATTGATATATTTTGGATCGGGTATTAACTCTCAAAATTTTCGAGATACTGTTTTGATTTGGGGCTAAAATTTGTGATTTGAAAATATCAAATGACATCCGATCAACGAACGGTCGATTCCGTTGGTCTTATTTCGTCGAATGAATTTTATGACGGTCTCGGTTTGTTTCACGGTTTCTGAGTTTGCATCGCGGCTTTTCTGCGGCACATATTACGGTGCGATCGACTTTTGGTCAATTGTGATCGAACGACTTTTGATTCGTGATCGATAGATCAATTTAGGTCATTTAACATTGATTAATAACTTTATTGAATTATAGGGACCCTAATCAGGTCAAGTTCGACTTTCATTGGATCCGGATGTTACATTCTAGTCTTGGCTCAAAAGCATGTTAGAGAGGCTTCATAGCTTCATGCCTCTGAACGCATATGCGGAGTAGTAGAAGGCAAATGGGAACAACACTATGGTCAGAGTTAATCTGACAACACTCAACCCACAATACGATGTCGCACGCAATCAACTTCTATGCCTCCCATGGAGAATGCCTACAATAGACTGAGCAGGATCGCAGTGCCTCCTGCCAACATTACTGAGACTTCCTCTGTGATGGCATATCTCATGATAGGGGAGGTTCATCTCAGTTTAGAGGATGTGGTATCAGTGGCAGACGTGGTTGACAAGTACACCAATATTGCACCTACTGCTAGTCACTCGGAGGACACATGCTACAAGAAGTATGGATACCCCACGTGTGGTCGTGTTGCTGAGCAAGTTAAACCCATTGTTGATTAGAAGTTCGATGACCTTATCTCATCTCTGAGGGATATCATGACTTCTACTGTTGAGTTGACGAGCGCTCCTTTGGTCATTCTGGTATCACTGCCTCTACCTTTTTCAATGCTTCAAGTATAGCTTATGCACTTACTAGTTGTCATAGGGTAGACATTTTAGAGTGGGTTATGAACTCAGGTGTGCCTCATCATCTCTGCAGAGTCAGAGCTCAATTCACTTCCTACATATCAGTATATCCATGCACATATGTAGTCATTACAAATGGGAAACATTCTCTAGATACAACCAGGGGAAGATTCGTTTAATGACATTAATGAGCCGACAAGATGTGCTTCATGCACCTGATTTTTTATAAACTTGTTAGCTACTAGTCAAATCATCAAGGATATGCATTTGTATGCCATATTTGACCCATTTTCTCCAGTATTTCAGGATATACTTACGGGTAGGGTGATTGGATGAGGTCATAAGCAAGGAAATCTCCACAAACTGGTCCAGTCTCCTTATGCTGGTGCATCTTCCATTCCCATCGAGTTAGTGTCTCTATACATGTAGCGTCTTCAGTTCGATCACCTTTCTATGCAGATCTATGTAGAGTCCTCCTGAAGGTTCCGTCTCAGTTTACGTTTTCAGTGCAAGGCTTGCCAGCTTAGGAAGCGATACCATTCAAGTTTTCATAGTCGTCAAATGCATAGTAGCAATTCTGTATTTGAGTTGGTTCATATGATATGTAGGGTCCCAGTCATGTTCCTGACTATTAGGGACACATGTTCTATCTTGTAGCAGTCGATGATTATTCAGAATTACTTGGTTTTTTTGGCAGGGTATGTTATTCGAATTTTTATTTATGAAATAAAAAATATTTTTCTATTATAGTTAAGTATGCTCGCTTTGACAATGCATTGGAGTTTTGTACAATCCAACTCTTTCAGTTCTTCAGGTCCCTTAGCATTATACATTAGACTTCATAAGCCTACACTTCTTAGCAAAACGATGTTGCTGAGTACAAACACCGTCATCTTCTTAGTATCACAAGAACTCTTCTTATCCGGTTTCATGTTCCCCACTCCTTCTGAAGTGATGCGATTCTCACTGACTGCTACCTGGTCCACCATGTGATGTCTTCCGTATTAGGAGAAAAGGTTTTTTTTCAATCGCATTTCTCGAAAAGGACTTTTTTTCTCCAACACCTTGTGTCTTTAGCTTTGTGGCATTTGTTCATCATCCGACTCATGACCGTGACAAACTCTCCCCCTGACTTGTCATGTGTGTTTTTGTGGGCTACTCCCAAACTTATTTTTGCAGGCTACTACCAAACCCAGAAAGGGTACGATGCTTTGATCCTGTTAGACGAAAGTACTATGCTAGTGTTGATGTCACACTCTTTAAGTTTGTCATGTACTTTTCTCCTACAAATGACAGAATGACCCCATTGGAGTCTGGTGAGGAGGCTTACACTCCACCTCCTCCTTCTCCACCTGTTATTTCTCCACCACCACCTCCTCATTTGGTTGTTCCTCCTCCACCACCAGCTCACGTGGTTCCTATTCATGAGTCTCCTCCTATACCTCTTGCTATGGCTTAGACTTTGCCCAAATACTACATTCGCAAGCCTCCTAATGTAACCCATGCTCTTATGCCTTCCCCATCATCCACCATTCCCTAGGTAATTTTCGAGCACTTGGTTTTTACTAATGGCATTGTTGATTTATTTGTACAACAAGAGACTTTACGGGTTGAGTAGGTAGCACCTCAGGAGGCTACATTACAGGACACAAACTCTCCAGAGAATCTTGACTAACCCATTGCTCTTCAGAAGTGAAGCCGTACGTGTGCTATGCACATCATGCAACTCACATTTCTTTGAGGTGTCTTTCAGAGTATTTCAGGAGATTGATGGTGGAACTGTCAGCTGTGGAGATCCCACACACATATTAGGAGGCTACGCGAGATAGCCAGTGGTACCTTGCTATGGAAGAAGAGATGGCAACACTCCAGTGTCATGACACACAGAGCTTGGTTACTGCCCCAATAAGGGCGTCCATAGTTGGCTCCAAATGGGTCTTTACAGTGAAGCACCGAGCAGATAGTAGTGTTGATCGCTACAAGATTAGGCTTGTGGCTCGTAGGTTCACCCAAACATATGGGGTGGACTACAAGGACATGTTCTCTCCCATAGCTTGTCATTCTACCTTTCAAATCCTCCTCTCAGTTGTTATGGTACGGGACCGGTCTCTTTCCCAACTGGAAGTGAAGAATGCTTTTCTATATGATGACATGCAGGGGGAAGTCTATATGCAGCAACCACATGGGTTTGCTGCTGAGGGGGGTATTAGAAGATATGCAAATTTCATAAGGTTGTTGGGAAAAATGAATGGCTTGTTTATTCCATAAGCCCTAGGCTCTCTTATATAGGAGAGTAGCCTATGGGTAAATTACATAAAGAAGACAACTGAAAAATAAAATAACGAAGAGGTACAGGTATTCTATATGCGTCAACACTCCCCCTCAAGATGGAGCATAGATATCAATCATGCTCAGCTTGGACGCACACTTCTGGAATGGGCCTCGAAGTAATGCCTTGGTGAAAATATCAGCAGTCTGATTCTCTGATGTGACGTGAGATGTAGCAATGAACCCCTTCTGAACCATGTCACGTATGTAGTGACAGTCAACCTCAATGTGCTTGGTCCTCTCATGAAAGGCTGGGTTGTTTGCAATGAACAAGGCGGCCTGATTGTCACATTCCAACATCATAGGAAGCGGTATATCAAGACATAGATCTGTAAGTAAAGATTTCACCCACATCATTTCTGTGCTAGCCTGGGCCATAGCCCTGTATTCGGATTCAGCACTGGATCTAGCTACCACTGTCTGTTTCTTGCTTCTCTACGAGACTAGGGCATCTCCAACATAGACTGCAAATCCTGATGTGGACTTCCTGTCCTTGGGGCATCCTGCATAGTCTGCATCAGCACATGCCGTGATAGAGATCTCCTTTCCTTTCTTAAATAGCAAGCCTGCACCTGGAGATGATTTTAGATATCTCAGAATCATGTGTATTGCATCCATATGGGCCTGACGTGGTTGCTCCATGAACTGGCTCACACGACTCACTGCAAATGATATATCAGGTCTAGTGATCGTGACATACAGTAGTTTGCCTACCAGTTCTCTGTACCTTCTCTTGTCCACCTCTTCTGTGTCATCATCATAGAGCTTCATGCTGGGATCCATTGGTGTCGTAGCAGGTCGACACCCTAGCATACTTGTCTCACTCAATAGATCTGTAACATATTTCCTCTGCGACATTACTAATCCATATGGATTTCTAGCAAACTCCAGCCCCAGAAAATATCTAAGGACTCCCAAGTCCTTGGTGACAAATTCGGTCCCCAGCCTTTCTTTTGCCTGCTTAATGCCCTGCTCATCATCTCCTGTAATCAAGATATCATCAACATAAACCATGATTACAATGATACCTCTAGCCGTCTTCTGTACAAACAAGGAATGATCAGCATTGGAGCGTTTATATCCTTGTTTCTCAAAAAGATCTGAAAGCTTCTGAAACCACGCTCTGGGGCTCTGCTTAAGGCCATAGATGGCCTTATGTAACCTGCATACCTTGGAACACTCCCCCTCAACAGCAAAACCAGGTGGCTGTTGCATATAGACTTCCTCCTGCAAGTCGCCATACAGGAATGCATTCTTCACGTCCAGCTGATAAAGCGGCCAGTCTCTAGCAACTGCAACTGATAACAGGATCCGCATAGTGGAATGACGCGCCACAAGCGAGAATGTGTCAAGGTAATCTACCCCGTATGTCTGTGTGAAGCCACGTGCAACAAGGCGTGCCTTGTACCTGTCAATGGAGCCATCTGCATTGTGCTTCACTGCAAACACCCATTCGCAGCTCACCGGGCTGACATCGGGAGGTATAGGAACCAAGCTCCAAGTTCCTCTGGATTGAAGTGCCGTCATTTCTTCTTCCATTGCTAGCCGCCATCTAGCATCCTGCAAAGCATCATGATGATTCCGTGGAATGTCTTGCTATATCACCATGTGTTGGACTTGCTGCTATTCCATCTAGATCTGTTTCTCCATTTCTTTGACACCTTCAATTTGGCCATCTTCCTCTGCAGAAGATATGTCATGTCTTACCACAGATATCTACCCGTACTGCATTGGATTGTGAAGCCTGTCGGCTTGGGAAACACCATCGGTCTTCGTTTCCAGGTCGTCCGAGTCGTCATAGTAGTCGGTCTTTTGAGTTGTTTCATTTTGACATTTGGGGTCCGAGTCGTGTCCCTGATCTTCAGGGACATCGTTATTATATGGTTGTTGTGGATGATTATTCCAGACTATCGTGGGTATTTTTGTTGAAACAAAAGTCTGAAGCTGGTGCTATTATTCGAAAATTTATTCTTGAAGTTAATAATATCTTCTCTACCAATGTCAAAGTAATTCGCACAGATAATGCTTTGGAGTTTTCAACACTACATTTGTCAAATTTTCTCAGTTCAAATGGCATTGTTCACCAAACTTCGTGTAGTTACACTTCGCAACAAAATGGTGTGGTGGAACGCAAACACTGTCACCTTCTTGATGTCACTCGAACATTGCTGATTCATAGTCGTGCTCCTCATTCCTTTTGGGGGGATGTTGTTCTCACTGCGTGCTACTTGGTGAATCGTATGTCTTCTACTGTTCTTGGAGAGAAGGTTCCCTTCTTGATTGCGTTTCCCGAGAAGGACCTATTCTCCCTGACACCTCGAGTCTTTGGGTCTGGAGTTTTACATCATACACAGGATGATTCTGCTGCAGAGGACAGAGAGGATATAGATTTGGATGTTCATATTGCGCTGAGGAAGCCTCGATGCCAATATGCCACATACCCACTTGTTGCACATGTCTCTTTGGATCATCTCTCTGATGAGTACAAGAAGTTTGTTGTAGGACTTTCTACGGCTACTATACCCCGAACATATATGGAGGCTTTACAGGACAACAGGTGGCGTCAGGCCATGGAAGAAGAAATGGCGGCCTTAACGTCACGAGGGACATGGACTATTGTTTCGGCCCCACGAGGTGCTTCGATTGTCAGCTGCAAGTAGATATTTTCCATTAAGCAAAACGCAGATGGGAGTGTGGATCGCTACAAGGCAAGGTTGATGGCCCGTGGCTTTACCCAGACATATGGGGTGGATTATCAGGACACATTTTCCCCAGTAGCGAGACACTCGACAACTACGGATTTTACTAGCAGCTGCAATTTCACGTGATTGGCCGTTATTTCAGCTTGATGTAAAGAATGCATTTCTCTATGGAGACCTTCAGGAGGAAGTTTACATGCAGCAGCCACTTGGGTTTACTGCTGAGGAGGAGTCCCATAAGGTATGCAGGCTACATAAGGCAATTTATGGCCTGAAGCAAAGTCCTAGAGCTTGGTACCAAAAGCTGTCAGAATTGATAGAGCAACAGGGGTTTAAGAGGTCCACTGCAGATTACTCGCTTTTTGTTCAAAAGACACAAAGAGGTACGGTTGCCATTCTTGTGTATGTGGATGACATTATTGTTACAGGAGATGATGCTCAGGGCATTCAGATAGCCAAGAAGTTCCTAAGTAAAGAGTTTGTGATCAAGGATCTTGGTACTCTTCGTTACTTCCTGGGGTTGGAGTTTGCCAGGAATCATCGTGGTCTAGTGATGACCCAGAGAAAGTTTGTCATGGATCTCCTTTCTGAGACAAGTATGACTGGGTGTAAGCCTGTTGCGACTCCCATGGATGCAAGTATGAAATTGTATGATGAGGATACTGAAGAAGTTGACAGCAGGAGGTACAGAGAACTAGTTGGGAAGCTTTTATACATTACTATCACTAGGCCAGATATTATGTTTGAAGTAAGCAAGGTCAGCAAATTCATGGAGCAGCCCAGAAAGGCACATATGGATGCTATCTTTATGATTTTGAGATATCTGAAGAACTCACCTGGTTTGGGACTCTTATTCAGTAGGGATGCTTCCTTGGAGGTAACAGCGTGTGCAGACGCTGACTATGCAGGATGTCCCACGGACAGAAAGTCTACTTCGGGGTTTGCAGTGTTTGTTGGACACTCACTTGTCTCATGGAAAAGCAAAAAGCAGACTATGATTGCTAGATCAAGTGTAGAATCTGAGTACAGACCCATGGCCCAAGGGAGTGCATAAATGATGTGGGATATATCGGTGATAACTGATCTTACCATAGAAGTTCCTCTTCCTATGCAACTCTTATGTGATAATCAAGTTGCATTATTCATTGTGAATAATCCTGCATTCCATGAACGTACGAAGCATATCGAGGTGGACTGCCATTACACTCGAGACTTGATACAGAAAGGAGTCATATCTACCTCTCATGTGGCTACAGGAGATCAGACGGCAGATATCTTCACCAAGGCTCTATCTCGAAGTCCCTTTCAGAAGTGTTGTTCCAAGCTTAGCATGATAGATATATATGCTCCAGCTTGAGGGGGAGTGTTAAGATAAATATAGCGTTTTGTCTCTTTTATATAATTTCAGTTTCTCTGAGTACTTATCATGTAATTAACCCAAGGGCTATTCTCCTATATAAGAGAGCCCTCGGGTACGTCTAATGCAAGTCATTCTTTTCTCCCATCACGCACCCATTGGTGCAAATGTGTATATGAAAGCTCCATCTCGTCTCGTCTACTACTGAAGCGTAGCTGCTCAACTACACATGGTAGGTTTACACGAAAGTAACGTTATAAGCAATTGTCCATAAACAAGACAAACACTAGCCATTAGTATAAGGGTAAAGAGATAAGGGATATTTGCTCTCTTAGAGTTCAATGTGTGCATTACGAAACACGCATAGGCAATGCTACTTTAGCTCACATTAAGTTACATGTTCGATGTGCATATTTAGTTATTAAATAATTTCTCGTTATGAAAACTATAGTACTCATCTTAAGCTCAATACATGTTGGTAAAGGTTCTCAACGGTGTGAGGCACAAAACCGGATCCAATCTAGGATCCTTTTCACCTGTAAGAACACGTAAATCCAACACTCGCAAGCCTCTGTTATGCAAGAACTTCGTGTGATATTTCTTGGGTGAATATCCCAAGTACCCTTATTCTTATCGAATAGTGTCAAGGGAAAAATAGAATTACATGCATATTATTGAGACCTTAGGGCTCTCCTATATAGGAGAAAAACCCTGGGTAAATTATACGAGAGGTATATGAAAGAAAGAGAAATAAGAAATGAATATAAAGAGATATAAATGTCCCAACACTCCCCCTCAAGCTAGAGCATATATGTCTATCAAGCTCAGCTTGAAACAACATCTATGAAAAGGGCCTCTAGCAAGGGCCTTGGTGAAAATATCAGATGTCTGATCTCCAGTAGAAGCATGCGAAGTGGATGTGAGACCCTTCTGGTTCATGTCTCTGGTATAGTGGCAATCTACCTCCATATGCTCGGTTTGTTCATGGAACGTAGAATCATTGGCAATAAATAGAGATGCCTGATTGTCACATAAAAGCTACATGGGAAGAGGAACCTCAACAACAAGATCAGACAAAACCGATCTAAATTACTCCATCTCAGTGCTCCCCTGTGTCATGGCATGTACTCAGATTATGCACTGGATCTAGCAATCATTGTCTGCTTCTTGCTTTTCTAGGACATGAGAGAGCTTCCAATAAAAATAACAAAGTCAGAAGTAGACTTCATGTTTTTAGGGCATCCTGCATAATCTGCATCTGCACAAGTTGTCACCTCAAGAGACGTACCACTATTGAATATAAGACCAGTACCATGTGAAGTCTTCAAATATCTCAAAATCATATATATTGCTTCCATATGAACCTTCCTGGGTTGCTCCGTGAACTGGCTCACTTTGCTCATAGCAAAGGATATGTCTCGCCTGGTGATGGTAGCATATAGGAGCTTCCCAACAAGCTCCCCGCATCTCCTCTTATCTACCTCATCAGTGTCATCATCATATAAGGATCCATAGGGGTAGTAGCAGGCTTGCACCCTGTCATTCCTGTCTCTAGTAGAAGATCAATCACAAACTTCCTCTAGGTCATCACAAGACCACACTGGTTCTTGGCAAACTATAATCGAAGGAAGTATCGAAGATTGCCAAGGTCCTTGGTCACAACTTGCTGACCGAGGAACTCATTGGCATCCTGAATGCTCTGCTCACCATCACCTGTGATAAGGATATCATCATCACAGACTAGAATAGCAACAATATCTCTCTGTGTCCCCTGAACAAAAAGCGAGTGATCCGCAATGGACCGCGCAAACCATTGATGCTCTATCAACTCTGAAAGCTTCTGGTACCAAGCTCTCAGACTCTGCTTCAGGTTGCAAATCGCCTTGTGGGGCCTACACACCTTCCGAGACTCCCCCTCAGCAGCAAACCCTAGTGGTTGCTGCATATATACCTCCTCATGTAGATCTCCGTATAGAAACACATTCTCAAGGCCTTAAATTTCAGCAAAATTCGGCCGAATTTCGGTTTCGACAAGTTAGCGAAATTCGATCGAAATGGCCAAAATGACCTAAATATGGAGGCCCTAGTACACCGAAATGATCGAAATTTCGATCGAAATTCGACCAAAATTTCATTTTGGTCGATCACTGAAATGGTGATCGAAACCGACATTTAAGGCCTTGCGTCACATCAAGTTGGAAAAGAGGCCAGTCCCGTGAAAAACAACTGATAGAAGAATGCGCAATGTCGAATGTCTGGCCACTGGAGAGAAGGCATCCTGATAGTCCACAACATAAGTCTGGGTAAACCCACGTGCTACAAGCCTTGCCTTGTAGCGATCCACACTGCCATATGCATGTTGTTTCACCGTAAAGATCCATTTGCATCCCATAACAGATGCACCTGGAGGAGCAGAAACAACACTCAAGGTACGACAAAACTGCAAAGCGACCATCTCCTCCTCCATAGCAAGTCGCCAACTGATATGTACATCGAGGTCATCAGCCTCTCTTTTCTCTGATATCAACTCCTCCTGTATAATATATTGTGGAACAAGCATATCATCAATGCCATCAGTAGAAACAATGTGTTCATTACATACCTGAAGCGTGTAGGATGACGGGGAAGGCGCATGAGCAGAGGGACGAGCAGAAGACCTGTGAATGTATAACCGTGGTAGGAATTGTGTCAAGGTAGATGGAGGTGGAGGTGGTAGAGGAGGTGGAGGTGGAGATGACTGAGACTCAACATGGGGTGTTGGTGGTGGAGATAACAGAGGTGGTAGAACAAAGGCATCCTCGCCAGCATCAGCACTCACATAATATTTTCTCCCTACAGGATGAAAACATCTTATACCATTTTGGGGTATGAGAATAACCAACGAAAACACATTTGACAGCTCTAGGAGAGAGCTTATCACGACCAAGAGAAAAATTGTGGAAAAATGCCATAGACCCAAAGACCCTGGGAGTAAGGGAGAATAGGTCCTTCTCGAGAAACACAATCAAGAAAGGAACCTTTTCTCCGATGATAGTAGAAGGCATGCAGTTCACCAAGTAACATTCAATGAGGACCGCATCACCCCAGAACGAATGAGGAGCTTGACTCTGAATCAAAAGAGTCCTCGCGACATCCAAAAGATGACGGTGTTTGCGTTCAACAACACCATTCCGCTACGAAGTGTAAGCACAAGAAGTCTGATGAACAATACCGAGAGATCAGAGAAAGTCGGACAGTTGTAAAGTAGAAAACTCCAAAGCATCGTCACTGCGAATAAACTTCACATTAGCAAAAAAATGTTCTTGATCTCAATAAGAAATGATTTAATAACAGGACCAGCTTCAAACTTATTCTTTAACAAGTAAAGCCAAGATAATCCAGAGAAATCATCAACAGCAATCATATAGGATTTCCTGATGATCGGGAACACAACTAGGACCCTAGATATCAAAATGAAACAACTCAAACAACTAACTACTGCAACGACTCTGACGACTCGGAAAAGACGAACAATAGTGCTTCCCAAGCCGACATACCTCAAACTCCAAGGTAGTACGAGTAGAGATCTAAGGGAGAACATGGCATAGCTTCTGCAGAGGAAGGTGTCCAAAGAGAAGATGTCACGTGAATGGAGAAACGAATCCAGACAAAATAGTAGCAATACTAGCACACGGAGGTTGAACCAGTCTGTAAAGCCCTCTTTGTTCAAGGCCACATCCAATCACCATGCCCGTAATTATGTCCTGAAACACAAGAGAAGAAGGATCAAATATGGCACGACAATGTAAATCTTTTGTAATCTGACCAATAAATAAAAGATTCATCTGAAATGCTAGAGCATGTAAGACATTCTGGAGGCGCATCGATGGGGCTAGAACAATATCCCCCTGACTAACAGTGGGTAGATGAACCTCATTAGCAATCACCATTGATCTACCAGGAGGGATAGATCTGTAAGAACTAAACTAAGCATGATCTCCACACATATGATGAGAAGCTTCGGAGTTCATGATACAATCAATCAAATCTGAACTGCTACAAGTGGTAAGTGCGTAAGCAATACCTGACGAACTCGTAGAAGCTCAGACAGCAACTACAACATTTGAAGATCCCAATGTTGGGGCTAGCGGTGTAGTCATCATCTCTCTCAAACTCGAGACAATATCATCAAGCCTCGCATCATGAGAAGGAGCTGGAGTAGTCTTTGTATGCTCAGCTACACAGGCGGGCACTGGATATCCATGCTTCAGATAGCATGTCTCCTCCAAATGTCCTGGACAATGGCAATGTGAGCATGGATCACGCTGATGTCCTCCTCGACCATGAGATCTGTGTCCACGAAATTGTGAAGTACCCCCTCTGCCACAAGAAGTTGCCATTGCAGAGTGAGTTTGGGCCACGGTAGTAGACAAAGTAGTGATCCTGCTCAGCCTCTTGTAAACCTCCTCCATTGGAGGTACCATCTCTCCATTAAGTAGTTGAGTACGTGTTGCATCGTACTCTGAGTCAAGGGATGACAGAAAGACTCATGTTATAGTGGCATTCATGTATGCATGTTGTTGTTCAGTGCTGGTAGTAATGGGCATCAAGCTATGAAGACGCTCAAACATGCCTCGAAGATGCGAGAAGTGGGCATGAGAAGGCCGACCATTCTGCTTGGTCGAGAAAATGTCATACTGCAACTGAAGGATGTTGCTCTCGTTCTTCGCTTGCCCATATGTATCAGCTAGGATATCCCACATAGCCTTGGTTGTGGGTTGATTGACGATGTCGTTGGCAATCTCCATGGTGAGCGTTCCAGAGAGTCAAATCTGCGCATATGCATCATCTTGCCTCCATGAAGCATTAGCCCTAGTTTAGTCTGTCGGCTCTAAATCAGTCAAAATGTGTTCCTTGTTATGGCAATGCATAAGGGTGTGAAACTGCATGGACCACAACTCATAGCTGGTCATATCCATCTTCACGATAGGAGCCATGCCTTTGAACGCACCGGACGACGAAAAAACGTCACCCTTGTTCTCTGCCATGATAAAAGAATGTCGAAAATCCGGAACAAAACTGAGGAGTAGACTACTCTGAGCGAGTCTACACAATCATATGGACGAGTGGTTGTACGTATAGACTCATACAACCATGCTCTTCATTCCTTGTTGTAGTTTAGGGTCGGAAATCGTGATTTATATGTCCAAAATCACATAATCTGAGCAAAATCAAACCGTATAGGCCTGTAGAAGCAGCCGGACTGCATCTCGGAGGGTGTGAGATGGCCCACAAAGCGGCTACGACCGGCAAGGTCGCGAGGAGGGAGTGCAGCCGGCGGCTGCAGTAGCCGACAAACGGCCTACAAAGCTGCTGGGGTGGCCTGTTGGGGCTGGGGTGGTCGGATGGGGCGGTGGTTGGTGCAGGCGGCCGACGGTCAGGTGGGGGGGCGATGCAGGCGGTCGACAGGGGGTGGTTGATTGCCGACGGCCGACCTGGAGATGGGCGGCTACCTGCGAGCGACGGGTAGGGTTGGTGGGATATGGGAACCCCAATCTAGGATCGTTGCTCTGATAACATGACGAGGGAAAAATAGAATTGCATGCATATTATTGAGACCCTAGGGCTCTCTTGTATAGGAGAAAAACCCTGCATAAATTACACGAGAGGTACATGAAAGAAAGAGAAATAAGAAATAAATATAAAGAGATATAAATATCTCAATAAATAGGAAAGCACTTCGCCAATCTCCAACATCATAACCACATCTGAAAACACCTCCTACAATACTAACACTCGAAGCAACACTTGTTGAGAAATTAGTTATCGTTTATGTCTTTTATGTATTATTCATTTCCTTTGTCTTCTTCACGTAATTCGCCCAACAGGTTATCATTCTATATAAGAGAAACATAGGGCTTCATGAATAAATAATTCATTCTTTTTGATTCACATGGTATCAGAACGATCTTCCTAGACCGGAGTTCTCATACCCCATCGTGCCCTAGACCTCACCCGCTGACCCACCCTCTCTGTGGGGTCGCCGCCGATGTCGTCGCCTCTCTCTGCGATGCCGTCGCCGTTGTCTCTCCCTCTCTCTTTCTGTGGGACCGTCATTGCCACCCCTATCCCCTCCGCGCGTGCAGCGTTGTAGGGGCAACAACCGTCTCTATGGTCCCTCCCGGCCCCTACGCGTGTTGCCGATCCTTGCAAAATCATATGTGTGCTGCAGCAGGATCTTTTCCGACCCATGTAGGCATTTTTTCCTCTCAGTGACCAAACTGCAATCTAAAATGGTCTGAATTTGATCGGAAAATGAGATTTCAGACCTATAAATCTTGTTTTCCGACCCTAGTGACTGACTTTGACTAGGGATAGTCGACCCTCAGTCAGGTAGAGCGACTAGTCATGCCGACTAGTCAGGCCAACTAGTCGGCTTAGTCGATCGACTAATTAGACGAGTCTTGCAAGTGGATTCAGATACTTGATTGTTGAGGATTTATGTTATTGTCTGCCTATTCGAAATCCCACGCTCTCTTTGAAACCTGATACCAACAGGTCTCTTCGAAACCCTCTATGCGATCGTCGCACCTCCTCCGATCACCACCTCTTCCGGTCATTGCACCTCCTCCGGCCGCTCCAGCTAGCATCATGATCATCTCCTCCTGCTCCATCCAGCTCGGTGTTCCTTTCCTCCCACTCCAGCTAGCGTCGCCGGCCTAAAAGGTTAGGTTTTTCATTTTTTGCAATTGTTTTATAATATTGTGGAGGATAACACGATATATATGATTTTTTTCATTTACTACATGCTATGTGTCTGGTGAACTCTTCAAAATTCGATGAAGACAGCCACTCCAAACAATCATAAAGATCTCGTTCTTTAGGACTCGACTTTGTTTATTTGTAATGCAGATTTCAGCATGAATAGATCTTCCTTTTGATCTTATAACAGACCAATAAGTTAAGTCAATATCAGTTAAAAAAAGTCATCCATTACCGTCCATTTGGTATGATCAAAATCTCTTCATTCAGCTTATGGAAAGCATGATTTGCAGCATCTAAATTTTTAAAAGTGACAAGCGCCTGCCTAGAAAATCCAAATAATTCCATATATTTAGGTCCAGAAGGCTATTAAGATCTATATTTTAAGAGTTTTGTTCAAATACTTCATGTATTCAAATATTCTTAATTAATCCCTCCATTTAGTTCTTTTAACATGAAATGAAGCCAATATTAGCTCATGTTATTTAGCTAACATTTGTTCTTAACTAGCTTCTTTTTTCTTCTTTTCCTTCAATTGTTTCTTTTTGTAGCTCTTATAAAATTGAAAATTGCTAAATCTATGTAAATTTATGAAAGTGCATGTGTAAAAAATAAATTATATATTTAAAATAAAAAAATCAAAATCAAATAATACCCGATTAAATCTAATTAGTTGTCTGACTACAAACTAATCCTTGGTCAATGACCCGACCGACCGAGTATCGACTTCTGCAACCTTGGTTGTATGAGCCTACACGAACAACCAATCCTTCATATGATCGTGTAGACTTGTTCGATTCAATCTACTTCCCCAGTCAAGTTCATTTTTCGACCTTCTTTCATCATGTCAAAAAACAAGGGAGATGTCTCCTCTTTGTCCGATGCCTTCAAGGGCCCAGATCCCATCGTGAAGATGGATGGGATAACTATGAGTTGTAGTCTATGCAATTTATGATCCTTAAGTAGTGCAACAACAAGGAGCACATTCTGACAAAGTCCGAGTCGACGAACAAGACTGGGGACAATGCTTCATGGAAGCAAGATGACGTGCTTGCGTGTATTTGGCTCTTTGGGACCCTCACTACAGAGATAGACAATGATATTGTGAAGCAACCCACCGCCAAGGCAATGTGGGATTGGCATCCACTTATGCCCAAGCGACGAATGAGGCCAAGCTTCTTCAGCTTCAGTTTGACATATACAGAGCAAAGCAGAATGGTCGTCCACTGCATACGTTCTATTCCTCACTTCATAGCATGTTCGAGAAGCTTCACAACTTCATGCTGATTATGACCCCCACGGAGCAGCAGATGGCATACAAGAACTCCACGATGGTTGGAGTTTTCTTGGTTGCACTTAATCCAAAGTATGAGTCAGCATGAGCATAGCTCCTTACTGAGGTGACCATACCTCCAATGGAGGAAGCTTACGATCATCTCAGCGGGCTTCTTATTCCACATGTTGCCACCATACTACCTTCCTCAGTGATGGCTGCTTTTCGTGACAGAAAATGTTCTACTCAGTTCAGACTCGCATGGAAGGAAATATCGTGATATATCGATATCGAGATGAGACTGATATCGGTATCGATATGGCGATATCCTCCTTTCTTCACAAACGTGTGTCGATAGGGGCGATATTTCGATGATATATCACCGATATATCGTCATCGAAATATCGTATCGATATGATATCGATATCGATACGATATCGATATGACCTTCCAGGGTTCAGAAGGCATAGTCCCGGTAGCAGAGGTGGTGGACGTCAACGTAGTCCCTACATCAATTATCGTCGTTCAGGGCACTATGAGGATACATGCAATCAGAAGCATGGATACCACGCATCTTATCGAGTGGCAGAGCATATTGAGCCTTCAGATACTACAGCTCCTTAGACAGATCCACGACTTGATGGCATTGTCTGTCGTATACAGAAAATCATGACTCTAGTGGTCGACACTACTACTAGAGAATTCATAGATAGTACAGTTGCAGCTAGAGCCTCTTCAATCCCCTCAGGTATCGCATATGCTTTTACCGATTCTAGCAGTTGCGATATGACGGAGTTGATCATGAACTCGGTGCTCCTCGCCATTTGTGTGGAGACAAAGCCCAATTCAGGTCTTGCAGTCTATACCACTGGTAGATGGGTCGTCATTGTAAATGGGGTTCACTTATCCATCACAGGACAAGTGGAGGTGCATTTGACACCATACATGCACCTACAGAATGTTTTATATGCTCCCGCTTTTCAGATGAAATTGCTTTCTATTAGTCAGATTACAAAGGATATGCATTGTTCTACCATTTTTAACCACTCTTCTCTTGTGTTTTAGGACATACTCACGAGAAAGGTGATTGGATGTGGTTGTGAGCAGCGGGGGCTCTACAGATTGGTACATTCTCCTCATGCTGGTGCATCTACTATTCTTATTGCTCATGTCTCACCGTACCTGTGGCACCTTCATTTTGACCACCACCCTCTGCACAAGTTGTGTCATGTCCTCCCACAAATCTCCGCGTGATCTTCCCTCCAGTGCAAGGCTTGGCAGCTTGGGAAGCATCGCCATTCTTCATTTCCATCTCGTCAGAGTCAGAGCAATTCTCAGTTGTTTGAGCTCCTTCACTTAGATATATGGGGTCCGAGTCGTATCCCTGATCATCAGAGACATCATTTTTATCTGGTTGATGACTATCTAGACTTTCTTTGATTTTATTGTTAAAGAATAAGTTTGAGGCTAGGTCTGTCATTAAAGCATTTATAAATGAGATAAAGATTTTTTTGCTAGTATCAAGTATTTGCGTTCTGATAATGCCTTAGAGTTTTATACTTTACAACTATATGAGTTTCTCAAGTCACTTGGCATTGTACAACAGACGTCGTGTGCCTTTACATCTCAACAGAACATTATTGTCGAGCGCAAACATCGTCATTTACTTAATGTGACCAAAACCCTTCTGATTCAGAGTCGTGTTCCTCACTCTTATTGGGGAGATGCGGCTATCATTGCCTCCTACTTAGTGAACCATATGTTGTCGAGATATAATTGATGTTATTTGTATTGTTTCATATTTTCTATATTCTTATGGATTCTTGATGTAATTTACCCATAGGCTACTCCCCTATATAAGAGATCCTAGGTTTTATGGAATAAACAACTCTCTCATTTTTCCCAACATGGTATCAGAGCGACGGTCCTAGATCGGAGTTCTTGAACCAAACCCTAACCCTAGCCCCCAACTCCTCGCCCCGTACGCCGCCCCTCGGCCCTCGTCCCCGTGCGCCGCCCATCGGCGTCGTACGCTGCCCCTCGGCCCCGTGCGCCGCCCCTCGGCCCTGTGCGCCTCGCGCGTTGTGAGCGTCGCCTACGTCCAAGTGTGTCGCCTCTCTCTCCCTTCGGCCTTCTTAGGTCTCGCACGCAGCTCCACGCCTTAAGGCTCGGCCAACCCTAGGGTATCTTCGTCATCTAGGAGACTTTCGTCGACGTCTCCACTTTAATGGGTTTGGTTGCTTGAGTCTACACATGCAACCGAACCCGTGAATGTCAGTGTAGACAACGGTATCTTCAGTCTACAACCCTCGTCTTCTATTATCATCATATCAGAAAGCAAGGCTATTATTTCATCTGCAGGCGCCTTCAGAGGTCATGCGCCTATTGTGAAGATGGACAGGTCAAATTATGAACTGTGGGCAATGCAGTTCATGAGTATGATGAAGTCGACCGGTAAGAAGCACATTCTTACTGAGGAAGAGCTTGCTGAGAAGACTGGTGTCAACGCCTCATGGGAGGCGGATGATGTATACGCCAAGGTTTGGCTATCAGACACGTTAGCAATTGAGATTGCAAATGATATTCTTCATCAGCCCACTGCAAAAGCAATGTGGGATATACAGGCTGCTACTTATTCACATGCAAAGAATGAGACGAAGATTCTGCAACTCCAGCATGACATCTTTACAATCAAAGCAGAATGGACGCACTCTACACTCATTATACATGTTTTTACGTGGAATGTTTGAGAAGCTTTACAGCTTCATGCCTCTCATAGCCACTCCTGAGCAGCAGAAGACCTACAAGAATGCCACTATGGTTGGTGTATTCCTAGCAGCCCTTGATCCAGAGTACGAGGCAGCACGTTCCCAGATCTTGGCAGATTCTACTATTCCTCCGATCGAGGAAGACTTTCACAGACTGAGTCGTATTACTGTTCCTTCATCTACTACCAATCAGACCGCCTCAGCTATGTCAGCATCTCGAGGTTGTGGGGGTCATCATTAGTTTCGTGGTCGCGGACCTCGAGGCAGAGGGAGTCGTGTTTGGCAACCATGCACTTTCTGCCATCGTTCTGGACATACCGAGGACACATGCTATTCCAAATATGGATTTCCTGCTTCTGCACGAGTAGCTGAACAGATTGAACCTCCATCTGCTTCTTCTTTGGATCAATTATTTGATGATCTTGTAGCTCGTCTGAGGGGTATTATCCCTCCATCCGGTCATGTTACATCAGTGCCTGCCTCTAGTCATTCTGATGTTGCTGCTTCTGCATCCACCAGTACCTCAGGTAGTACTTATGCATTCACTAGCAGTAGTGGATCTGATACTTGAGAGTGTATGATGGACTCTGGTGCCACACATCATCTGTGTGGTGATCGAGTTCTACTTACAGCCTACCGACAGGTTCCTCCAGGACGCAATGTGGTTATTGCTAATGGGACGCACTCCCTGATTACTGGTCAGGGGGAGATTGGCCTGACACCATCTATGCACCTCAAGAATGTGTTGCACGCATCTGATTTTTCTATGAATTTGTTATCCATTATCCATTCTTCCCAACAGGTTACTCTCCTATATAAGAGAACCCGAGGGCTTCCTGAATAAACAATTCATTCTTTTCTCTTCACAACACTTAATGATGCCATATCCAATGCCACTCCGAGTCCTAATATTGTGTGTAAGTGCAAAGTTAAGAATGGCAATCGCACCACATGCTAACTCTGTCGAGTAACACTGGATACATCTTGGTGACTAGGTGGAAAGCGTCATCCAACTCATCAGTTCGAGTCGTGGTCTTCTAAGGCTCTATCCAGAACCCCAAAGGTGCATGCCCAACCCCTCGCGGTATCTAACTCCATTCTACCCAATCAATGTGAAATCTTACATATAACCACTACTAACTGTAGGTTGTAGCAATATTTAGTAGTTTATTGGGAGTTTGAACATTAACATACTCGCTCATTACACGATGTGGCATTCATGTTATATCATACTTGACATATTCATTTTAGACATGCTACCTTATTATAATCAGTTAGAGTCCATTTAATCTACCCATTCATATGTATATACACCACTTAATCATTTCAGAAAAGGACCCGATCTAACCAAAGTCAAAAGAGTGTTATAAACATCCATTTTATCAAATGTGCTCATGCGTATACTCGTATGTGTACATGTACACAGGTCTAGTGCACAAGTACACATTATGATATACATGTACATGGTCGTGATATACCAGTACACAGGTACAAACCCTGGTGCACCGGTGCATCGGTCTGGTATATCTATACACAGGCACAACTTACTGGTGTACCGGTGTACTGGTATGGTGCACGGTGCACAGGAATAAACCCTAACATATCGATACATTGTCTGGCGTACTGGTACAGCAGTGGCTAAGTTCATATTTTCCAAATCTTCTTTCAAAAAAAAATATTTTTCCAGATCTTCTAATTTACCCATGTACTTGTGATGCAAACGAAAATTTTCAACGGTGGAAAAATATAATTTTTGGTAGAAGAAATTTAGAGAGGGTGGGAGAGGAGAATGCACGCCGGATGCGCGGGATTTTGGGAGGGAGAATCGTGAAGTTCACGTGAGAGAGAGAATAATGAAAGAGAGAAATGAAGAGGGATAATGAGATAAACTCAAATTTTCATATCATCGGACCTTTTTTTTACAATAGACTACCAACCTCTTTATATAGTAGAGGTGGAATTACAAAAATAGAAAGTGAATTGGAATCTGACTTGATCTTAATTGATTTGAATCGAGATTCAAATTTACATTATCCTAATTTGACTATAATTCAAAATTCGAAATTCAAATTTAAAATTGACTACTAATTTAGAGATCACACGCGATCTCGTTATTTAAATAAAATGCAAAGACTCAAATAAACGTAAATAAAATTAACGGATAGAAATATCAAGCCCTATATTTTAATTTTGTGCTGCATCAATTCTCCTCCGCTTGAAAAATTCGTCTCCTGACGAATTACTTGATCTTTGGTGCACCGTTGGAGAATTCCATCTGAATTGGTTGAGCAAAAATCCTCAATTTTGCTCCTTTTCCATGTTACGTTTATAATTTCTTTCCACGGAGGGGTATGGCTGTAAATTTTCTACCCCTTCATTTGAAAAGATTTCATAGCATAACGCATCCTTCAATTGTCCTTTTTGATAAGAACTTTTGTAAGGGGGGCTTTTCCTGCAAATTTTCCCAATTAAATCTCCATCCCAAATTTTATGGGATCCGATTGATGAGGAATATCCAACCCTCGTTAGGATTGTTATTCTCCTCAAATATTGTCGATGGCGGCGCCGAAGTGGGAGACATGGGTGTTGCGTGGAGCGGCGGCAAGCTGGACGGAGGCGGTGCATGGGCGGTGCGCAAATCACACGCGCGGTGTGGCCACGACAGAAGCATCCATTTTGATGGCGGAGGCGCGGCGATCTAGGGCGTGCAAGGCGGCGATAGTGGAGCCGGAAATGGCGATGGCAGTGCCTGAAACTCGTGTGGCGAGGATCGTGCCTGCTGTGCGCGCGGCAACAGCAAAACCTTGAGATCGAGCGGTGGCGACGGTCGCACCAGCCGTGCGTGTGGGGACGTTGGTCATGCCTTCGGGGAGGGCGGTGGGGCTCCCTGTGTCGAATGAATGATGCCTGTTGGGAGGGTTTGTAGGGTTGGCGCGTGGGAGTAGGCCGCACAGTCGATAGGGTTGCTCCGACTAACAGTTGTGTCGTCACTCGTGGCGGCAACCACGATGAGGGTGCCTCGTGTACAGCAATTGTGATGCCATCCAGATCTAGGAGATCCGATTGATATTCATCAAATATGGGCTTTTTTTTCTTCATTTTTTTGTTCCTGGACAACAACTTCGACCTCACAGAAATCGACAACTTCGTATTCTTCTTCCATAGGATATTCGTCGAATATGGGCCCTTGGTCCTCCTTTTCTTCTTGCACAATATTTGTATCAAATAAACCTTCGGTATGAATGAAAATACCTTCATTTTTTGCCTCAAACTCGGGTCCAATAGCAGCAACAGCAGTCTAATTTTCGTTGTCGACAGGTGATTTTTTTTTCTCCCTCGTTTTGCGTGTCCAACCATGCTTGGACTTTCATAGATGATATAATACGTTTCTTGAACATCTTCGAACGCGAGAGGGAATGTGAGTCAGGGGAGAAACGACTCAAATCGAACTGCAAATGCCAATACTTGACAGGATCGTCGAATCGTAGAAACGATTCCGTTTCCATGCTCTGATACCAAATGATGCAAACGAAAATTTTCAATGGTGGAAAAATATAATTTTTGGTAGAAGAAATTTAGAGAGGGTGGGAGAGGAGAATGCACGCCGGATGCGCGGGATTTTGGGAGGGAGAATCGTGAAGTTCACGTGAGAGAGAGAGAATAATGAAAGAGAGAAATGAAGAGGGATAATGAGATAAACTCAAATTTTCATATCATCGGACCTTTTTTTTACAATAGACTACCAACCTCTTTATATAATAGAGGTGGAATTACAAAAATAGAAAGTGAATTGAAATCTGACTCGATCTTAATTGATTTGAATCGAGATTCAAATCTACATTATCCTAATTTAACTCTAATTAAAAATTCGAAATTCAAATTTAAAATTGACTACTAATTTAGAGAACACACGTGATCTCGTTATTTAAATAAAATGCAATGACTCAAATAAACGTAAATAAAATTAACGGATAAAAATATCAAGCCCTATATTTTAATTTTGTGTTGCATCAACTTATCTGGTGCACAAGTAGACTAATGACCCAGACATGATTTTCTGCTCTGTTTTCATCATTTTTAAAATGTCCTTCTGGGGTCTTGATCATCATTCTTTCTATTGATGCATTCCCACTCTTGATATATTGTCTAGCACATTATCTAAAGAGTATATACTCGTATTTACGCCCAACATTGGCCAACATATGGGTGCAATAATTCATCAACATAAGGAACATGTGCCACAAGAAAACACCTAAGGCTCGAAGGATTTTCAATCGCATAGGACCGAGAAACTCATGTAAAACCAACTTCAAGGAGAAGACTTCATTACCTCCGAGGATGTCCCCTCAGGATCTCCTCCCGTTCGATTTGACGTCTCTGACGACTTGGATGACCACAAAAATGTGTGCATGAAGATGACCTTGTGCTTCTCTAAACAACAATGCCTTCAGATCGTTGACAAGGTGAACTCCAGTGACTCCAGTGGCCCTCCGATGACCATGTCCCAGCCAAAGACCATGTCCCAGCCAAAGTAGTGGTGCTCTAACGAGAGGAGAGAGTGTGGGCAGGTAGGGTTTGAGAAGGCAGTCCACTCATGTCTTATTTATAGGAAAATCATCATTTCTAGATGTGGTTCGGATCTTAAATGTAACTAACCCATTTACACCATAATCTCGACAAGCACTACAAAATGAAAATTCCAATTTAGATGTTGGAAACACTCCAGATTTCAAAAAGAGAAGTACGATGTTTCACAGACTATGCTGACAGAAAATCTACAAGTTTATGTACCAGAACTGGGGTGGGAATATTGTTACATCGAGGCAGCAAGAAACAAGTGATCACCATGCAACCCGTTGTTGAATCTATGTATAGGGCAATGGCCCAAGCTATTAATAATTTAATGTCGATCAAGCCTGTATTAAAGGATCTTCACCTACTAAATACAACTCGCATGGTCATAAGTGTGATGATTCAGCTATTATGTTTACTACAAATAATCCAACCTTCCATGAATGTACAAATCATGTAGAGGTGGATGGTCGCACACTCAAGTCATGATCCAGAATGGGCACATCAAGACTGAGTCAGTACCATACTGTTGATACGTTCACAAAATCCCTAAGTTGGTCTCCATTCACCCAATGAACTTCCAAGTTGTTTTGAGGGGGAGTATAAGCAGTCATTGTTGGTTCATAAGGTTCTATTTATTTGCTTCTTATCTAAGGGTATTCATGTATACATGGAAGGCCCTCCTGAATAAAAGCATAGAATATTATTTCCTAATCCGAGGACCTTGTTGAATGTGCTGATATTGCCACTTGAACCAACTCTCGCAGCAAGATGAGCACCATCAAGCAATACCTCAACAAAACAACCTTCTCCACCAAGCAATAGCACTATGTTGATAGAGCACCATCATTCATCCTCGCACACTTCCAGAGAAGAAATCTCCCTACCACTCCCTCCTTGAGAATCTAAAGAAGATTTGCAACCTCCTTGTGAGACAACCATTGCATACAGATAAAGTCACCCTCCAATAAGATGATGCCACTAAAGAAGTTGACACCAACTCTGTTATGGCTCTTTAGAGTCAATATATTTCCTCACAGTCTCTCAAAGTGACAACATTAAAATGACGGTTAGACTCATCGGTGCTAGTTCAAAGGAGATGCAAAAAGATGCATCATTTGGGTACTTAAATACTTTAATTTGTGTCATTTAAAATATACTTATTTTCAATATGAAAAACCAACAGATGATTTAAGTGGAAGAGAAAACCAGCCCCACAGATTAAACTATCATGTGTTACATATTATATTAGATGGTGATTATATCTCATCAAGATCTATCAATATTTGATCTTTGGTTTAGTCGCATAGTACTTAAGAATGACGCAAAACAAGAGTGTATGAACGCAAGGCATTTTATATTGTGTTCTCATTGAGAAAAAAGAATGGAAGATTCAGCCTTATTTGTTCATTTTCTATAGTTAAAGCAATCATCATGACGATAGTAAACCATGCCATTTTTCCATTATGATATGCATGCCTACTCCTTTCCCAGGACTATGGGTTGGGGTGAAAAGGAGATGGTTTTCATTTTCTTTTGTAACAAGCTAAGCATTACATGATCCAAGAGTGTTGTTGATAATTATGTAATTCGGTCTCCTCCAAGAATTATTTGTATAGTCCAGTTCAGTCCCACATTGCATGCAAATAGGAGTTTTGTATGTGTGTTGCTGCATTGTGTTTTCTTTTATTTTTTCCCAACATACAGAGGCCGAAATCCTTTTCCAACACAGCATTCTATCACATCTACTGGGAAACAATCACCTGATGTGGGCAACATCAAGATTGCATCACAAGGGGGTGATGTTAATTTTAGACCTGTGTATCCTTCTGTCGTAAATGTACATGATTGCACAATTTGAGTGGGAAACCACCTCCATCCACATGTAACTATTTAATTGAGAGAAGATGGACCTAGCAACCTGGTGAGCTTACATAAAAACCATAATGGTAGACCCAAGGCTAAGCACGAGCTATTTTAAGGAACCTCAAGTTGTCAATTTTGCATTCAATGGGATAGGAGGCACCAGCCAAAAATGCTCTTGTCAACTACTTTCTTTCATCCCCCTTTATTATGCGACCAAGTAACGAAATGTTACCTTCTCCATTCATTCCCTTTCCCTCCAGTCCTTCCATCCAATCATATGCTAAGAACGCCACCAAAAACGCCAAGTTTCCTTCTCAAAATCAAACCTCCAAATTAGAACCAACAAGAATACCCGGCCACCTAATAAATCAATGCCTCCTTGCATTCAGAATCGGATTTTTACTCCAAAACCCAGCAGAATCCTCGGCGGTTACAGACTACTCCATACTCTGACCTCAGCAGTTCGGAACCTAATTGAGAACATACGCGGCCAGGTATTCAAGCTTTTTAGATGAACAACTAAATAAAGAAGCACAGGAATCCAAAACAAACAGATCTCTACCGCAAGGAACCGAACAGAATCAGAATTTTTACCTGATAGACCAGTGCATCCTTGTGCTGATTCAACCTCAGAAGCACCTCGCCGAGGGACTGGCAGGTAGGGAGGATCTGCTTCTGTGGGAGGCACTTCACGGACACCTCGTAGTCAAGGCGGAGCCACCGGAGCGCCTCCACGTACTCCCCCCGGGTTTTGAGCATGTCCCCAATGGTGTTGGCCCACCGCGCCTCCTCCTCGCGGTTTCCCTCCGCCGCCGCCTCCTTGTAGCCCCTCCTCGCCGACTTGAGCTGCGCATCGTCGTCTCACCCCATCGGACCTCCGCCGATCTTCGAATCGAATGGAGTATGCGTCTTTGGATTTATGCTTTTCGGAGGGCGCCGTGGTAAGTGGACGTGTCGAGATTTCTGGTTCCCGCCAAAAAGCAAAAATGAATCGCCAACCGGGTTATAGGCCTCGGTCAGAGGTTCCATTTAACATCCGTGTTGGTGACATTAACATTGGTTGGGGTCCGAACGCCAAAAGGGTCGCCAACCGGGTCATGGGTCTCGATCAGAGGATCCATTTAACATCCATCTAGTGACATTAACATTGGTTGGGTTCATGATTGATTAGGAGATCGTTTGGGATGGTTTAGGGATTGGGTTGATTATCGATCATTGTCTGAAGGTAGTCATATAAGTTATTTATTAACCAAAGAAAAAATATTAATAAATTTTATTGTAATATTTTTATATATCAATAAAAGTTGTTGATTTTCACTGTCATCGAGATTGATGAATGAATCCACTTACAAGTTCCCTTCGTATAATTAGGGTTATGTACCAAGTTCATCTTGATAATCATACAGTTGTTGATTCAATGGTTAATCATAGAGACTAGTGCATGCATGATATTTAAAGAGATAGATTGAGGACTCATCTAGCACCGTCAAATGATTATCGAGAGAGGATCTCCATCCTGAGAAGGAGATGGCAATCCTTGCTCCAAAGGTTGATATCCGATTCGACCTCTTGATGTAGGTCCTTTGCATAGGAGTAGAGATTCGAAGGTATCGGATAAGTTAAGTCAAAGTATTGACTTAACATGTTGTCACGATATAGGCACGCATCCTCTGACCAGAGAAAGATGTATTACTATCCGTTTGAATGTGTACATTGGGCAGACCATTAGGTGATGACATATTCATGGTCTATACACCGACGAGCTGGTGCACATATGAGGGCATGTGAGTAATCAACCTCTCAAAAGGGATCATATAGGTTCACCACTGGAACAGAAGACATGAGCTCACTCGTGAAATATTGGGCCCAATCAAATTCCATCAGTGGTTATCTTGCTTTGAAAGCATGAGAAGATTTGTATGTATGATATATGCTTCTAGAAATCATATGATCAAATGAGAAACTTACTAGTAAAATCCTGAAGAAGAAAGTTCAAATGTAATCAAAACTTCAAGTTTATTCTAGGTCTTCCATTATGCAGGATGCATGGGTATTAGGAATACTCGAGGATGATGTGATCTTAATCGATTTGTATAACCTTGATGCTTCCATTCTGAGGGAGTGACGAGACATGTTTTGATTTTAGTGACTCCACTCAACAGATTGATTACCCAATCTTAGTCTAAATGTTGTCCATTGGTCTGAATATGATTCAGATGCAATGAGAAGATTATATATTCTGTCCAACCAGATCAGACATCTACGAGCGATCTTCTATATCTGAGTATGAGATTATATCTCGATTTCCAAGTCACTATACATGAAATATGCAGTCGCCATGTCCTTATATCTAAGTATCTACGGAAAGAGTTCAAGAATAATTCTATTGTTAGCAATATCTGAGAATTAAAAATTGATGATTAAATATGATTTAATTATTACTAATAACGTGTATACGATTCGCATTATTTGGACATGTGTAGAGTGGAATCTAAGATAAATAATTTGAATTTAATTATCATAGATGTGATTAATGTGGATAGCAATATCCACTAAAATCATAAATATTGTGAATTTGATTAATAATGTCATGGAGAGATTTATTTGTGAATAAGATTTACAATTTATAAGTTGACGTGGATTGGATTCATATTATATAATTAAATGTAAATTGGACTCGCATTGTGTAATTAAATGTAAATGTGATTTACATTTAATGTCGGATAGTTGAAGATGATTCATGATTATCAATGCCATGATTAAAAATATCACAAAAAATTTGAAGTTGTTTGGATGGAAATTCAAATAATAAAAGTTGTTGCAACATGTGGAAGATTTGACAAGATTGCGATCTCGTTATTTAAGAAAGAAGAGAGAGACTCCACTCCTAATAAGAGTGGATAGCCATGGAGAGAGATCTCCATGGTGGTTGTTCACCCTATTTTGGGAAGGAATCTTCCCCCCCTTCTTATTTTTCCATATGAGATCGATTTTAATTGAAATTACTATTGTTGAAGAATGTCTTCAACTTATTTTTTTCTTTTAAAATTAATTATATTGTTGCAACAAAATCTAGATCATTGATTCCTATTAAGAGCGCATCCTAGTAGGATAGAAACCTGATGAACCCATAATTACCCTTGCTAATTATGTGGAATTAATGATAAAAATGTATGTTGCAGTCGGGCAATAGGGATCAATCAAGAAATTAAATCACACAAATTAATGAATCAATTAAGCCATGCGATTCTATGTTTATTTAACTTGGACAAGTTCCATGGTCGAATCGAAGAGGCAAAGGAATAATCCAAGTTAAATCTATCAAAATTAGTGAATGATTTTCAAAGCGATTTTTTGGTGTTTTTAATGCAATCAATGGATGCAAGTGCAAATAAGACCAATTGTAAGGACAAAATGCAAATTCCAATTTAACGGAGTCCAAAAAACATACAAGCTTGGCCTGCATGTGAAATATGATGAAATGGATGCTCTATAATTTTTTGAAAATTTTTGATGCAACAAGAATTTTCAATAAATAAAACATTGCAGATAATGTGATTTTCAATAAATTATTTTTAATAAATCTCAAAACTAGACATTTTCAAGATTAAAATTATCCTAGATGTTTCTAATTAATATATATCTAAGAAAAAACTAAATCTTAAAAAACTCAGTTTCAGTCTATTAAAAATTAACTACTGAAAACATAAAATGAACTATTCAGAAAAAATTGTGCATGCAAATAGTGTGATTTTCGGGCATGATATAGAACACAACTAAATCTACCAAATGTGATTTTTCACAATTTTTAGAGCAGTGGTTAATTTGATGCAATTTTCAGACCATGAAATGCATAAAATATGCAAAATTCCACCAAATAATTTTTAATTAATTAACCATGTCTCACAAAAATATGAATAAATACCCATGAGATATGGATTTATTGAGCTACGAATGCAATTTTCAGAATAAATAAATGATGTGAGAATGAGGTTCAAATTATAAACCAAAGTCAGGGGTATGAATGCAATATAAAATATGAAATGAAATAAAACAAATGCAATGTGGACTCGGATGCAATTACCCAAAGAGTGAAGGAGAAGATGTGCAAATTCACCAGGGGAGCACGAGATAGACACGTGCCATGGCTGAGGAGGGCTTGGCGCATGACATGCTGAATCTGGAGGGCCTCGATGCAAACTTCCTCACGTATCACGTGTCGCGTACGTGTCTTCGGTTGGCGGGGGCTTGACCATGATTTATTGGAAATCAAAGGGGTCAGGACGTAATTCCTCCTGCGATCACGTGCCTCGCACAAGAGGCGGGGAGGACAGGAGTATAGGGTGGCAGGAGGTGGGTTGGTAGCTCAGAGGTGGGGTACAATGGCGATGGAGCGTAGAGGCAAGCCTTCGCAGAGGTGGCTAGGGTCTGCTCTATGCGTAGCGGTGCGCATTTATGGAACGCCCCTCATTTAGAGACGGTTCCTCCTCTGGTCGACACGCGACACGGGTGGAGATGTGTCTGCTGGAGAGTCGTTCCGGTCGAGGGTGAAGCTTGATGGAGCAATGGTGGAGAAGCGGTCCAGCAGTGTGCATGGGTGTACGATGAAGCTGCTCTCAGATGGTGGTCCTCCTCTCTTCGAGCGACACACACCCGACCACAATGATTGAGAAGCTCCTCTTACGAAAAGATGACGCGAGTGATGGTGCTCATGCACCCTTCAGTACGAGGTAGACGACGTCTACTGGAATACAGACTCCCTTGAATATGCTTTTTATACGGAATGTACCTACAGGTAGAAGGTGCTCGAGATTGGAGCTCGAATCTGGAGGTCATGGAAGAGTGAATGTGGCTCCGATCGAAGTGGGGGATAGAGCCGTCGATTGGAGGGTTGCGAGGGATAGAAGAGAATGGAGAGCGGGTGATTGATGAGGAGTTCAACAAGGAAAGAAGAATAGAGGAAAGAAAAAGAAACATAGGAATAAGAAAAGAGGAAGGAACGGGAAGAAGAATATGAAAAGAAAGGAAGAGAGAAGAGGAAGATCATATGGGGAAGGAGTAGGGGTTAGAGTGATAATAAGTATGCATGAGATTAATTCGCTGGGGGGTGGGGGGGTTGCCTCTGTCGTGGCCTCAAGCATGTGGTGGAGCACGCTAGGATTAATAGCTATCAAGAGGAGATGCATCAAGGGGCTTAGCCCTTTTTGTATCTCGCCGTGCTAAGGGCTTCCGGTCGTTGTCGTCACCCAATAGAGCCAATGCTGTCACCTTGGGTCGAAGGGGGCTGAGACACTATAGCTCACACTAAGGCGGATATGGGATGATGTGGTCGACGGTCTCTCTTTTAAGGGAAGTTGGTTGAAGGGCCGGGAAGCATGAGGATGGTGTCCTACAGTGGTGTGGAGGAAGAGGGGGGTGATGGCGAGCAGGTCCTGCAGTTGGGAGAGAGCAGGCGAGAGGTTGTTGGAACAACCACCGTGAAGGGTGGGCAGGTGGAGCGGAGTGATGGCCAGGGGTGCACGTACTGCCGTGTAAAGTGGGCCGACGGTTGCGCAGGGGATGTATAGAGGGTGGAGGTTCGGGTCGCACGCCGCAGGAGGGAGAGAGGAAAGAGGGTACCACGTGGCACGCACGGGGCATGGCCACGTGGTAGGGATAAATAATAAAACTAACTAAAAATAAAATTAAAAATAATAAATAAAGTAATAAAGTAATAAATAATAATAATAAAGTAAAGTAAAAAATATTAATTGATTGATTGATTGATTTTTAAAATAAAAAGGAAAAAAATAAAAAAAATGAAAGGGGGTGACACATGGCAGCTCCATGAGCTACTAAGTGTCGCTCCAAGAAAAATCGAAACTAAATTAAAAATAAAAAATAAATAACAAAAGAGGTTAAATCAAAAGGTGGTCAACATGAAAGTTGTGCGTCTTGATGAGATCTACATCTTTTGTGAAGGACTCAAAATAAAAATAAATTATATGCATAAAAAGTATTGTTTGTGGTATCATGCAGATATAAAATACAATAATTTGTATTTTACTATTTTTGGCATTTTTATAAGACAAAAATCAAAATAAAATTAGAAAAAATGTAAGATAATTATTTACAATTTAATCTATTTTTTATTTTTAATATTTTAAAAAAAAGATAAAATAAATAAAATAAAGAGACATGTGTACAATATACAATGAGGGGCCCAAAATCCAAGTTTCACATATGAACTCCGATTCTTTTGAATTTGATCTTGTTTTGAAGGTAATTGAATAATTCAAAAATGAGTAGGGGTTCATATGAGACCATTGAGAGAGATGTTCACGTTTTAAGGTGTCTAGTCTCAAATTAAGTTTTGGGTTTTATTGGGCAAATTTACATGTTAGTTTTTTTTATATTTTTCATATATCAATGTTAGTAATATGTAAATAATGAAGTTGGTTTCATGTGATATGGATTTAGAATAAAATTATTAAAAATCGATGAAGTTAGTTGTTTTACATGTCAATTGTACATTGGATTCTTGGCTCCTCATTTGATGTAAAGATAAATGATAAAATACGAATATTATTTACACATGCATGAATGATAATTATGCAATTTAGATGATTAAATGCTGGTGAATTTTGGGCAACTGGGCTTAATTATCCTCCTTTAAAGTGATGAATCACATATTCATCAAGCCCCTGTACTTAAACCATGCTCGCCTCCATGCAACTAGAGAATGAATGATTGAGTCGGATCAACCCCAGACCATGCATATAGAATACAAGACTCGATATGTTGAAGAACTCTCAGTTTTAATGATCTTAAAATTATGAGCTGAACCAAGCTTTAGTCGAAAGGTAACCAACTTCTATGGTTCGGAGACTCTCTTTGTTTACATGTTTAGTAAGGATATGACATTTTAAGTGCGAACTACAACCGCAAGAGTAGAGTCAAAACATCACCCAAGTTCCAGTCCAAGAGACTCTCCTCAGAACCCAATTCTCAATACAAGGAATAAATCAGTTCTCGCATACAATCCACTGTCTCTTTAGTTGTCAATCTTAAAGTGTAGATGGAAGGACAGTTGATGGAGGGCATAGGTTTATGTAATTTTCTTCTCTCCCTCTCATTGGAACAAGGATACTCTTGAGTGCCTTATTAACTCAACACATGTATTTTAGGTTGTTGACCGATGCGTCTGTCAAGAGAGTTCAGAGTCGTCTGCACTTACTTTCCTGCGAGTACACTAGGGTTTGTCTCTTTTGAGTACATATCGTACATTCGACACCCATTCTTGTATCATTATACAATGCAGATCCCTTTTTGGGTGCTAGCCCGACTCCTGGTCCTAAGAGCTTTGGTCCAAGTGAACACTTTAAAAAGGTTGGGAGCACTTACCTTTGGTGGAACCTCTTTGTATTTTTAATTGTAATGAGAGAGAGCTTTTACGAGAGAACATCTCTCGTAATGAGAGAGAGCTCTAGATTCTGAGTTGGGTCTTTGCCATTTTGTCTGCTTCATCTCTAAGTTCACTTCTCTGCCTAGAGCTATGAACTTCATCATTCCTATGTTGTAGTCGAATGTTGCCCCGACGGTCCTCAAGAATGATCTTATATTCTCTCCAATGATTGGGGTTCTCCATATCAAGGACAATGAATTCCACTTTATACTCTTGCCCCTCAACCGAGATAACGACATTCTTCACTTCTCCCTTAGGTCTCTTCATTGTTCGATCTGTAGAGAGGATGATTTTCTGAGTGGACCTAACTCCAATTTATAATATAGTGCTAAGGAAAGAAGGTTGATTGAACAACCATTATCTAGAAGAGTGTGCAAATGCAATGTCATCGATACGACTCTCCACAGAGTAAGCACCCAAGTTCCGCTTTTCCTTGGTACTTGTTGATTCTTAACACAGTGAGCAGTGGCTACTGATAAGACGTGAGTCCTCGCATACTGGTATGATTTCTTCCTATGAATCCTTGTAGGTGTGCATCTCATTTTCAAGTATTTCCGAAAGGCGGGATTGTTAGCCACGTACTATTCAACTGGCACCTTAACTGTGACGTTCTCTTGACAAAATTGTGCCATTTCTGGATCATCTAGACGAGTTTCCTTAGATTTGTGAATTTCTCCCGTTAGAGCACAAGGTAAATGAATAGAAGCAATCGAGATAGGGGACGAAGAATCCGAATCATAAACAAAAACATTATTTTGATTTAACTGAAATGGAGTTCTTATTACATAATCTTTATTCATCAGGTGAAAGTTAAAATCTATATTGTCTACAACATGTTGTAGAAATTGACGACGAAGGTAAATCTGTCACAACCGGAGGTGCAATGTCATTTTAGACTCCATTGACGCTTTTCCCTTTTGTTGAATGGGAATCCTTGGTCTATTCATATATGGCGATAAAATCTCGATGTCTTCCTTCTTCATCTTCATCTAATGAGTCGTCAGGTTGAGCTCCAGATACGCCTCTCTCCATTTCCCTTGCCTAGTCAGGCACAGTTACGATCCTTCCGCTAGTGAGTGACATAGAATTTATATTGTCAAACAAAAGGATCTCATTTTCAGATACAGACGAGTCTGAGTAATATACCTGACCACCATGTTGCGGAAATTGAATTTTGTTCAAGTTGTCGGGGATAGCTTGAACATGTGCAGGAATATTTGTTGCAGGTGCAGTCTATTAATCTCTCCAATGAGACAGGTGATTAACGTCCACCCGTAGATAAATGAATTTCGCTCCTGCAACACCGGAGCTCCTCGAGAATCTTCTGATGAAAGTCCACGGGTCCTGTCGGAGAGTGAAACTGCTGGGAAGACTGTCGTGAAGATCGGCCCTAAGGGACATGGTATTGTTGTTGTCTCTGTTGTTGGGTGCCTGCTGATATTGCGAGCCCTATTGGACCGCATAATATCGGCCTTAACGACGGTATTGTTTATGTTGCCTCTATTGTTGGGTTGGGCTTTGCTCTGACTGTGTTGTGGTGCAGGAGTGAAAGCGGCATTGCAGAAGGTCGGGGGACATTAGTATGGATGTTGGTCCCTCGTGTTTCCTTATATAGCAGGATCATGTGTGTACCAAATACCGTTTACTTTCAACATTTGCAGGGGCTCTTCCTCGAAAATCTCTACTGGTAGCGATAGTTGTTGGAAAAGTTGGGCATAGGACTGGTGCTAAACCCAAGACTGAGGTGGCCCTGACATTGGTCCCTCCTGGACATGATGCACTCAGAAAATGAAAGCAACGGATGTAGTTGTGGCAGGTATCCGGATCTTGGACACCTTCTCAGTCTCATCCATTTGCTTTGGTATCTGATAGATCCTACTGTCAATGTCATTCACCCTTTTGTTGATATGTTCCATAACTACAAGCTGGTTTGTAATGATGCTCATATCCGGAATTAGATCCTCGGTTATCTCGGCCATCTGTGAGCGGCTTATCCCGGCCATTAGAGATAAGTGAGCAGCTTATCTCGGCCATTTGTTGATATGTTTCCCTCCATTAGATTGGAGCGTGTTGAGGGAATCAGTGTATGTCGTGCTAGCGATCTGTGAGCGGCTTATCTTAGCCATCTGTTCGAATACCTTCCAGACGGTATCCTACCTTGTAATGTGCAGTTGCCTTCACATGCAAAACTCACTAAACCTTGTTTCTCATAGTTGAGACCATAATAGTGTGACTGGACCAAGATATTGTCATTCAAAGTACGATACATACACTTTTGTAATAGAACTTTGAATCTATCCCATGCATCACACAATGGTTCACGAGGCATGTGAGAAAAGCTGGTGATGTGTGTCCTCGTCTAATTATTCCTACTCAAAGGGTATAACTTCTTTAAGAACAAGTCCTTGAAGTGATTGTACATGGTAACCATAGAGCCTAGATTCTTCACCCAGTAGTCAGCTTTGCCTTTCAAGGCTAACTGAAGTGTAGTGAGACGAATGTAGTCCTGGCTGACCCCGGGGTGTCTGAGATTGGAGCATACCAGCCCCAAGTACCTTAGGAATGCGCAGGGTTCCTCGGTAGAATTTCCATGGAATTGTGGCAACTGGTTCAGGAAAGGTGGCTCAGTTCAAAATCAACTTTTGGCTCGGGAGTATTCGGATAGTTTCTCACTCTATATTGTACTGGGTTGCATGCTACATCCATTGGTGGTTCAATCCCAACATTTAACTGGCCAATTTGTTCTCTCAGTAAAAGTTGTTACTACTCAGATGCAACTACCCTTATTAATATCATATGGATAAGGTCTTTGTAATGCTCTTCTTCATTATCTCTTTTCTTTGGAGGCATCTTCTTTAACTCTTCTTCTTCACCTTCGTAATAAACATATTGATATTAATAGAATTAGAATAATTTGAACGAGAAGCATTGAAGTGAGAGTTTTCCTCGATGTGGTGAGAGAAGAGAGGGTTGGTCTGGAACTGACCTCCCTCAAGGAAGAAGAGAAAATCACATACATGAGTTCTTTGAGGAGAGTCTTCATGAATCTAAGGAGTCTCAGGGAAACAATGTCCCTGAGTAGATGAGGATGGTAGGTTTGTGGTGTTCATTGGAATGATTGTGGAGTTCGAGAAAATATCATCACAACCCTCTATTGTCGATGTTAAGCAGTTTGGAGAAAGATCACAGCTCAGAAATCAACAAGGGAGAGTAACGACCCAGATGTGTGGTATGTGATGTCTGATCTTGATCTACGCACACAATACAAACACAATATAAACCCCAATCTCATCAACTCACACTGTTAAGGCCAAAGAGTCTGGACAATTTATCTTTTTGATTTTAAATTGGTGATAACTCAATCTTGTAATGAGTCCTTAGTGGCTAGACCTATAGGAGCGTGAGTACCGCCGGAAAAGTAGCTTGTACTTGCTCATCTCCTTTGTAACATGTAGCATGCACTTTTTGAGGTCATTGTTACCAAATCTGGATCCACTACTCGGTCAAAGAAGTAGAGAGAGGAAGACGATGGTGGTGAATTAGGTACTTCGGGCAAAGGTCGAGACGGAATCACTTATGATCGTGCTAGGACCTACTCGGACGCGAGGCAATGAGACAGATACGACATGAGGGCATGGCCTAAGCTTAATACTTCAGAACGTGCCGGTGCTCTACACAAGGCGAGAACACTGTCGTTGACCCGGGCCTACTCGTTCATGTACGATAGAAGCGCCAACACATTGTGAGTCCATGTGATAAACAAGGCGGTATTCAGGTTGGGTTTGGGGCTCTAATCCTTATGGGTCGTGCCTCACTCTGTTAGGGGTGGTGACCACACCCTGAAATGTACCTAAATCCAAAGACATGGTTGCTCTCCCGGTAAAATTATTGATTTTATGGGTTTAATTAAGTCAGCCTTCTTTAGTAGTCCAGATTTTAATTATCGATCACTCAAGCATCAGGTGAGCATAAAATACACGTCTACCATCAATCCCATTTTCCTTTATATCTTTAGTAACAAAACAAGATGGGAAAATCGAGAAAAGCTGATGCACACGAAAAGCAATGATGTATGCTCAGATAGAAGACCTACAATGTTTCCTCGTAATTTTCATGTGAGATGCAATACGAGAATTGAAATTTAGTTTATATGAAGCGTAGACCGACAAAACCGCTCCTAGCATAAAGTTATATTATCCGGGAAGAAATGAGTTTGAATTTTGACTAAGTTGAATGATCTAAGGTACGTGTCAATAAGTTCAGTGTGGTCCAAAGTTATATGAGCACATGCAAATAAACTTAGTAGCTCTAGTACCTATAGTGTAGGTTTAACCTACGAACCATTCAAGTAGAGCCCCACTCTTACCGAAGAGTGAAACAGGTCCAACACACCACAGAAAAAGCCCAAGTCTTATTTACATGCGCAATATTCCAAACGAAAACCACTATTTATAGGCAATTAATTACAAATAATAAAAAAATGAAAATGTTGAAAAAAAATCCTAGACTCTACACTCTCTCATGACTCAACTCGGTCTTAATTTTTACACGGCTTTTAAGCAGGCTATCAATATGCGTTGGTTTTTAGAATAACAACTTCACGTCTGTGGGGTACATCGCATAAAAATAAAGGAGAATACGTAAGAGATTTGGCACAAAAATTAATCAAAAATAAAGAAAATAAAAATAATGCTGAAAAAGAAATAAAAGCTAGAAAATAAATGGAAAATGTATAGTGGCAAGGTTCAGAGATCAAACTACCCAAATTTACGGAAAATCTAACACTAAATTTTCTAGACAAATACCTAAGCCATTTGCTTGCTACATCCATTGGTGTTTCAATCCCAACAGTTAACTGGCCAATATGTTCTCTCCGTAAAAGTTGTTACTGCTCATATGCAGCTACCCTTGTTAATATCATATGGATAAGGTCTTCGTTATGCTCTTCATCATTATCTCTTTTCTTGGGAGGCATCTTCTTTAACTCTTCTTCTTCACCTTCAGAATCAAACATATTGATATTAATAGAATTGGAAGATTAGAACGAGAAGCATTGAGGTGAGAGTTTTCCTTGATGTGGTGAGAGAAGAGAGGGTTGGTCTGGAACTGACCTCCCCCTCAAGGAAGAAGAGAAAATCACATACATGAGTTCTATGAGAAGAGTGTTCATGAATCCAAGGAGTCTCAGGGAAAGAGTGTCCCTGGGTAGATGAGAATGGTTGGTTTGCGGTGTTCATTGGAATGATCGTGGAGTTCGAGCAAATATCATCACGACTCTTCATTCTCGATGCTAAGCGGTTCAGAGAAAGATCATAGTTCATGAATCAACAAGGGAGAGTAACGACATAGATGTGTGGTATTCTATGTATGATCTTGATCTAAGCACACAATACAAACACAATATAAACCCCAATTTCACCAACTCATACGGTGACGGCCGCAAGAGTCTGATCTATTTATCTTTTCAATTTTATGGTGGCAATTCAATTTTGTAACGAGTCCTTAGCGACTAGACCTATAGGAGTGTGAGTACTGTCGAAAAAGTATCACGTACTTGATCACCTCCTTTGTAACCTATAGCCTGCACTTTTTGAGGTCCTTGTTATAAGATCTGGATCCACTACTCGGCCAGAGAAGTAGAGAGAGGAACCGGATAGTGGTGAATTAGGTACTTCGAACCAAGTTCGAGATGAAATCATATGTGATCGTGCTAGGCCCTACTCGGACGCGAGACAATGAGACAGACACCCCATGAGGGCATGGCCTAAGCTCAGTACTTCAGAACAGGTCGGTGCTCTACACAAGGCAAGAACATTGTCGTTGACCCGGCCCTATTCGTTCACGTACGTTAGAAGCGCCAACACTATATGAAGCCATGTGAGAAACAAGGTAGTATTGAGGTTGGGTTTAGGCTCTAATCCTATGGGTCATGCCTCACTCTTTCAGGGGTGGTGACCACACCCTGAAACGTACCTGAATCCAAAGAAGGGGTTCCTCTCCCACAAAAATTCTTGATTTTATAGGTTTAAATAAGTCAGCCTTGTTTAGCAGTCCCGATTTTAATTGGCGATCGCTCTAGCTTTAGGTGAGCAGAAAATACATGTCTACCATCAGTCCCATTTTCGTTTATATATTAAGTGACAAAACAAGAGGGGGAAATCAAGAAAATACGATGCACACGAAAAGGCCGACAAAACCGCTCCCAGCATAAAGTTATATTATCCGGGAAGAAATGAATTTGAATTTTGACTAAGTTGAACGATCTAAGGTACGTCTCAATAAGTGCAGTGTGGTCCAAAGTTACATGAGCACAAGCAAATAAACCTAGTAGCTCTAGTAGCTGTAGTGTAGGTTTAACCTACGAACCACTCAAGTAGAACCCCACTCTTACCGAAGAGTGAAACAGGTCCAACACACCATAGAAAATGCCCACGTCTTGTTTACACACGTAATGTTCCAAACGAAAACCACTGTATATAGGCAACTAATTACAAATAATAAAAAAATGAAAAATGTTGACAAATAGATCCTAGACTCTACACTCTCTCGTGACTCAACTTGATCTTAATTTTTATACTACTTTTCAGCGGGCTGTCGATATGCGTTAGTTTTTAGAAAAACCACTTCACGTCCGTATGGTACTTTGCACAAAAATAAGAGAGAAAATGTAAGAGATTTGACACAAAAATTAATAAGAAAACAAAGAACAGAAAAAAATGCTGAAAAAGAAATAAATGCTAGAAAATAAATGGAAAATTTATAGTGGCAAGGTTAATAGGTCAAAGTACTCGAATGTCTGAAATTCTAACACTAAAGTTTCTAGACAAAAACCTAAGCCATTTTCTTGCTACACCCATTGGTGGTTCAATCCCAACATTTAACTGGCCAATTTGTTCTCTCAGAAAAAGTTGTTACTGCTCAGATGCAGCTACCCTTGTTAATATCATATGGATCAGGTCTTCGTTATGCTCTTCTTCATTATCTCTTTTCTTTGGAGGCATCTTCTTTAAATCTTCTTCTTCACCTTCACAATTAAACATATTGATATTTACGGAATTGGAAGGATTAGAACGAGAAGCATTGAGGTGAGAGTTTTCCTTGATGTGGTGAGAGAAGAGAGGGTTGGTCTGGAACTGACCTCCTCCTCAAGGAAGAAGAGAAAATCACATACATGAGTTCTATGAGGAGAGTGTTCATGAATCCAAGGAGTCCTAGCGAAAGAGTGTCACCGGAAAGATGAGAATGGTTGGTTTGCGGTGTTCATTGGAATGATCGTGGAGTTCGAGCAAATATCATCACGACCCTTCATTATCGATGTTAAGCGGTTCAGAGAAAGATCACAGTTCATGAATCATCAAGGGAGAGTAACGACATAGATGTGTGGTATTTTTTGTACGATCTTGATCTAAGCACACAATACAAACACAATATAAACCCCAATTTCACCAACTCACACGGTGACGGCCGCAAGAGTCTGATCAATTTATCTTTTCAATTTTAAATTGGTGGCAATTCAATCTTGTAACGAGTCCTTAGCGACTAGACCTATAAGAGCGTGAGTACTGCTGAAAAAGTATCACATACTTGATCACCTCCTTTGTAACCAATAGCCTGTACTTTTTGAGGTCCTTGTTATCAGATCTGGATCCACTACTCGGCCAATGAAGTAGAGAGAGGAACCCGATAGTGGTGAATTAGGTACTTTGGACCAAGTTCGAGACGAAATTATCTGTGATCGTCCTAGGCCCTACTCGGACGCGAGATAATGAGACAGACACCCCATGAGGGCATGGCCTAAGCTCAGTACTTCAGAACGGGCCGGTGCTCTACACAAGGCGAGAACACCGTCGTTGACCCGACCCTACTCGTTCACGTACGATAGAAGCATTACGACTTTGTGAATCCGTGTGATAAACAAAGGTAGTATTCATACTGGGTTTGGGGCTCTAATCCTTATGGGTCTGCCTCACTCTGTCAAGGGTGGTGACCACACCTTGAAATGTACCTGAATCCAAAGACGGGGTTGCTCTCCGACAAAAATTCTTGATTTTATGGCTTTAATTAAGTCAGATTTCTTTAGCAGTTCCGATTTTAATTGGCGGTCACTCAAGCTTTAGGTGAACTGAAAATACATGTCTACCATCAATCTCATTTTCCTTTATATCTTAAGTGACAAAACAAGAGGGTAAAATCAAGAAAAGATGATGCACACGAAAAGCAATGATGTATGCTCGGAAAGAAGACCTACAATGCTTCCTCGTAATCTTCATGTGGGATGCAATACAAGAACTGAAATTTAGTTTATATGAAGCGCAGACCGACAAAACCGCTCCTAACATAAAGTTATATTATCCGGGAAGAAATGAATTTGAATTTTGATTAAGTTGAATGATCTAAGGTGTGTCTCATTAAGTGCAGTATGGTTCTAAGTTATATGAGCACAAGCAAATAAACCTAGTAGCTTTAATTGTTGTAGTGTAGGTCTAACCTACGAACCCCTCAAGTAGAGCCTCCCCTTACAAAAGAGTAAAACTGGTCTGACACACCACAGAGAAAGCCCAAGTCTTGTTTGCACGCGCAATATTCCAAACGAAAACACTATAAATAGGCAATTAATTACAATTAATTTAAAAAATGAAAAATGTTGAAAAATAAATCCTAGACTCTACACTCTCTCATAACTCAACTCGATCTTAATTTTTATACGGCTTTTCAGCAGACTGTCGATATGCATTGGTTTTTAGAAAAACCACTTCACATCCGCGGAGTACTTTGCACAAAAATAAGAGAGAAAATGTAAGAGATTTGGCACAAAAATTAATAAAAAAAAGAACAGAAAAATAAATGCTGAAAAAGAAATAAATGCTAGAAAATAAATGGAAAATGTATAGTGGCAAGGTTCATAGGTCAAACTACTCGAATTTGTGGAAAATCTAACACTAATATTTCCAGACAAAAACCTAAGCCATTTGCTTGCTACATCCATTGGTGGTTCGATCCCAACATTTAACTGGCCAATTTGTTCTCTCATTAAAAGTTGTTACTGCTATGATGCAACTACCCTTGTTAATATCATATGGATCAGGTCTTCGTTATGCTCTTCTTCATTATCTCTTTTCTTTGGAGGCATCTTCTTTAACTCTTCTTCTTCACCTTCAGAATCAAACATATTGATATTAATAGAATTGGAAGAATTAGAACGAGAAGCATTGAGGTGAGAGATTTCCTTGATGTGGTGAGAGAAGAGAGGGTTGGTCTGGAACTGACCTCCCTCAAGAAAGAAGAGAAAATCACAGACACAAGCTCTATGAGGAGAGTGTTCATGAATCCAGGGAGTCTAAGGGAAAGAGTGTCCCTGAGTAGATGAGGATGGTAGGTTTGTGGTGTTTATTAGAATGATCGTGGAGTTCGAGCAAATATCATCACAACCCTCCATTCTCGATGTTAAGCGGTTTGGAGAAAGATCACAATTCATGAATCAACAAGGGAGAGTAATGACACAGATGTGTGGTATTTGATGTCTGATCTTGATCTACGCACACAATACAAACACAACATAAACCCCAATTTCACCAACTCACACGGTGAAGGCTGCAAGAGTCTGGCCAATTTATCTTTTCAATTTTAAATTGGTGATAATTCAATCTTGTAACGAGTCCTTAGCGGCTAGACCTATAGGAGCATGACTACTGCCGGAAAAGTATCCCGTACGTGCTCACCTCTTTTGTAACATGTAGCCTGCACTTTTTGAGGTCCTTGTTATCAAATCTGGATCCATTACTCGGCCAAAGAAGTAGAGAGAGGAAATCGATAGTGGTGAATTAGGTATTTCCGACCAAGTACGAGATGGAATCACCTGTGATCGAGCTAGGCCCTACTCGGACGCGAGACAATGAGACAGACATCCCATGAGGGCATGGCCTAAGCTCAGTACTTCAGAACGGGCCGGTGCTCTACACAAGGCGAGAACACTGTCGATGACCTGGCCTTACTCGTTCACGTACGATAGAAGCGCCATGACTTTGTGAATCCATGTGATTAACAAAGGTAGTATTCATACTGGTTTGGGGCTCTAATCCGTATGGGTCGTGCCTCACTTTGTCAGGGGTTGTGACCACACCTTGAAATGTACCTGAATCCAAAGACGGGGTTGCTCTCCCACAAAAATTCTTGATTTAATGGGTTTAATTAAGTTAGCCTTCTTTCGTAGTTCCGATTTTAATTGGCGGTCACTCAAGCTTTAGGTGAGCTGAAAATACATGTCTACCATCAATCTAATTTTCCTTTATATCTTAAATGACAAAACAAAAGGGGAAAATAGAGAATAGTTGATGCACACGAAAAGAAATCATGTATGCTCAGATAGAAGACGTACAATGCTTCCTCGTAATCTTCATGTGGGATGCAATACAAGAACTGGAATTTAGTTTATATGAAGCGCAGGCCGACAAAATCGCTCCCAGCATAAAGTTATATTATCCGGGAAGAAATGAATTTAAATTTTAACTAAGTTGAACGATCTAAGGTGTGTCTCATTAAGTGCAGTGTGGTCCTAAGTTATATGAGCACAAGCAAATAAACCTAGTAGCTCTAATAGCTGTTGTGTAGGTATAACCTACGAACCACTCAAGTAGTGCCCCACCCTTGCCGAAGAGTGAAACAGGTCCAACACACCACAGAAAAAGCCCAAGTCTTGTTTACATGCACTATATCCCAAACGAAAACCACTATAAATAGGTAATTAATTATAAATAATAAAAAAATGAAAAATGTTCAAAAATAAATCCTAGACTCTACACTCTCTCTGACTCAACTCAGTCTTAATTTTTATACGGCTTTTAAGTGGGCTATCAATATGCGTTGGTTTTTAGAATAACAACTTCACGTCCGTGGGGTACATCGCATAAAAATAAGGGAGAATATGTAAGAGATTTGGCACAAAAATTAATCAAAAATAAAGAACATAAAAATAATGCTGAAAAAGAAATAAAAGCTAGAAAATAAATGGAAAATGTATAGTGGCAAGGTTCAGAGATCAAACTACCCAAATTTACAGAAAATCTAACACTAAATTTTCTAGACAAATACCTAAGCCATTTGCTTGCTACATCCATTGGTGTTTCAATCCCAGCAGTTAACTGGCCAATATGTTCTCTCAGTAAAAGTTGTTACTGCTCATATGCAGCTACCCTTGTTAATATCATATGGATAAGGTCTTCGTTATGCTCTTCATCATTATCTCTTTTCTTGGGAGGCATCTTCTTTAACTCTTCTTCTTCACCTTCAGAATCAAACATATTGATATTAATAGAATTGGAAAATTAGAACGAGAAGCATTGAGGTGAGAGTTTTCCTTGATGTGGTGAGAGAAGAGAGGGTTGGTCTGGAACTGACCTCCCCCTCAAGGAAGAAGAGAAAATCACATACATGAGTTCTATGAGGAGAGTGTTCATGAATCCAAGGAGTCTCAGGGAAAGAGTGTCCCTGGGTAGACGAGAATGGTTGGTTTGCGGTGTTCATTGGAATGATCGTGGAGTTCGAGCAAATATCATCACGACTCTTCATTCTCGATGCTAAGCGGTTCGGAGAAAGATCATAGTTCATGAATCAACAAGGGAGAGTAACGACATAGATGTGTGGTATTCTATGTATGATCTTGATCTAAGCACACAATACAAACACAATATAAACCCCAATTTCACCAACTCATACGGTGACGGCCGCAAGAGTCTGATCAATTTATCTTTTCAATTTTATGGTGGCAATTCAATTTTGTAACGAGTCCTTAGCGACTAGACCTATAGGAGTATGAGTACTGTCGAAAAAGTATCACGTACTTGATCACCTCCTTTGTAACCTATAGCCTGCACTTTTTGAGGTCCTTGTTATAAGATCTGGATCCACTACTCGGCCAGAGAAGTAGAGAGAGGAACCAGATAGTGGTGAATTAGGTACGTTGAACCAAGTTCGAGATGAAATCATATGTGATCGTGCTAGGCCCTACTCGGACGCGAGACAATGAGACAGACACCCCATGAGGGCATAGACTAAGCTCTGTACTTCAGAACAGGTCGGTGCTCTACACAAGGCGAGAACACTGTCGTTGACCCGGCCCTATTCGTTCATGTACGTTAGAAGCGCCAACACTTTGTGAAGCCATGTGAGAAACAAGGTAGTATTGAGGTTGGGTTTAGGCTCTAATCCTATGGGTCATGCCTCACTCTGTCAGGGGTGGTGACCACACCCTGAAACGTACCTGAATCCAAAGAAGAGGTTCCTCTCCCACAAAAATTCTTGATTTTATAGGTTTAAATAAGTCAGCCTTCTTTAGCAGTCTCGATTTTAATTGGCGATCACTCTAGCTTTAGGTGAGCAGAAAATACATGTCTACCATCAGTCCCATTTTCCTTTATATATTAAGTGACAAAACAAGAGGGGGAAATCAAGAAAAGACGATGCACACGAAAAGCAATGATGTATGCTCAGATAGAAGACCTACAATGCTTCCTCGTAATCTTCATGTGGGATGCAATACAAGAATTGAAATTTAGTTTATATGAAGTGCAGACCGACAAAATCGCTCCTCGCATAAAGTTATATTATCCGGGAAGAAATGAGTTTGAATTTTGATTAAGTTGAACGATCTAAGGTGTGTCTCATTAAGTGCAGTATGGTTCTAATTTATATGAGCACAAGCAAATAAACCTAGTACCTCTAGTTATTGTAGTGTAGGTCTAACCTACGAACCACTCAAGTAGAGCCTCGCCCTTACAGAAGAGTAAAACTAGTCCGGCACACCACAGAAGAAGCCCAAGTCTTGTTTGCACGTGCAATATTCCAAACGAAAACCACTATAAATAGGCACTTAATTACAATTAATTAAAAAAATGAAAAATGTTGAAAAATAAATCCTAGACTCTACACTCTCTCATGACTCAACTCGATCTTAATTTTTTACGGCTTTTCAGCAGACTGTCGATATGCATTAGTTTTTAGAAAAACCACTTCACATCCGTAGAGTACTTTACACAAAAATAAGAGAGAAAATGTAAGAGATTTGGCACAAAAATTAATCAAAAATAAAGAACAGAAAAATAAATGCTGAACAAGAAATAAATGCTAAAAAATAAATGGAAAATGTATAGTGGCAAGTTTAAGAGGTCAAACTACCCGAAATTCCGGAAAAAATCTAACATTAATATTTCTAGACAAAAACCCAAGCCATTTGCTTGCTACATCCATCGGTGGTTCGATCCCAACATTTAACTGGCCAATTTGTTCTCTCATTAAAAGTTGTTACTGCTATGATGCAGCTACCCTTGTTAATATCACATGGATCAGGTCGTCGTTATGCTCTTCTTCATTATCTCTTTTCTTTGGAGGCATCTTCTTTAACTCTTCTTCTTCATCTTCAGAATCAAACATATTGATATTAATGGAATCGGAAGGATTAGAACGAGAAGCATTGAGGTGAGAGTTTTCCTTGATGTGGTGAGAGAAGAGTGGGTTGGTCTGGAACTGACCTCCCTCAAGGAAGAAGAGATAATCACGTACATGAGTTCTTTGAGGAGAGTGTTCATGAATCCAGGGAGTCTAAGGGAAAGAGTGTCCCTGAGTAGATGAGGATGGTAGGTTTGTGGTGTTTATTGGAATGATCGTGGAGTTCGAGCAAATATCATCACAACACGCCATTCTCGATGTTAAGCGGTTTGGAGAAAGATCACAATTCATGAATCAACAAGGGAGAGTAATGACACAGATGTGTGCTATTTGATGTCTGATCTTGATCTACGCACACAATATAAACACGACATAAACCCCAATTTCACCAACTCACATGATGAAGGCCGCAAGAGTCTGGCCAATTTTTCTTTTCAATTTTAAATTGGTGATAATTCAATCTTGTAACGAGTCCTTAGAGGCTAGACCTATAGGAGCGTGACTACTGCCGGAAAAGTATCCCGTACGTGCTCACCTCTTTTGTAACATGTAGCCTGCACTTTTTGAGTTCCTTGTTATCAAATATGGATCCATTACTCGGCCAAAGAAGTGGAGAGAGGAAATCGATAGTGGTGAATTAGGTACTTCGGACCAAGTTCGAGACGGAATCACCTGTGATCGAGCTAGGCCCTACTCGGACGCGAGACAATGAGACAGACATCCCATGAGGGCATGGCCTAAGCTCAGTATTTCAGAACAGGCCGGTGCTCTACACAAGGCGAGAACACTGTCGATGACCTAGCCCTACTCATTCACGTACGATAGAAGCACCACGACTTTGTGAATCCATGTGATAAACAAAGGTAGTATTCATACTGGGTTTGGGGCTCTAATGCTTATGGGTCGTGCCTCTCTCTGTCAAGGGTGGTGACCACACCTTGAAATGTACCTGAATCCAAAGACGGGGTTGCTCTCCCACAAAAATTCTTGAATTTATGGGTTTAATTAAGTCAGCCTTCTTTAACAGTTCCGATTTTAATTGGCGGTCACTCAAGCTTTAGGTGAGCTGAATATACATGTCTACCATCAATCTCATTTTCCTTTATATCTTAAGTGACAAAATAGGAGGGGAAAATAGAGAAAAGTCGATGCACACAAAAAGCAATCATGTATGCTCAGATAGAAGACCTACAATGCTTCCTAGTAATCTTCATGTGGGATGGAATACAAGAACTGAAATTTAGTTTATATGAAGCGCAGACCGACAAACCGCTCCCAGCATAAAGTTATATTATCCGGGAAGAAATGAATTTGTATTTTGACTAAGTTGAACGATCTAAGGTACGTCTCAATAAGTGCAGCGTGGTCCAAAGTTACATGAGCACAAGCAAATAAACCTAGTAGCTCTAGTAGCTGTAGTGTAGGTTTAACCTACGAACCACTCAAGTAGAACCCCACTCTTACCGAAGAGTGAAACAGGTCCAACACACCATAGAAAAAGCCCAAGTCTTGTTTACACACGTAATGTTCCAATCGAAAACCACTGTATATAGGCAATTAATAACAAATAATAAAAAAATGAATAATGTTGACAAATAAATCCTAGACTCTACACTCTCTCGTGACTCAACTCGGTCTTAATTTTTATACTACTTTTCAGCGGGCTGTCGATATGCGTTAGTTTTTAGAAAAACCACTTCACGTCCGCAAGGTACTTTGCACAAAAATAAGAGAGAAAATGTAAGAGATTTGACACAAAAATTAATAAGAAAACAAAGAACAGAAAAATAAATGCTGAAAAAGAAATAAATTCTAGAAAATAAATGGAAAATTTATTGTGGCAAGGTTCATAGGTCAAAGTACTCGAATGTCTGGAAATTCTAACACAAAAGTTTCTAGACAAAAACCTAAGCCATTTTCTTGCTACACCCATTGGTGGTTCAATCCCAACATTTAACTGGCCAATTTGTTCTCTCAGAAAAAGTTGTTACTGCTCAGATGCAGCTACCCTTGTTAATATCATATGGATCAGGTCTTCGTTATGCTCTTCTTCATTATCTCTTTTCTTTGGAGGCATCTTCTTTAAATCTTCTTCTTTACCTTCACAATTAAACATATTGATATTTACGGAATTGGAAGGATTAGAATGAGAAGCATTGAGGTGAGAGTTTTCCTTGATGTGCTGAGAGAAGAGAGGGTTGGTCTGGAACTGACCTCCTCCTCAAGGAAGAAGAGAAAATCACATACATGAGTTCTATGAGGAGAGTGTTCATGAATCCAAGGAGTCTCAGCGAAAGAGTGTCCCCGGGTAGATGAGAATGGTTGGTTTGCGGTGTTCATTGGAATGATCGTGGAGTTCGAGCAAATATCATCACGACCCTTCATTATCGATGTTAAGCGGTTCAGAGAAAGATCACAGTTCATGAATCATCAAGGGAGAGTAACGACATAGATGAGTGGTATTTTATGTACGATCTTGATCTAAGCACACAATACAAACACAATATAAACCCCAATTTCACCAACTCACACGGTGACGGCCGCAAGAGTCTGATCAATTTATCTTTTCAATTTTAAATTGGTGGCAATTCAGTCTTGTAACGAGTCCTTAGCGACTAGACCTATAAGAGCGTGAGTACTGCTGAAAAAGTATCACGTACTTGATCACCTCCTTTGTAACCAATAGCCTTTACTTTTTGAGGTCCTTGTTATCAGATCTGGATCCACTACTCGGCCAATGAAGTAGAGAGAGGAACCCGATAGTGGTGAATTAGGTACTTTGGACCAAGTTCGAGACGAAATCATCTGTGATCGTCCTAGGCCCTACTCGGACGCGAGATAATGAGACAGACACCCCATGAGGGCATGGCCTAAGCTCAGTACTTCAGAACGGGCCGGTGCTCTACACAAGGCGAGAACACCGTCGTTGACCCGACCCTACTCATTCACGTACGATAGAAGCATCACGACTTTGTGAATCCATGTGATAAACAAAGGTAGTATTCATACTGGGTTTGGGGATCTAATCCTTATGGGTCGTGCCTCACTCTGTCAAGGGTGGTGACCACACCTTGAAATGTACCTGAATCCAAAGACGGGGTTGCTCTCCCACAAAAATTCTTGATTTTATGGCTTTAATTAAGTCAGCCTTCTTTAGCAGTTCCGATTTTAATTGGCGGTCACTCAAGCTTTAGGTGAACTGAAAATACATGTCTACCATCAGTCTCATTTTCCTTTATATCTTAAGTGACAAAACAAGAGGGGAAAATCAAGAAAAGATGATACACACGAAAAGCAATGATGTATGCTCGGAAAGAAGACCTACAATGCTTCCTCGTAATCTTCATGTGGGATGCAATACAAGAACTGAAATTTAGTTTATATGAAGCGCAGACCGACAAAACCGCTCCTAACATAAAGTTATATTATCCGAGAAGAAATGAATTTGAATTTTGATTAAGTTGAATGATCTAAGGTGTGTCTCATTAAGTGCAGTATGGTTCTAAGTTATATGAGCACAAGCAAATAAACCTAGTAGCTCTAATTGTTGTAGTGTAGGTCTAACCTACGAACCCCTCAAGTAGAGCCTCCCCTTACAAAAGAGTAAAACTGGTCTAACACACCACAGAAAAAGCCCAAGTCTTGTTTGCACGCGCAATATTCCAAACGAAAACACTATAAATAGGAAATTAATTACAATTAATTTAAAAAATGAAAAATGTTGAAAAATAAATCCTAGACTCTACACTCTCTCATAACTCAACTCGATCTTAATTTTTATACGGCTTTTCAGCAGACTGTCGATATACATTGGTTTTTAGAAAAACCACTTCACATCCGTGGAGTACTTTGAACAAAAATAAGAGAGAAAATGTAAGAGATTTGGCACAAAAATTAATAAAAAAAGAACAGAAAAATAAATGCTGAAAAAGAAATAAATGCTAGAAAATAATTGGAAAATGTATAGTGGCAAGGTTCATAGGTCAAACTACTCGAATTTGTGGAAAATCTAACACTAATATTTCCAGACAAAAACCTAAGCCATTTGCTTGCTACATCCATTAGTGGTTCGATCCCAACATTTAACTGGCCAATTTGTTCTCTCATTAAAAGTTGTTACTGCTATGATGCAGCTACCCTTGTTAATATCATATGGATCAGGTCTTCGTTATGCTCTTCTTCATTATCTCTTTTCTTTGGAGGCATCTTCTTTAACTCTTCTTCTTCACCTTCAGAATCAAACATATTGATATTAATAGAATTGGAAGAATTAGAACGAGAAGCATTGAGGTGAGAGATTTCCTTGATGTGGTGAGAGAAGAGAGGGTTGGTCTGGAACTGACCTCCCTCAAGAAAGAAGAGTAAATCACATACACGAGTTCTATGAGGAGAGTGTTCATGAATCCAGGGAGTCTAAGGGAAAGAGTGTCCCTGAGTAGATGAGGATGGTAGGTTTGTGGTGTTTATTGGAATGATCGTGGAGTTCAAGCAAATATCATCACAACCCTCCATTCTCGATGTTAAGTGGTTTGGAGAAAGATCACAATTCATGAATCAACAAGGGAGAGTAATGAAACAGATGTGTGGTATTTGATGTCTGATCTAGATCTACACACACAATACAAACACATCATAAACCCCAATTTCACCAACTCACACGGTGAAGGCCGCAATAGTCTGGCCAATTTATCTTTTCAATTTTAAATTGGTGATAATTCAATCTTGTAACGAGTCCTTAGCGGCTAGACCTATAGGAGCGTGACTACTGCCGGAAAAGTATCCCCTACGTGCTCACCTCTTTTGTAACATGTAGCCTGCACTTTTTGAGGTCCTTGTTATCAAATCTGGATCCATTACTCGGCCAAAGAAGTAGAGAGAGGAAATCGATAGTGGTGAATTAGGTACTTCCGACCAAGTTCGAGATGGAATCACCTGTGATCGAGCTAGGCCCTACTCGGACGCGAGACAATGAGACAGACATCCCATGAGGGCATGGCCTAAGCTCAGTACTTCAGAACGGGCCGGTGCTCTACACAAGGCGAGAACACTGTCGATGACCTGGCCCTACTCGTTCACGTACGATAGAAGCGCCACGACTTTGTGAATCCATGTGATTAACAAAGGTAGTATTCATACTGGTTTGGGGCTCTAATCCGTATGGGTCGTGCCTCACTCTGTCAGGGGTTGTGACCACACCTTGAAATGTACCTGAATCCAAAGACGGGGTTGCTCTCCCACAAAAATTCTTGATTTAATGGGTTTAATTAAGTTAGCCTTCTTTCGTAGTTCCGATTTTAATTGGCGGTCACTCAAGCTTTAGGTGAGCTGAAAATACATGTCTACCATCAATCTAATTTTCCTTTATATCTTAAATGACAAAACAAGAGGGGAAAATAGAGAATAGTTGATGCACACGAAAAGAAATCATGTATGCTCAGATAGAAGACCTACAATGCTTCCTCGTAATCTTCATGTGGGATGCAATACAAGAACTGGAATTTAGTTTATATGAAGCGCATGCCGACAAAATCGCTCCCAGCATAAAGTTATATTATCCGGGAAGAAATGAATTTAAATTTTAACTAAGTTGAACGATCTAAGGTGTGTCTCATTAAGTGCAGTGTGGTCCTAAGTTATATGAGCACAAGCAAATAAACCTAGTAGCTCTAATAGCTGTTGTGTAGGTCTAACCTACGAACCACTCAAGTAGTTCCCCACCCTTACCGAAGAGTGAAACAGGTCCGACACACCACAAAAAAAGCCCAAGTCTTGTTTACATGCACTATATCCCAAACGAAAACCACTATAAATAGGCAATTAATTACAAATAATAAAAAAATGAAAAATGTTCAAAAATAAATCCTAGACTCTACACTCTCTCATGACTCAACTCAGTCTTAATTTTTATACGGCTTTTAAGCGGGCTATCAATATGCGTTGGTTTTTAGAATAACAACTTCACGTCCCTGGGGTACATCGCATAAAAATAAGGGAGAATATGTAAGAGATTTGGCACAAAAATTAATCAAAAATAAAGAACATAAAAATAATGCTGAAAAAGAAATAAAAGCTAGAAAATAAATGGAAAATGTATAGTGGCAAGGTTCAGAGATCAAACTACCCAAATTTACGGAAAATCTAACACTAAATTTTCTAGACAAATACCTAAGCCATTTGCTTGCTACATCCATTGGTGTTTCAATCCCAACAGTTAACTGGCCAATATGTTCTCTCAGTAAAAGTTGTTACTGCTCAGATGCAGCTACCCTTGTTAATATCATATGGATAAGGTCTTCGTTATTCTCTTCATCATTATCTCTTTTCTTGGGAGGCATCTTCTTTATCTCTTCTTCTTCACCTTCAGAATCAAACATATTGATATTAATAGAATTGGAAGAATAGAACGACAAGCATTGAGATGAGAGTTTTCCTTGATGTGGTGAGAGAAGAGAGGGTAGGTCTGGAACTGACCTCTCTCAAGAAAGAAGAGAAAATAACATACATGAGTTCTATGAGGAGAGTGTTCATGAATCCAAGGAGTCTCAGGGAAAGAGTGTCCATGGGTAGATGAGGATGGTAGGTTTGTGGTGTTCATTGGAATGATCGTGGAGTTCGAGCAAATATCATCACAACCCTTCATTCTCGATGTTAAGAGGTTTGGAGAAAGATCACAGTTCATGAATCAACAAGGGAGAGCAACGACACATATGGGTGGTAGTTGATGTCTGATCTTGATCTACGCACACAATACAAACACAATATAAACCCTAATTTCACCATCTCAAACGTATATGGGATGATGTGGTCGACGGTCTCTCTTTTAAGGGAAGTTGGTTGAAGGGCCGGGAAGGACGTGCATGGTGGCCTACAGTTGTGCGGAATAAGAGAGGGGGACGATGGCGAGCAAGTCCTGCAGTTGGGAGAGAGCGAGAGAGAGGTCGTTGGAACAACCGCCGTGAAGGGTGGGCAGATGGAGCGGAGTGATGGCCAAGGGTGCATGTCGTGCTGTGTAAAGCGGGCCGATGGTTGCGTAGGGGATGTATAGAGGGCGGAGGCCTGGGTCGCACGCCGTAGGAGGGAGAGAGGAAAGGGGGTGCCACGTGGCACGCACGGGGCGTGGCCACGAGGTAAGGATAAATAATAAAATTAACTAAAAATAAAATTAACAAATAATAATAAATAAAGTAATATAGTAATAAATAATAATAATAATAATTGAGTTAAGTAAAAATATTCATTAATTAATTGATTGCTTTTTTAAAATAAAAAGGAAAGAAAATGAAAAGGGGGTGACACATGGCAACTCCAGGATCTACTACGTGTCGCTCCAAGAAAAATTGAAACTAAATAAAAAACAAAAAATAAATAACAAAAGAGGTTAAATAAAAAAGTGGTCAATATGAAAGTTGCGCATCTTGACGAGATCTACATCTTTTGTGAAGGAGTCAAAACAAAAATAAATTATACGCATAAAAAGTATTTTTTGTGGTATCATGTAGATATAAAAGACAATATTTTTTTATTTTACTATTTTTGGCATTTTTTATAATATAAACATTAAAATAAAATTAGAAAAAATGTAAGATAAATATTTACAATTTAATCTATTTTCTATTTTTAATATTTAAAAAAAAGATAAAATAAATAAAATAAAGAGACATGTGTACAATATACAATGAGGGGCACAAAACCCAAGTTTCACATATGAACTCCGACTCTTTTGAATTTGATCTTGCTTTGAAGGTAATTGAATAATTCAAAAATGAGTAGGGGTTCATATGAGACCATTGAGAGAGATGTTCACGTTTTAGTGTTTCTAGTCTCAAATTAAGGTTTAGGTTTTATTGGGCAATTTTACATGTTTGATATTTTTCATGTATCAGTGTCAGTAATATGTAAATAATGAAGTTGGTTTCATGTGATTTGGATTTAGAATAAAATTATTAAAAATCGATGAAGTTAGTTGTTTTACAAGTCAATTGTACATTGGATTCTTGGCTCCTCATTTGATGTAAAGATAAGTGATAAAATACGAATATTATTTACACATGCATGAATGATAATTATGCAATTTAGATGATTAAATGCTAATGAATTTTAGGCATATGGGCTTATTTATCCTCCTTTAGAGTGATGAATCACATATTCATCAATCCCCTATACTTAAACTGTGCTCGCCCCCATGCAACTAGAGAATGAATGATTGAGTCGGATCAACCCCTGACCATGCATGTAGAATACAAGACTCGATATGTTGAAGAACTCTCAGTTTTAGTGACCCTAAAATTATGAATTGAACCAAGCTTTAGTCGAAAGGTATCCAACTTCTATGGTTCATAGACTCTCTTTGTTTACATGTATAGTAAGGATATGACATTTAAGTGTGGACTACAATCACAAGAGTAGAGTCAAAACATCACCCAAGTTCCAGTCCAAGAGACTCTCCTAAGAACCCAATACTCAATACAGGGAATAAATCAGTTCTTGCATACAATCCACCGTCTCTTTAGTTGTCAATCTTAAAGTGTAGATAGAAGGCCAGTTGGTGGAGGGCATAGGTTTATGTAATTTTCTTCTCTCCCTCTCATTAGAACAAGAATACTCTTGAGTGCCTTATTAACTCAACACATGCATTTTAGGTTGTTGACCGATGCGTCTGTCAAGAGAGTTCAGAGTCGTCTGCACTTGCTTTCCTGCGAGTACACTAGGGTTTGTCTCTTCTGAGTATATATCGTACATTCGACACCCATACTTGTATCAATCTACGATGCAGAACCCTTTTTGGGTGCTAGCCCGACTCCTGGTCCTAAGAGCTTTGGTCCAAGTGGACACTTTAAAAAGGTTGGGAACACTTACCTTTGGTGGAATCTCTTTGTATTTGTAATTGTAATGAGAGAGAGCTTTTATGAGAGAACATCTCTCTTAATGAGAGAGAGCTCTAGATTTCTGAGTTGGGTCATTGCCATTTTGTCTGCTTCATCTCTAAGTTCACTTCTCTGCCTAGAGATCTGAACTTCATCATTCCTATGTTGTAGTCGAATGTTACCCCGACGGTCCTCAAGAATGATCTTATATTCTCTCCAATGATTGGGGGTCTCCATATCAAGGACAATGAATTCCACTTTATACTCTTGCCCCTCAACCGAGATAACGACATTCTTCACTTCTCCCTTAGGTCTCTTCATTGTTCGATATGTAGAGCGGATGATTTTCTGAGTGGACCTAACTCCAATTTATAATATAATGCTAAGGAAAGAAGGTTGATTGAAGAACCATTATCTAGAAGAGTGTGTGCAAACGCAATGTCATCGATACGACTCTCCACAGAGTAAGCACCCAAGTCCCACTTTTCCTAGGTAGTTATTGATTCTTAACACAGTGAGCAGTGGCTACTGATAAGACGTGAGTCCTCGCATACTAGTCTGATTTCTTCCTATGAATCCTTGTAGGTGTGCATCTCATTTTCAAGTATTTCTGAAAGGCGGGATTGTTAGCCACATACTGTTCAACTGGCACCTTAACTGTGACGTTCTCTTGACAAAATTGTTCCATTTCTAGATCATTTAGATGAGTTTCCTTTGATTTGGAATTTTCTCCCGTTAGAGCACAAGGTAAAGGAATAGAAGCAATCGAGATAGGGGACGAAGAATCCGAATCATAACCAAAAACATTATTCTCTGATTTAACTGAAATGGAGTTCTTATTACATAATCTTTATTCTTCAGCTGAAAGTTAAAATCTATATTGTCTACAACAGGTTGTAGAAATTGATGACGAAGGTAAATCTGTCACAACCGGAGGTGCAATGTCATTTTAGACTCCATTGACGCTTTCCCCTATTGTTGAATGGGAATCCTTGGTCTATTCATATATGGCGATAAAATCTCGATGTCTTCCTTCTTCATCTTCATCTAATGAGTCGTCAGGTTGAGCTCCAGATACGCCTCTCTCCATTTCCCTTGCCTAGTCAGGCACAATTACGATCCTTCTGCTCGTGAGTGACATAAAATTTATATTGTCAAACGAAAGGATCTCATTTTTAGATACAGACGAGTCTGAGTAATATACCTGACCACCATGTTGCGGAAATTGAGTATTGTTCAATTTGTTGGGGATAGCTTGAACATGTGCAGGAATGGTTGTTGCAGGTGCAGTCTATTAATCTCTCCAATGAGATAGGTTATTAACGTCCACCCGTAGATAAATGAATTTCGCTCCTGCAACACCGGAGCTCCTTGAGAATCTTCTGATGAAAGTCCACGGGTCCTGTCGGAGAGTGAAACTGCTGGGAAGACTGTCGTGAAGATCGACCCTAAGGGGCATGATATTGTTGTTGTCTCTATTGTTGGGGTGCATGCTGATATTGCGAGCCCTATTGGACCGCATAATATCGGCCTTGACGATGGTATTGTTTATGTTGCCTCTATTGTTGGGTTGGGCTTTGCTCTGATTGTGTTGTGGTGCGGGAGTGAAAGCGGTATTGCAGAAGGTCGGGGGACATTGGTTTGGATGTCGGTCCCTCGTGTTTCCTTATATAGCAAGATCATGTGTATACCAAATACCATTTACTTTCAACATTTGCAGGGGCTCTTCCTCAAAAATCTCTACTGGTAGCGATGGTTGTTGGAAAAGTTGGGCATAGGACTGGTGCTAAACCCAAGATCGAGGTGGCCCTGACATTGGTCCCTCCTGGACATGATGCACTCAGAAAATGGGAGCAGCGGATGTAGTTGTGGCAGGTATCCGGATCTTGGACACCTTCTCAGTCTCATCCATTTGCTTTGGTATCTGATAGATCCTACTGTCAATGTCATTCACCCTTTTGTTGATATATTCCATAACTACAAGCTGGTTTGTAATGATGCTCATATCCGAAATTAGATCCTCGGTTATCTCGGCCATCTGTGAGCGGCTTATCCCGGCCATTAGAGATAAGTGAGCAGCTTATCTCGGCCATTTGTTGATTTGTTGATATGTTTCCCTCCATTAGATTGGAGCATGTTAAGGGAATCAGTGTATGTCGTGCTAGCGATCTGTGAGCGGCTTATCTCAGCCATCTGTTTGAATACCTTCCTGACGGTATCCTACCTTGTAATGTGCAGTTACCTTCACATGCAACACTCACTAAACCTTGTGTCTCATAGTTGAGACCATAATAGAGTGACTGGACCAAGATATTGTCATTCAAAGTACGACACGTACACTTTTGTAATAGAACTTTGAATCTAACCCATGCATCACACAATGTTTCACGAGGCATGTGAGGAAAGCTGGTGATGTGTGTCCTCGTCTAATTAGTCCTACTCAAAGGGTATAACTTCTTTAAGAACAAGTCCTTGAAGTGATTGTACGTGGTAACCATAGAGCCTAGATTCTTCACACAGTAGTCAGCTTTTCCTTTCAAGGCTAAGTGAAGTGTAGTGAGACGAATGTAGTCCTGGCTGACCCCGGGGTGTCTGAGATTGGAGCATACCAGCCCCAAGTACCTTAGGAACGCGCAAGGTTCCTCGGTAGAATTTCCATGAAATTGTGGCAACTGGTTCAGGAAAGGTGGCTCAGTTCAAAATCAACTTTTGGCTCAGGAGGATTCGGATAGTTTCTCACTCTATACTGTACTGGGTTGCATTCTACATCCATTGGTGGTTCAATCCCAACATTTAGCTGGCCAATTTGTTCTCCCAGTAAAAGTTGTTACTACTCAGATGCACCCTCATTAATATCATATGGATAAGGTCTTTGTAATGATCTTCTTCATTATCTCTTTTCTTTGGAGGCATCTTCTTTAACTCTTATTCTTCACCTTCGTAATCAAACATATTGATATTAATAGAATTGGAAGAATTAGAACGAGAAGCATTGAAATGGGAGTTTTCCTTGATGTGGTGAGAGAAGAGAGGGTTGGTCTGGAACTGACCTCCCTCAAGGAAGAAGAGAAAATCACAGACATGAGTTCTTTGAGGAGAGTGTTCATGAATCTAAGGAGTCTCAGGGAAAGAGTGTCCCTGAGTAGATTAGGATGGTAGATTTGTGGTGTTCAATGGAATGATCGTGGAGTTCGAGAAAATATCATCACAACCCTCTATTGTCGATGTTAAGCAGTTTAGAGAAAGATCACAGCTCGGAAATCAACAAGGGAGAGAGTAACGACCCAGATGTGTGGTATTTGATGTATGATCTTGATCTACGCACACAATACAAACACAATATAAACCCCAATCTCATCGACTCACACGGTGAAGGCTCAAGAGTCTGGCCAATTTATCTTTTCAATTTTAAATTGGTGATAATTCAATCTTGTAACGAGTCCTTAGTGGATAGATCTATAGGAGCATGAGTACCGCCGGAAAAGTAGCTCGTACTTGCTCATCCTCTTTGTAACATGTAGCCTGCACTTTTTGAGGTCATTGTTACCAAATCTGGATCCACTACTCGGTCAAAGAAGTAGAGAGAGGAAGATGATAGTGGTGAATTGGGTACTCCGGCAAAGTTCGAGACGGAATCACTTGTGATCGTGCTAGGCCCTACTCGGACGCGAGACAATGAGACAGATACCCCATGAGGGCATGGCCTAAGCTCAATACTTCAGAACGTGCCGGTGCTCTACCCAAGGCGAGAACACTGTCGTTGACCCGGGCCTACTCATTCATGTACGATAGAAGCGCCAACACATTGTGAATCCATGTGATAAACAAGGTGGTATTCATGTTGGGTTTGGGGCTCTAATCCTTATGGGTCATGCCTCACTCTGTTAGGGGTGGTGACCACACCCTGAAATGTACCTAAATCCAGAGACAGGGTTGCTCTCCCGTTAAAATTATTGATTTTATGGGTTTAATTAAGTCAGCCTTCTTTAGTAGTCCAGATTTTAATTGGCGATCACTCAAGCATCAGGAGAGCATAAAATACACGTCTACCCTCAATCCCATTTTCCTTTATATCTTTAGTGACAAAACAAGAGGGGAAAATCGAGAAAAGCTGATGCACACGAAAAGCAATGATGTATGCTCAGATAGAAGACCTACAACGCTTCCTCGTAATTTTCATGTGAGATGCAATACGAGAATTGAAATTTAGTTTATATGAAGCGTAGACCGACAAAACAGCTCCTAGCATAAAGTTATATTATCCGGGAAGAAATGAGTTTGAATTTTTACTAAGTTGAATGATATATGGTACGTGTCAATAATTGCAGTGTGGTCCAAAGTTATATGAGCACACGCAAATAAACCTAGTAGCTCTAGTACCTATAGTGTAGGTTTAACCTACGAACCATTCAAGTAGAGCCCCACTCTTACCGAAGAGTGAAACATGTCCAACACACCACAGAAAAAGCCCAAGTCTTATTTACACGCGCAATATTCCAAACGAAAACCACTATATATAGGCAATAAATTACAAATAATAAAAAAAATGAAAATGTTGAAAAACAAATCCTAGACTCTTCACTCTCTCATGACTCAACTCAGTCTTAATTTTTATACTCTTTTCAACGATCTGTCGATATGCGTTGGTTTTTAGAAAAACCACATCACGTCCGCGGGGTACTTTGCACAAAAATAAGAGAGAAAATGTAAGAGATTTGACACAAAAATTAATAAAAAAATGAAGAACAGAAAAATAAATGCTCAAAAAGAAATAAATGCTAGAAAAAATGGAAATGTATAGTGGCAAGGTTCATAGGTCAAAGTACCCGAATGTTTGGAAAATCTAACACTAAATTTTCTAGACAAAAACCTAAGCCATTTTCTTGCTACACCCATTGGTGGTTTAATCCCACCGTTTAACTGGCCAATTTGTTCTCTCAGTAATAGTTGTTGCTGCTCAGATGCAACTACCCTTATTGATATCATATAGATCAGGTCTTCGTTATGCTCTTCTTCATTATCTCTTTTCTTCGGAGGCATCTTCTTTAACTCTTCTTCTTCACCTTCAGAATTAAACATATTGATATTAATAGAATTGGAAGGATTAGAAAAAGAAGCATTGAGGTGAGAGTTTTCCTTGATGTGGTGAGAGAAGAGAGGGTTGGTCTGGAACTGACCTCCCCCTCAAGGAAGAAGAGAAAATCACATACTTGAGTTCTATGAGGAGAGTGTTCATGAATCCAAGGAGTCTCAGGGAAAGAGTGTCCCTGGGTAGATGAGAATGGTTGGTTTGCGGTGTTCATTGGAATGATCGTGGAGTTCGAGCAAATATCATCACGACCCATCATTCTCGATGCTAAGCGGTTCGGAGAAAGATCACAGTTCATGAATCAACAAGGGAGAGTAACGACGTAGATGTGTGGTATTCTATGTATGATCTTGATCTAAGCACACAATACAAACACAATATAAAGCCCAATTTCACCAACTCATACGGTGACGGCCGCAAGAGTCTGATCAATTTATCTTTTCTATTTTATGGTGGCAATTCAATTTTGTAACGAGTCCTTAGCGACTAGACCTATAGGAGTGTGAGTACTGTCGAAAAAGTATCACGTACTTGATCACCTCCTTTGTAACCTATAGCCTGCACTTTTTGAGGTCCTTGTTATAAGATCTGGATCCACTACTCGGCCAGAGAAGTAGAGAGAGGAACCAGATAGTGGTGAATTAGGTACTTCGAACCAAGTTCGAGATGAAATCATATGTGATCATGCTAGGCCCTACTCGGACGCGAGACAGTGAGACAGACACCCCATGAGGGCATGGCCTAAGCTCAGTACTTCAGAACAGGTCGGTGCTCTACACAAGGCGAGAACACTGTCGTTGACCCGGCCCTATTCGTTCATGTACGTTAGAAGCACCAACACTTTGTGAAGCCATGTGAGAAACAAGGTAGTATTGAGGTTGGGTTTAGGCTCTAATCCTATGGGTCATGCCTCACTCTGTCAGGGGTGGCGCCCACACCCTGAAACGTACCTGAATCCAAAGAAGGGGTTCCTCTCCCACAAAAATTCTTGATTTTATAGGTTTAAATAAGTCAGCCTTCTTTAGCAGTCCTGATTTTTTATTGGCGATCACTCTAGCTTTAGGTGAGCAGAAAATACATGTCTACCATTAGTCCCATTTTCGTTTATATATTAAGTGACAAAACAAGAGGGGGAAATCAAGAAAAGACGATGCATACGAAAAGCAATGATGTATGCTCAGATAGAAGACCTACAATGCTTCCTCGTAATCTTCATGTGGGATACAATACAAGAATTGAAATTTAGTTTCTATGAAGCGCAGACCGACAAAATCGCTCCTGGCATAAAGTTATATTACCCGGGAAGAAATGAGTTTGAATTTTGATTAAGTTGAACGATCTAAGGTGTGTCTCATTAAGTGCAGTATGGTTCTAATTTATATGAGCACAAGCAAATAAATCTAGTACCTCTAATTATTGTAGTGTAGGTCTAACCTACGAACCACTCAAGTAGAGCCTCGCCCTTACAGAAGAGTAAAACTGGTCCGACACACCACAGAAAAAGCCCAAGTCTTGTTTGCACATGCAATATTCCAAACGAAAACCACTATAAATAGGCACTTAATTACAATTAATTAAAAAATGAAAAATGTTGAAAAATAAATCCTAGACTCTACACTCACTCATGACTCAACTCGATCTTAATTTTTTACGTCTTTTCAGCAGACTATCGATATGAATTAGTTTTTAGAAAAACCATTACACCCCATGTACCTGAATCCAAAGACGGGGTTGCTCTCCCACAAAAATTCTTGATTTTATGGGTTTAATTAAGTCAGCCTTCTTTAGCAGTTCCGATTTTAATTGGCGGTCACTCAAGCTTTGGGTGAGCTGAAAATACATGTCTACCACCAATCTCATTTTCCTTTATATCTTAAGTGACAAAACAAGATGGGAAAATCAAGAAAAGACGATGCACACGAAAAGCAATCATGTATGCTCGGAAAGAAGACCTACAATGCTTCCTCGTAATCTTCATGTGGGATGCAATACGAGAATTGAAATTTAGTTTATATGAAGTGCAAACCGACAAAACCGCTCCTAGCATAAAGTTATATTATCCGGGAAGAAATGAATTTGAATTTTGATTAAGTTGAACGATCTAAGGTGTGTATCATTAAGTGCAGTATGGTTCTAAGTTATACGAGCACAAGCAAATAAACCTAGCAGCTCTAATTGTTGTAGTGTAGGTCTAACCTACGAACCACTCAAGTAGAGCCTCCCGTTACAAAAGTGTAAAACTGGTCCGACACACCACAGAAAAAGCCCAAGTCTTGATTGCACGCACAATATTCCAAACGAAAACCACTATAAATAGGCAATTAATTACAATTAATTTAAAAAAATGAAAAATGTTGAAAAATAAATCCTAGACTCTACACTCTCTCATAACTCAACTCGATCTTAATTTTTATACTGCTTTTCAGCAGATTGTCGATATGCATTGGTTTTTAGAAAAACCACTTCACATCTGCGGAGTACTTTGCACAAAAATAGGAGAGAAAATGTAAGAGATTTGGCACAAAAAATTAATAAAAAAGAACAGAAAAAATGCTGAAAAAAAATGCTAGAAAATAAATGGAAAATGTATAGTGGCAAGGTTCAGAGGTCAAACTACCTGAATTTGCGAAAAATCTAACACTAATATTTCTAGACAAAAACCTAAGCCATTTGCTTGCTACATCCATTGGTGGTTCGATCCCAACATTTAACTGGCCAATTTGTTCTCTCATTAAAAGTTGTTACTGCTATGATGCAGCTACCCTTGTTAATATCATATGGACCAGGTCTTCGTTATGCTCTTCTTCATTATCTCTTTTCTTTGGAGGCATCTTCTTTAACTCTTCTTCTTCACCTTCAGAATCAAACATATTGATATTAATAGAATCGGAAGGATTAGAACGAGAAGCATTGAGGTGAGAGTTTTCCTTGATGTGGTGAGAGAAGAGTGGGTTGGTCTGGAATTGACCTCCCTCAAGAAAGAAGAGAAAATCACATACACGAGTTCTATGAGGAGAGTGTTCATGAATCCCGGGAGTCTAAGGGAAAGAGTGTCCCTGAGTAGATGAGGATGGTAGGTTTGTGGTGTTTATTGGAATGATCACGGAGTTCGAGCAAATATCATCACAACCCTCCATTCTCGATGTTAAGCGGTTTGGAGAAAGATCACAATTCATGAATCAACAAGGGAGAGTAATGACACAGATGTGTGGTATTTGATGTTTGATCTTGATCTACGCACACAACAAACCTAGCATAAACCCCAATTTCACCAACTCACACGGTGAAGGCCGCAAGAGTCTGGCCAATTTATCTTTTCAATTTTAAATTGGTGATAATTCAATCTTGTAACTAGTCCTTAGCGCCTAGACCTATAGGAGCGTGACTACTGCCGGAAAAGTATCCCGTACGTGCTCACCTCTTTTGTAACATGTAGCCTGCACTTTTTGAGGTCCTTGTTATCAAATCAAGATCCATTACTCGGCCAAAGAAGTAGAGAGAGGAAATCGATAGTGGGTGAATTACGTACTTCGGACCAAGTTCGAGACGGAATCACCTGTGATCGAGCTAGGCCCTACTTGGACGCGAGACAATGAGACAGACATCCCATGAGGGCATGGCCAAAGCTCAGTACTTCAGAACGGGCCAGTGCTCTACACAAGGCGAGAACACTATCGATGAGCTGGCCCTACTCGTTCACGTACGATAGAAGCGCCACGACTTTGTGAATCCATGTGATTAACAAAGGTAGTATTCATACTGGTTTGGGGCTCTAATCCTTATGGGTCGTGCCTCATTCTGTCAGGGGTGGTGACCACACCTTGAAATGTACCTGAATCCAAAGACAGGGTTGCTCTCCCACAAAAATTCTTGATTTTATGGGTTTAATTAAGTCAGCCTTCTTTCGCAGTTCCGATTTCAATTGGCGGTCACTCAAGCTTTAGGTGAGCTGAAAATACATGTCTACCATCAATCTCATTTTCCTTTATATCTTAAGTGACAAAACAAGAGGGGAAAATAGAGTAAAGCTGATGCACAAGAAAAGAAATCATGTATGCTCAGATAGAAGACCTACAATGCTTCCTCGTAATCTTCATGTGGGATGCAATACAAGAACTGAAATTTAGTTTATATGAAGCGCATGCCGACAAAATCGCTCCCAGCATAAAGTTATATTGTCCGGGAAGAAATGAATTTAAGTTTTGACTTAGTTGAATGATCTAAGGTGTGTCTCATTAAGTGCAGTGTGGTCCTAAGTTATATGAGCACATGCAAATAAACCTAGTAGCACTAATAGCTGTTGTGTAGGTCTAACCTACGAACCTCTCAAGTAGAGCCCCACCCTTACCGAAGAGTGAAACATGTCCGACACACCACAGAAAAAGCCCAAGTCTTGTTTACATGCACTATATCCTAAACGAAAACCACTATAAATAGGCAATTAATTACAAATAATAAAAAATGAAAAATGTTCAAAAATAAATCCTAGACTCTACACTCTCTCATGACTCAACTCAGTCTTAATTTTTATACGCTTTTAAGCGGGCTATCGATATGCGTTGGTTTTTAGAATAACAACTTCACGTCCGTGGGGTACTTTGCATAAAAATAAGGGAGAATATGTAAGAGATTTGGCACAAAAATTAATCAAAAACAAAGAACAGAAAAATAATGCTGAAAAAGAAATAAATGCTTGAAAATAAATGGAAAATGTATAGTGGCAAGGTTTAGAGATCAAACTACCCAAATTTACGGAAAATCTAACACTAAATTTTCTAGACAAATTCCTAAGCCATTTGCTTGCTACATCCATTGGTGGTTCAATCCCAACATTTAACTGACCAATCTGTTCTCTCAGTAAAAGTTGTTACTGCTCATATACAGCTACCCTTGTTAATATCACATGGATAAGGTCTTCATTATGCTCTTCATCATTATCTCTTTTCTCGGGAGGAATCTTCTTTAACTCTTCTTCTTCACCTTCAGAATCAAACATATTGATATTAATAGAATTGGAAGAATAGAGCAATACGCATTGAGATGAGAGTTTTCCATGATGTGGTGAGAGAAGAGAGGGTTGGTCTGGAACTGACCTCCCTCAAAGAAGAAGAGAAAATCATAGACATGAGTTCTATGAGGAGAGTGTTCATGAATCCAAGGAGTCTCAGGGAAAGAGTGTCCATGGGTAGATGAGGATGGTAGGTTTGTGGTGTTCATTGGAATGATCGTGGAGTTCGAGCAAATATCATCACAACCCTTCATTCTCGATGTTAAGGGGTTTGGAGAAAGATCACAGTTCATGAATCAACAAGGGAGAGCAACGACACATATGGGTGGTAGTTGATGTCTGATCTTGATCTACGCACATAATACAAACACAATATAAACCCTAATTTCACCAACTCACACGGATATGGGATGATGTGGTCGACGGTCTCTCTTTTAAGGGAAGTTGGTTGAAGGGCCGGGAAGGACGGGCATGGTGGCCTACAGTTGTGCAGAATAAGAGAGGGGGACGATGGCGAGCAAGTCCTGCAGTTGGGAGAGATCGGGCGAGAGGTCGTTGGAACAACCGCCGTGAAGGGTGGACAGGTGGAGCGGAGTGATGGCCATGGGTGCACGCCGTGCTGTGTAAAGCGGGTTGATGGTTGCGTAGGGGATGTATAGAGGGCGGAGGCCTGGGTCACACGCCGTAGGAGGGAGAGAGGAAAGGGGGTGCCACGTGGAACGCACGGGGCGTGGCCATGTGGTAGGGATAAATAATAAAATTAACTAAAAATAAAATTAACAAATAATAATAAATAAAGTAATAAAATTATAAATAATAATAATAATTAAGTTAATTAAAAATATTAATTACATAATTGATTGCTTTTTTAAAATAAAAAGGAAAGAAAATGAAAAGGGGGTGACACATGGCAGCTCCAGGATCTACTAAGTGTCGCTCCCAGAAAAACTGAAACTAAATAAAAAAGAAAAAATAAATAACAAAAGAGGTTAAATCAAAAAGTGGTCAACATGAAAGTTGTGCATCTTGACGAGATCTACATCTTTTGTGAAGGAGTCAAAACAAAAAAAAATTATATGCATAAAAAGTATTTTTTGTGGTATCATGCAGATATAAAATACAATATTTTTGTATTTTACTATTTTTGGCATTTTTATAAGATAAAAATCAAAATAAAATTAGAAAAAAATGTAAGATAAATATTTACAATTTAATCTATTTTTTTAATATTTAAAAAAGATAAAATAAATAAAATAAATAGACATGTGTACAATATACAATGAGGGGCACAAAACTCAAGTTTCACATATGAACTCTGACTCTTTTGAATTTGATCTTGTTTTGAAGGTAATTGAATAATTCAAAAATGAGTAGGGGTTCATATGAGACCATTGAGAGAGATGTTCACCTTTTAATGTTTCTAGTCTCAAATTAAGGTTTGGGTTTTATTGGGCAATTTTAAATGTTAGTTTTTTTGATATTTTTCATGTATAAGTGTTCGTAATATGTAAATAATGAAGTTCGTTTCATGTGATTTGGATTTAGAATAAAATTATTAAAAATCAATGAAGTTAGCTCCTCATTTGATGTAAAGATAAGTGATAAAATACGAATATTATTTACACATGCATGAATGATAATTATGCAATTTAGATGATTAAATGCTAATGAATTATAGGCATCTGGGCTTATTTATCCTCCTTTAGAGTGATGGATCACATATTCATCAAGCCCCTATACTTAAACTGTGCTCACCCCCATGCAACTCGAGAATGAATGATTGAGTCGGATCAACCCCTGACCATGCATGTAGAATACAAGACTCGATATGTTGAAAAGCTCTCAGTTTTAGTGATCCTAAAATTATGAGTTGAACCAAGATTTAGTCGAAAGGTATCCAACTTCTATGGTTCAGAGACTCTCTTTGTTTACATGTATAGTAAGGATATGACATTTAAGTGTGGACTACAATCACAAGAGTAGAGTCAAAACATCACCCAAGTTCCAGTCCAAGAGACTCTCCTAAGAAGCCAATACTCAATACAGGGAATAAATCAGTTCTTGCATACAATCCACTGTCTCTTTAGTTGTCAATCTTAAAGTGTAGATGGAAGGCCAGTTGATGGAGGGCATAGGTTTATGTAATTTTCTTCTCTCCCTCTCATTAGAACAAGAATACTCTTGAGTGCCTTATTAACTCAACACATGTATTTTAGGTTGTTGACCGATTGGTCTGTCAAGAGAGTTCAGAGTCGTCTGCACTTGCTTTCTTGCAAGTACACTAGGGTTTGTCTCTTCTGAGTATATATCGTACATTCGACACCCATACTTGTATCAATATACGATGCAGAACCCTTTTTGGGTGCTAGTTCGACTCCTGGTCCTAAGAGCTTTGGTCCAAGTGGACACTTTAAAAAGGTTGGGAGCGCTTACCTTTGGTGGAATCTCTTTGTATTTGTAATTGTAATGAGAGAGAGCTTTTACGAGAGAGCATCTCTCTAGTGAGAGAGAGCTCTAGATTTCTGAGTTGGGTCTTTGCCATTTTGTCTGCTTCATCTCTAAGTTCACTTCTCTGCCTAGAGATTTGAACTTCATCATTCCTATGTTGTAGTCGAATGTTGCCCCGACGGTCCTCAAGAATGATCTTATATTCTCTCCAATGATTGGGGGTCTCCATATCAAGGACAATGAATTCCACTTTATACTCTTGCCCCTCAACCGAGATAACGACATTCTTCACTTCTCCCTTAGGTCTCTTCGTTGTTTGATCTGTAGAGCGGATGATTTTCTGAGTGGACCTAACTCCAATTTATAATATAGCGCTAAGGAAAGAAGGTTGATTGAAGAACCATTATCTAGAAGAGTGTGTGCAAAGGCAATGTCATCGATACGACTCTCCACAGAGTAAGCACCCAAGTCCCGCTTTTCCTTGGTAGTTGTTGATTCTTAACACAGTGAGCAGTGGCTACTGATAAGACGTGAGTCCTCGCATACTGGTCTGATTTCTTCCTATGAATCCTTGTAGGTGTGCATCTCATTTTCAAGTATTTCCGAAAGGCGGGATTGTTAGCCACATACTGTTCAACTGGCACCTTAACTGTGACATTCTCTTGACAAAATTGTGCCATTTCTGGATCATTTAGATGAGTTTCCTTAGATTTGTGATTTTCTCCCGTTAGAGCATAAGGTAAAGGAATAGAAGCAATAGAGATAGGGGACGAAGAATCCGAATCATAACCAAAAACATTATTCTCTGATTTAACTGAAATGGAGTTCTTATTACATAATCTTTATTCTTCAGCTGAAAGTTAAAATCTATATTTTCTACAACAGGTTGTAGAAATTGACGACGAAGGTAAATCTGTCACAACCGGAGGTGCAATGTCATTTTAGACTCCATTGACGCTTTCCCCTTTTGTTGAATGGGAATCCTTGGTCTATTCATATATGGCGATAAAATCTCGATGTCTTCCTTCTTCATCTTCATCTAATGAGTCGTCAGGTTGAGCTCCATATACGCCTCTCTCCATTTCCCTTGCCTAGTCAGGCACAGTTACGATCCTTCTGCTCGTGAGTGACATAGAATTTATATTGTCAAACGAAAGGATCTCATTTCCAGATACAGACGAGTCTGAGTAATATACCTGACCACCATGTTGCGGAAATTGAGATTTGTTCAAGTTGTTGGGGATAGCTTGAACATGTGCAGGAATGGTTGTTGCAGGTGCAGTCTATTAATCTCTCCAATGAGACAGGTGATTAACGCCCGCCCATAGATAAATGAATTTTTCTCCTGCAACAACGTAGCTCCTCGAGAATCTTCTGATGAAAGTCCACGGGTCTTGTCGGAGAGTGAAACTGCTGGGAAGACTATCGTGAAGATCGACCCTAAGGGGCAGTATTGTTGTTGTCTCTGTTGTTGGGGTGCCTGCTGATATTGCGAGCCCTATTGGACCGCATACTATCGGCCTTGATGACAGTATTGTTTATGTTGCCTCTATTGTTGGGTTTGGCTTTGCTCTGACTGTGTTGTGGTGCGGGAGTGAAAGCGGTATTGCAGAAGGTTGGGGGACATTGGTATGGATGTCGGTCCCTCGTGTTTCCTTATATAGCAGGATCATGTGTGTACCAAATACCGTTTACTTTCAACATTTGCAGGGGCTCTTCCTCGAAAATCTCTACTGGTAGCGATGGTTGTTGGAAAAGTTGGGCATAGGACTGGTGCTAAACCCAAGACTGAGGTGGCCTTGACATTGGTCCCTCCCGGACATGATGCACTCAGAAAATGGGAGCAACGGATGTAGTTGTGGCAGGTATTCGGATCTTGGACACCTTCTCAGTCTCATCCATTTGCTTTGGTATCTGATAGACCCTACTGTCAATGTCATTCACCCTTTTGTTGATATGTTCCATAACTACAAGCTGGTTTGTAATGATGCTCATATCCGGAATTAGATCCTCGGTTATCTCGGCCATCTGTGAGCGGCTTATCCCGGCCATTATAGATAAGTGAGCAGCTTATCTCGGCCATTTGTTGATTTGTTGATATGTTTCCCTCCATTAGATTGGAGTGTGTTGAGGGAATCACTGTATGATGTGCTAGCGATCTGTGAGCGGCTTATCTCAGCCATCTATTCGAATACCTTCCAGATGGTATCCTACCTTGTAATGTGCAGTTACCTTCACATGCAACACTCACTAAACCTTGTGTCTCATAGTTGAGACCATAATAGAGTGACTGGACCAAGATATTGTCATTCAAAGTACGACACGTACACTTTTGTAATAGAACTTTGAATCTATCCCATGCATCACACAATGGTTCACGAGACATGTGAGAAACGCTGGTGATGTGTGTCCTCGTCTAATTAGTCCTACTCAAAGGGTATAACTTCTTTAAGAACAAGTCCTTGAAGTGATTGTACGTGGTAACCATAGAGCCTAGATTCTTCACCCAGTAGTCAGCTTTGCCTTTCAAGGCTAGCTGAAGTGTAGTGGGACGAATGTAGTCCTGGCTGACCTCGGGGTGTCTGAGATTGGAGCATACCAGCCCCAAGTACCTTAGGAACGCGCAGGGTTCCTCGGTAGAATTTCCATGGAATTGTGGCAACTGGTTTAGGAAAGGTGGCTAAGTTCAAAATCAATTTTTGGCTCAGGAGGATTCGGATAGTTTCTCACTCTCTACTGTATTGGGTTGCATGCTACATCCATTGGTGGTTCAATCCCAACATTTAACTGGCCAATTTGTTCTCCCAGTAAAAGTTGTTACTACTAAGATGCAGCTACCCTTATCAATATCATATGGATAGGGTCTTTGTAATGCTCTTCTTCATTATCTCTTTTCTTTGGAGGCATCTTCTTAAACTCTTCTTCTTCACCTTCGTAATCAAACATATTGATATTAATAGAATTAGAAGAATTAGAACGAGAAGCATTGAAGTGAGAGTTTTCCTTGATGTGGTGAAAGAAGAGAGGGTTGGTCAGGAACTGACCTCCCTCAAGGAAGAAGAGAAAATCATAGACATGAGTTCTTTGAGGAGAGTGTTCATGAATCTAAGGAGTCTCAGGGAAGGAGTGTCCCTGAGTAGATGAGGATGGTAGGTTTGTGGTGTTCATTGGAATGATAGTGGAGTTCGAGAAAATATCTTCACAACCCTCTATTGTCGATGTTAAGCAGTTTAGAGAAAGATCACAACTCAGAAATCAACAAGGGAGAGTAACGACCCAGATGTTTGGTATTTGATGTCTGATCTTGATCTACGCACACAATACAAACACAATATAAACCCCAATCTCATCGACTCACATGGTGAAGGCCCAAGAGTCTGGCCAATTTATCTTTTCAATTTTAAATTGGTGATAATTCAATCTTGTAACGAGTCCTTAGTGGCTAGACCTATAGGAGCGTGAGTACCGCCAGAAAAGTAGCTCGTACTTGCTCATCTCCTTTGTAACATGTAGCCTGCACTTTTTGAGGTCTTGTTACCAAATCTGCATCCACTACTCGGTCAAAGAAGTAGAGAGAGGAAGACGATAGTGGTGAATTAGGTACTTCGGCAAAGTTCGAGACGGAATCACCTGTGATCGTGCTAGGCCCTACTCGGACTTGGGACAATGAGACAGATACCCCATGAGGGCATGGCCTAAGCTCAATACTTCAGAACATGCCAGTGCTCTATACAAGGCGAGAACACTGTCGTTGACCCGGGCCTACTCGTTCATGTACGATAGAAGCGCCAACACATTGTGAATCCATGTGATAAACAAGATGGTATTCAGGTTGTGTTTGGGGATCTACTCCTTATGGGTCGTGCCTCACTCTGTTAGGGGTGGTGACCACACCCTGAAATGTACCTAAATCCAGAGACAGGGTTGCTCTCCCATTAAAATTATTTTATGGGTTTAATTTAGTCAGCCTTCTTTAGTAGTCCAGATTTTAATTGGCGATCACTCAAGTATCAGGTGAGCATAAAATACACATCTACCATCAATCCCATTTTCCTTTATATCTTTAGTGACAAAACAAGAGGGGAAAATCGAGAAAAGATGATGAACACGAAAAGCAATAATGTATGCTCAGATAGAAGACCTACAATTCTTCCTCATAATTTTCATGTGAGATGCAATACGAGAATTGAAATTTAGTTTATATGAAGCGTAGACTGATAAAACCGCCCCTAGCATAAAGTTATATTATCCGGGAAGAAATGAATTTGAATTTTGACTAAGTTGAATGATCTGAGGTACGTCTCAATAAGTGCAGTGTGGTCCAAAGTTATATGAGAACAAGCAAATAAACCTAGTTGCTCTAGTAGCTGTAGTGTAGGTTTAGCCTACAAACCACTCAAGTAGAGCCCCACTCTTACCAAAGAGTGAAACAGGTCCAACACACCACAGAAAAAGCCCAAGTCTTGTTTACACGCGTAATATTCTAAATGAAAACCACTATATATAGGCAATTAGTTACAAATAATAAAAAAATGAAAATGTTGAAAAAAAATCCTAGACTCTACACTCTCTAATGACTCAACTCGGTCTTAATTTTTATACTGCTTTTCAACGGTCTGTCGAGCATTGGTTTTTAGAAAAACCACTTCAAGTTCGCGGGGTACTTTGCACAAAAATAAGAGAGAAAATGTAAGAGATTTGACACAAAAATTAATAAAAAACAAAGAACCGAAAAATAAATGCTGAAAAAGAAATAAATGATAGAAAAAATGGAAATGTATAGTGGCAAGGTTCATAGGTCAAAGTACCCGAATGTTTGGAAAATCTAACACTAAATTTTCTAGACAAAAACCTAAGCCATTTTCTTGCTACACCCATTGGTGGTTTAATCCCAACATTTAACTGGCCAATTTGTTCTCTCAGTAATAGTTGTTAATGCTCAGATGCAGCTACCCGTGTTGATATCATATGGATCAGGTCTTCGTTATGCTCTTCTTCGTTATCTCTTTTCTTCGGAGGCATCTTCTTTAACTCTTCTTCTTCACCATCAGAATTAAACATATTGATATTAATAGAATTGGAAGGATTAGAACAAGAAGCATTGAGGTGAGAGTTTTCCTTGATGTGGTGAGAGAAGAGAGGGTTGGTCTGGAACTGACCTCCCCCTCAAGGAAGAAGAGAAAATCACATACATGAGTTCTATAAGGAGAGTGTTCATGAATTCAAGGAGTCGCAGGGAAAGTGTGTCCTTGGGTAGATGAAAATGGTTGGTTTGCGATGTTCATTAGAATGATCGTGGAGTTCGAGCAAATATCATCACGACCCTTCATTCTCGATGTTAAGCGGTTCGGAGAAAGATCACAGTTCATGAATCAACAAGGGAGAGTAACGACATAGATTTGTGGTATTTTATGTGTGATCTTGATCTAAGCACACATTACAAACACAATATAAGCCCCAATTTCACCAACTCATATGGTAACGACCGCAAGAGTATGATCAATTTATCTTTTCAATTTTATGGTGGCAATTCAATCTTGTAACGAGTTCTTAGAGACTAGACCTATAGGAGTGTGAGTACTGCCGAAAAAGTATCACGTACTTGATCACCTCCTTTGTAACCTATAGCCTGCACTTTTTGAGGTCCTTGTTATAAGATCTGGATCCTCTACTCGATCAGATAAGTAGAGAGAGGAACCAGATAGTGGTGAATTAGGTACTTCGGATGAAATCATCTTGATCGTGCTAGGCCCTACTCGAACGCGAGACAATGAGACAGACACCCCATGAGGGCATGGCCTAAGCTCAGTACTTCAGAACAGGCCGGGGCTCTACGCAAGGCGAGAACACTATCGTTGACCCGGTCCTATTCGTTCATGTACGTTAGAAGCGCCAACACTTTGTGAAGCCATGTGAGAAACAAGGTAGTATTGAGGCTGGGTTTAGGCTCTAATCCTATGGGTCATGCCTCACTCTGTCAGGGGTGGTGACCACACCCTAAAACGTACCTGAATCCAAAGAAGGGGTTCCTCTCCCGCAAAAATTCTTGATTTTATAGGTTTAAATAAGTCAGCCTTGTTTAGCAGTCCCGATTTTAATTGGCGATCGCTCTAGCTTTAGGTGAGCAGAAAATACATGTCTACCATCAGTCCCATTTTCGTTTATATATTAAGTGACAAAACAAGAGGGGGAAATCAAGAAAATACGATGCACACGAAAAGCAATGATGTATGCTCAGATAGAAGACCTACAATGCTTCCTTGTAATCTTCATGTGGGATGAAATACAAGAATTGAAATTTAGTTTATATGAAGTGCAGACCGAAAAACCGCTCCTAGCATAAACTTATATTATCCGGGAAGAAATGAATTTGAATTTTTATTAACTTAAACAATCTAAGGTGTGTCTCATTAAGTGCGGTATGGTTCTAAGTTATATGAGCACAAGCAAATAAACCTAGTACCTCTAATTGCTATAGTGTAGGTCTAACCTACGAACCACTTAAGTAGAGCCTCACCCTTACAGAAGAGTAAAACTGGTCCGACACACCACAGAAAAAGCCCAAGTCTTGTTTGCACGCATAATATTCCAAACGAAAACCACTATAAATAGGCACTTAATTACAATTAATTAAAAAAATGAAAAATGTTGAAAAATAAATCCTAGACTCTACACTCTCTCATGACTCAACTCGATCTTAATTTTTATACGGCTTTTCAGCAGACTGTCGATATGCATTGGTTTTTAGAAAAACCACTTCACATCCGCAGAGTACTTTACACAAAAATAAGAGTGAAAATGTAAGAGATTTGGCACAAAAATTAACCAAAAATAAAGAACAGAAAGATAAATACTGAACAAGAAATAAATGCTAGAAAATAAATGGAAAATGTATAGTGGCAAGGTTATGAGGTCAAACTACCCGAATTTGCGGAAAATCTAACACTAATATTTCTAGACAAAAACCCAAGCCATTTGCTTGCTACATCCATTGGTGGTTCGATCCCAACATTTAACTGGCCAATTTGTTCTCTCATTAAAAGTTGTTACTGCTCTGATGCAGCTACCCTTGTTAATATCATATGGATCAGGTCGTCGTTATGCTCTTCTTCATTATCTCTTTTCTTTGGAGGCATCTTCTTTAACTCTTTTTCTTCACCTTCAGAATCAAACATATTGATATTAATAGAATTGGAAAAATTAGAACGAGAAGCATTGAGGTGAGAGTTTTCCTTGATGTGGTGAGAGAAGAGAGGGTTGGTCTGGAACTGACCTCCCTCAAGGAAGAAGAGAAAATCACAGACACAAGTTCTATGAGGAGAGTGTTCATGAATCCAGAGAGTCTAAGGGAAAGAGTGTCCCTGAGTAGATGAGGATGGTAGGTTTGTGGTGTTTATTGGAATGATCGTGGAGTTCGAGTAAATATCATCACAACACTCCATTCTCGATGTTAAGCAGTTTGGAGAAAGATCACAATTCATGAATCAACAAGGGAGAGTATTGACACAGATGTATGCTATTTGATGTCTGATCTTGATCTACGCACACAATATAAACACGGCATAAACCCCAATTTCACCAACTCACATGATGAAGGCCGCAAGAGTCTGGCCAATTTTTCTTTTCAATTTTAAATTGGTGATAATTCAATCTTGTAACGAGTCCTTAGCGGCTAGACCTATAGGTGCGTGACTACTACTGGAAAAGTATCCCGTATGTGCTCACCTCTTTTGTAACATGTAGACTGCACTTTTTGAGTTCCTTGTTATCAAATATGGATCCATTACTCGGCCAAAGAAGTAGAGAGAGGAAATCGATAGTGGTGAATTAGGTACTTCAGACCAAGTTCAAGACGGAATCACCTGTGATCGAGCTAGGCCCTACTCAGACGTGAGACAATGAGACAGACATCCCATGAGGGCATGGCCTAAGCTCAATACTTCAGAACAGGCCGGTGCTCTACACAAGGCGAGAACATTGTCGATGACCTGGCCCTACTCGTCCACATATGATAGAAGCACCACGACTTTGTGAATCCATGTGATAAACAAAGGTAGTATTCATACTGGGTTTGGGGCTCTAATCCTTATGGGTCGTGCCTCACTCTGTCAAGGGGGGTGACCACACCTTGAAATGTACCTGAATCCAAAGACGGGGTTGCTCTCCCACAAAAATTCTTGATTTTATGGGTTTAATTAAGTCAGCCTTCTTTAGCAGTTCCGATTTTAATTGGCGGTCACTCAAGCTTTAGGTGAGCTGAAAATACATGTCTATCATCGATCTCATTTTCCTTTTTATCTTAAGTGACAAAATAGGAGGGGAAAATAGAGAAAAGCCGATGCACACGAAAAGAAATCATGTATGCTCAGATAGAAGACCTACAATGCTTCCTCGTAATCTTCATGTGGGATGCAATACAAGAACTGAAATTTAGTTTATATGAAGCGCAGGCCGACAAAACCGCTCCCAGCATAAAGTTATATTATCCGGGAAGAAATGAATTTGAATTTTGACTAAGTTGAACGATCTAAGGTACATCTCAATAAGTGCAGTGTGGTCCAAAGTTACATGAGCACAAGCAAATAAACCTAGTAGCTCTAGTAGCTGTAGTGTAGGTTTAACCTACGAACCACTCAAGTAGAACCCCACTCTTACCGAAGAGTGAAACATGTCCAATACACCACAGAAAAATCCCAAGTATTGTTTACACGCGTAATATTCCAAACGAAAACCACTACATATAGGCAATTAATTACAAATAATAAAAAAATGAAAAATGTTGAAAAATAAATCCTAGACTCTACACTCTCTCACGACTCAACTCGGTCTTAATTTTTATACTGCTTTTCAGCGGGCTGTCGATATGCGTTGGTTTTTAGAAAAACCACTCCACGTCTGCAGGGTATTTTGCACAAAAATAAGAGTGAAAATGTAAGAGATTTGACACAAAAATTTATAAGAAACCAAAGAACAGAAAAATAAATGCTGAAAAAGAAATAAATGCTAGAAAATAAATGGAAAATGTATAGTGGCGAGGTTCATAGGTCAAAGTACCCAAATGTATGGAAATTCTAACACTAAATTTTCTAGACAAAAACCTAAGCCATTTTCTTGCTACACCCATTGGTGGTTCAATCCCAACATTTAACTGGCCAATTTATTCTCTCAGAAAAAGTTGTTACTGCTCAGATGCAGCTGATAATCACACTTTATCGAGGGTCTAAATCTGTCGCTGTGCGACCCACAATAAAACGCGATTAATCAACAATTAACCCACAATAAAAATCAACAATTAGAAATAAATGTGGAGTTAAAATTTATTTTTAACTCTGCACAAATGATGTAAAGGGCAAGTATGCAGAGAGTTCGAACACAGGGAGCAAGCTGGGCAATCCAAGCAAATGAATGCACAAGTGTGTGAGTGTGTGAAGTGTCTACACTAAGCAAGCAAGCAAGCACAATTTTTGTGGGTTTTTAATTTTTAAATTTTTTTATTTGATTTTTAATTTTGCATTTGATTTTTTTTTTGATTTTCTGATTTTTATATTTTATATTTTATATTTTTTTATTTTCTTTTTCAATAGTGGAAAGTAAAGGCAATATAAGATAAGGCAAGATAAGATATTTACAAAAATGCACCAAAATGCTCAAAAATTCAGAAAATAAATGTTTTTGGTATTTTTAAGATTTTTTACTGTTTTTATGATTTTTGGGGGTTTTTTTTTTCAATATGTTTTTGATATTTTTTTTTAAAGCTGAAATAAATCAAACAGTGGAAATAAGGGCTGGCTGTGACAAAAATGCAAGTTAAAAATACCAACCAGTAGTCAAAATATTTCACACTATTTTTCTAATAAAGAGAACAAAATTAGGAATAAACAGAAGCTGAGTTTGCTATTTTTGGGTTTTTCTACTATTTTATATATTTTTTTGAAGTTTTTAAGAGTTTTTAATTTTTTAGTGTTTTTGTTTTGAGATTTTTAATGATTTTTGGACTGACACTAAAAGATAATAAAATAGACACTACGTGATTTTTTTGGAATTTTTAGAGGTGTTTTGATATTTTTTTGGTATTTTCTAAGGTAGACAGTAGGAAAAAGACATGTTTTTGATTTTTTATAAATAATGAAAAGTGGTAAAATTGAAAACTAAAAATAGGGCGTCAAAATATAGGACAACAGGAGCTTAACCCTATTTTTGTGGAATTTTTGGGGTTAAAATGATATTTTAATTAATTAGAACAAAACCCCAATCATCAAACAGTGCTGGTAGGGGCATAAGTGCAAATATGGAAACATACAGGGGCATGTACGCAATTTTTCCGCAAAATATTACTCTGAAACTTGCATTTCAAGGATTAAACATAAATATCCAAACCCGCAAGGGTAGATGTGCAATTTACCCACCAGGGCGCGTGACTTGCACGCGCTTGGGAGGGGTATTTTTGCAATATTACAAAGCTCAGGGGGTTCGATGCAAATTCTCCAAAAGATTACAACTTGACATACATGTTCATGGACTTAAACGAAATACACAAACAACCGAGGGTATCCTTGCAAAATGCCCACCCCCTCACGTGTACAGGTCACGTGAGGTGACGTGGCGAGGGACCCAAACGCAAATAAACAAAGCCTAGGGTTTGTCTTGCAAATATTACAAAATATTTTAAACTACAGACGAAAGTTTATAGACTAACTATTAAATACAAAAATGGCGAGGGTGTAGATGCAAAATACCCTCGCTCCTGCGCTCCGATGATGACGCGTGGCACGCATCCAACGGCTGGACGACGAGGCGCGATCCAGCGGCTGGGAGCGCTCCACTTATCCACGTGGCGTGTCCTGGGCGCGCGATGACGCTTGGGCTCGTGCGGCTGAGATTAGATCCCCTTCGACGATCGGACGGTGGGCACGTGGGGAGATCTAACGGCTGCAGCACGATCTGGACGCTCCTCGTTGATCCGACGGTCCCGGAGGTCGAGGGAAGAACACGGAGGAGCTCCGATCTGGCGAACTTCTCCGAGCTCCTCCGGCCGACCACGGCGACGCTAGAGCTTGCAAGGTGGCCGAGGATGCTCCTGCAGGTGTCGGCTGACGTCTGGAGGCTTCAAAATCCACCGGCGGACGCCGGTGCTCTCGCACGGAGGTGGCGGAGCTGCGAGGCTCCAGGTGCTCCGGCGAGAGGGCAAAATAGCTCCAGGAGCTTCAATGTACTTCAATACCTGCACCAAAACGTTAGAGAGGTCGAGGGCAAAATGCCTCGACCTCGGGTGGCTCTCAAAATGAACGGGGAGGCGCAATAGGGTCTCGCCGGAGTTGCGCTCCGGCGAGGTGATCGATTAGGTGATGGAGTGATCGATTCGGCTCAGAACGATGGGGGAAATAATCCTAGAACTAACAGGAGTAAAATGGGGAGGAGAATGAGATGGATGGCAGCCTCGATGGCCAATGGCCAGAGGGAGAATACCTCACGGGGGTGACCGCCGGAGGTGATGGAACACGCCCAGATCAGTTGATGATCCTCCGCCTTAAGGTGATGAACCAGGAGCTGTCACCTCCAGGTGCTCGAGCACGACCAAAAAGGGGGGTAGATCTGTGTGGAATGCGGTTCAACCCGAGAAAGGAAGATGGGGGTTTGTATTTGAAGGGAGTTGAGGGCGTGACTTCGAGAAGGAGTCACGGGCAGAGGAAGAAGATCTAGGCAGATCTGAGAAATCGGCGATGGAGATGGATCTACAGTGATCAACTTCCAAGAAGGAAGCGACGGCGAAGGACGAGCGGCGCGACCTCGAAAAAAGGGTGAAATTGGGCGAAAAACGAGGTGTACGAACTCGTGGAGGGTGAAGAATGGACTGTTGACCCGCCGGTCAACAGTTCAAGGCGCCTGGTTGGTCCACGTGGACCAACCAGGGAAAAGATAAAGAAAATGCTTTGTTAATTCGTTTAAAAATAGAAATAAATAGAATTAAAGTATGATTATAAAATAAAAATTGTTTGTTATTTTATGTAGTATTTAATTATGATTTTTATTTATTTTTATGGATGATATTTTTACAAGTTTACATTTATACCCCTAATAGGTATATATATCTATGTATTAAGGTATTCTATTTTTATTTAGGTATTTTTAATATTGTTATTTTTATTTATGATTTTTAATAATTATAAAATACTTTTATCTACACAAATATATTTTTATTTTATTTTTCTGATATGTTTTGTATATTTAATAAAATACAAGTATGTTTCATATAGGTATATATATAGGCAATGTATCTATGTATTTTATTTTTAAGTATTTTATTTTTGTTTTGATTTAGGTTTTTATTATTATTTTAATGTACATAATTATTATAAGTATTATTTACAACATTATAAAAATATAAAATTGAATAAATAATGAATAAATAATAAATTGAATATTTTATTCAGTACAAGTGTACAATGAGGGTCCAAAACTCAACTTTCAAACCGTAGCTCCGCCAAATGCGAAACCACCGCCATTGGATAGATTATTTTATTCTATATACAATTAAAGGTGAGTACACTGCATTTGGAGTTGTCGTTTGTGAGATACGGGTCTGGGAAGTTGGGATTTTGGATTCTCATTCAGACCATATCTTTTTGTCTATACATTATTTTTCAGTGAAATCAATTTTGTATTTTTCTTTATTAAATTATCTACAACTTTCATGTACAAAGTTTCTTTATTTGATGTCTAAAAAGTGAAACCAAAAATGGGTCCCAAAATGAATAAAAAATGAATAACAGGTGAAGGTACTTTGACTGTGTTTTTGGCCTTATCTCCCCCTACTTTATTCCTTGTCGACCTATTCATCGAGATGCCTAGGTCTCGGGGGTTTTGGGTCATAAAATATTTACAATATTTTATTCTTTTTCTTTTCTTTATTTATTCTATAATTTTGGCCTTAATTACAGTGATTTATACACAATCTGAATGCACATGTATGGATGCTAAGATGATGGTTTTAATGCTATTTACAGGCATTTGCTAGGGTTTTTGGTGCCAAAATGATAGAATAAAGATGATGAAATGTGGATTCATCATCCCCCTATACTTTACCTTTGCTAGTCCCTAGCAAACACTTATGCAATAAGTGCAAAAAGAAAAAGAAAGGAAAGAAAAAGAAGAAAATTAGATTAAGTTTAATTATCGAACTTGTCTTCGCAAAATCGAAGTTTGGAGCTTAAGTCGGACCTTTGGAATTTAGTGCGGTCGGAACCTTAATGAGAACCAAGTTTGAAATCCAACAGTCCTTGAGAATCTCAAAACTCTGTCCAAGTCTCCTCGATAGCCAGGTCAGAAATACTTCAACTCATACGCAAACTCTTACGACTATGAGTCTGACTCGTACAGTGTAAGTGATATGTAGCTCCCCACCTCAGAAGTAACAAAGAAACAACCTCCCCCAACCTGGTAACTCTAATGCCTCAGTCTAGCAACTCTTTCCTCGAGAAGCGGGGTATTCCCTTCTAAGTTCAAGTGCAACCGGCTCAAGAAGAGGGGGAAGAAGAGAATGGGTCAAGGCCAGTGTAGCCGAGTACCCTTGGAAGCTTGACCAGTGTAGCCAAGTCTTCCGCTGCAAGCTACATAAGGTGGGTCATGAATCTCAAGCTTTGCTTATTGCATTCTATATACATACTCCGGTGGGATTATCATTTTCTATCAGACCCACCACTTTTTTGGAGTTCTTTTTGCATTTTTTTTTCAAGTGCATCTATACAACATATACATGTGCAGCATATATACAAGGAGTTTTTCCTCTTGAGCCAGTAGACTATCCCTCTTTTGAAGCTTTATTGCAACCCACGGCTTCTGTCTTTAGCCTTCATTACCACTAGACCAAGTTGAGGTGCACTTCCTTCACTATAAGAAGAAGAGAGGTTCCGCCTAGAAGTACTACCCTCATATGCTACCCCAAGCTAAAGGAAACTGCCTCCTCACCACCTCGTCCGTGGAGAGCTATGTGAAAGGTGCAAGTGTCCAAGTTAGGTCATTATCAACAAGAATCGTGCGTGTGCTCCGAAATACTCTATTTAGGCAGTCAAGAGTCCATTGAACTAAGTCTCGTGATCCTCAAAGAATTAAGTCAACTAGACCTGAAGTACCTCAAACCCAGTTCCTATAAGGTTCCTGTTATTAGGTATATTATAAGGTCCAATCAAGCTCCAATCCCCGGATTTTACTTAGACTTGTTCAACTATCAAACTCAATCCGAAAAATGCTCATGCCATGCAAATGCAGAAAATATTTTTGTGATGCAATTTTCAAAGATTTTGAACTTTTTATGGATTTTTGAAAACATGATGATGATGCAGATGCATATGCATTTTTTGTATTTTTCACAAAGATTTTTCAAATGTTTTTGGATTTTAGTTTTGCAAATGTTTTTGGGCTTTTTGAAAACAAAAAGATTTTGGCTAAAAACTGGGTGAAAATATGTACACGGGAGTGCTTCTTCATACACAAGAAGTGGATTTTAGAATTTTACAAGGGTAAGTGGTCAGTTTTATATATATAGATATAGTGGATTTTGGTGAGATGTACATATTCCTCAAACTTATTTGACACAAAGTTTTTCAAACAATTTTTGAAAACTATAGTCCAAAATAATTTTTACAATCATTTACACACATTTGAAAATCATTTTGCAATCGCTTTCAAAACAGTATATATAGATTTTTCAAATATTTTTGCAACCATTTTTCAAACCATTTGCAAATCATTTTTCAAACATTTTATTTCAGACAAAGAAAAGAAATTTTTACAAACCACACATTTTTACAAAGGTTGAAAACATGAAGCAAAATATTTTCAAAATAGTTTTCAATAGATGTTCACAAAGATTTTCAAACTATTTTTCAAACATTTTGCAAAAAACATTTTCACCTGATTTATTAATCAGTAAATATAAAAAGAATTTGAGGAATAATCACATCTTTTTATTAAAGGTTTTTAATGAATTTTAAAGAATTAGTAGCCATATTATTAAGAAAATACGAAAGTACGAGTTATGGCTAAAGTATATACGCAGTATATACGACCCCCCTATACTTAGCTTGAGCTATGTCCTCATAGATCGGAGAGAAAAGAGAAGACATAACTCGTACTAAGTATAGACAAGTCTAAAGAATAAAGAAATAAATGAATGAATCAATAAATGAGAAGTTGACCGTCCCCCCTATACTTAGGATCAAATAATCCTAAGTATAGCGGACTGTACACAACGCAGGGAGGGTCAAGGGTGGGAATGAACAGATCGTACTCAGATTGTCTCCCCCTATACTTAGGGTAAGATATCCCTAAGTATAGACAAAAGAGGAGACAATGGAGAGGATCAAAGAATGGAGATACTCGGGGTGCACACCCCCCTATACTTAGGACAAAGTACGTCCTAAGTATGGAAAACTGTCTACAAGGGCGGCACCTTTTTCATAGATAAAGAAGATAGAGATGGAAAAGAAGAAAAGAAGAAAAGAAGAAAATGACTCAACAGATGAAAAAGATATGAACAGATGGAGTTGATCACCATGTATAAGATGTAGATGATGAGAGTTAAAGGACACATCTCATACCAGAAGAATGGGGGCAACATCAATGGTCGGCGGATCATGATCAAGATATAGTTTCAAGCGTTGACCATTGACGCGGAAGGTAGAAGAAGATGACGGTTCGGATATGTCGATGCTGCCATTGTCATGTACCTTCCTGACCACATACGGTCCTTTCCACTTGCTCTGTAATTTCCCTGGGAATAATTTCAGCCTGGAATCAAACAACCATACTCTCTGATCTGGCTCAAACTGTTTATGGCTGATATGCGAATCGTGCCATGTCTTCACTTTCTCTTTGTACTGTAGGCTGTTCGAAAAGGCTGTGTCTCTCAGTTCTTCCAGGGCTGCCAATTCAACTCTTCTTTGGTCTCCTATACTCTCGGGATCTAGAAGCAACTCAGTAACTGCCCAAAAAGATTTATGCTTGATTTCCACTGGCAAATGGCACGGCTTGCCATAGACGAGACGAAAAGGAGATGTTCCCAATGGATTTTTGAAAGATGTCCGATAGGCCCACAAGACCGAGTCCAAAAGCTGTGACCAATCCTTTCGGTCTGGGCGGACAACTTTCTGCAAGATAGTCTTTATCTCCCTGTTCGATACTTCGGCGAGACCATTAGTCTGAGGGTGATAAGGAGTGGCAACCCGATGGTCAATACCGAACTCGTCAGCAAGGGCCCTAACTTTGTCATTGATGAAATGAGACCCCCCGTCAGAAATCAAAACTCTAGGTACCCCGAACCGTGAAATGATATTTTTCCTCAAGAATTTACACACGGTCTTAGCATCTGCGGCTCGGGCGGGGATGGCCTCAACCCATCGGCTGACATAGTCTACAGCGAGCAAAATATGCTCGAATCCCTGACTCTTAGGAAATGGGCCCATGAAATCAATCCCCCATGCATCAAAAACCTCACAGAAGTGAATGGGTTGCATGGGCATCATGTCTCTCTGTCCGCAGGTTCCCATCTTCTGACAGTCAGTACATCTCTTCACGAACTCATCAGAATCCTTGAAGAGAGTAGGCCACCATAGGCCGGATTGAAGCACCTTCTGTGCTGTCCTTTTTCCTGAATGATGTCCTCCTGCCTCAAGCTTGTGGCAATATGTGAGGACGCTTTGCTGCTCTTCTTGAGGAATGCACCTCCTCCAGATACTATCCCCTCCTTCATGATAAAGGACAGGATCCTCCCAATGGTAAAACTTGGCCTTAGCTAGGAAGGTCTCAAGTTTCTGCCTGGGCCAACCCTGAGGGACTGTCTTGGCAACAAGATAGTTTACAAAGTCGGCATACCATGGGAGTGAGGTGACAGCTAAGATCGCCTCATCTGGAAATGTCTCTGAGATAGGTGCGCTGGGCTCAGATTCCTCAAGATTCTCCAACCTGGAGAGATGATCCGCCACCACATTCTTGACTCCAGGCTTGTCCTTAATTTCAATATCAAATTCCTGGAGTAGAAGGATCCATCTGGTCAGACGTGCTTTGGCATCCTTCTTAGCCATTAAGTACCTGATGGCGGTATGGTCGGTGTAAATGGTCACTCTAGATCCGAGAATGTAAGATCGATACTTATCAAGAGCGAAGACTACGGCCAGCATCTCTTTCTCAGTCACAGTGTAATTCCTTTGAGCGGCATCTAAGGTTCGGCTGGCGTAGTGAATGGCAAACGGTAATCCATCCCTCCTCTGTCCAAGCACAGCCCCAACGGCAAAATCTGAAGCATCCGTCATGATCTCGAATGGGAGAGACCAATCGGGTGGCTGAAGGACAGGAGCTGAAACAACCATATTTTTGAGAGTCTCAAATGATTCAAGACACTTATCATTGACAATAAACTCGGTGTCTTTGGTTAGCAAGTCAGTTAACGGTCGGGCAATTCGACTGAAGTCCTGAATAAACCGTCGGTAGAAACCGACATGCCCCAGAAAAGACCGTAACTGACGCAGATTGGACGGCGGATTGAGTTTTCTGATGATGTCCACCTTAGCCGGATCGACCTCCATGCCCCTGTTGGAGACGATATGACCAAGGACCGTCCCTTGAGTCATCATGAAATGACTCTTCTCCCAGGATAAGACTAGATTGACCTCTATGCAGCGCTTCAGCACACGGTCTAGGCAGTCAAGACAAGCATCAAACCCATCGCCATAGACCGAGAAGTCATCCATGAAGACCTCTAAACAGTCACCCACCATGTCCGAGAAGATGGACAACATGCACCTTTGGAATGTCGCCGGAGCGTTACATAGACCAAAGGGCATCCGTCTGAAAGCATAAGTCCCAAACGGACAGGTGAATGTCGTTTTCTCCTGGTCTTCGGGCGCAATGGCCACTTGATTGTATCCAGAGTACCCATCAAGAAAACAATAATGACTCTTCCCGGCTAGCCGCTCGATAATCTGATCAATGAAGGGCAGCGGGAAGTGATCCTTCTTGGTGGCCTCATTCAATCGTCTGTAGTCCACACAGACCCTCCAAGAAGTTGGTACTCTGGTAGCGATCTCCTCTCCAGACTCATTGACAACTGTAGTGATACCCGTCTTCTTGGGTACCACGTGTAAAGGACTTACCCATTTGGAGTCGGAGATGGGATAGATGAAATCGGCGCTCCACCACTTGGAAATTTCTTTCATGACTACGTCTCGAAGATTCGGGTTCAGCCGTCGCTGGAACTCACGCGACGGCTTAGCGTCATCCTCGAGATAGATGTGGTGGGAGCACAGCTTCGGGCTCTCAGCCCCTTGAGATCAGCTATATTCCAACCGATTGCCTTGTGGTTTCTTTCAAGAACCTCCATCAAACGAGATTCTTGCTCTCCAGTCAAATCTGCTGAGATAATGACTGGGTACATGTCTGGCTCTCCAGCAAGGAATCTGTATTTCATTGACTGCGGCAGAGGTTTCCGTTCCGGACAACTGGGAGGTGGCAGATCTGGCTTCTGATATGTCTGTGTGAAGGCGACCAGGTCTGCATGGGAGAACTCTCGCTCTGCATAAATTTCTGACGAAGGGCGGCCTGATGGATCATTAATAGACTGCACTGCCTCGCACTCTGTCATGGTTGCTGGCTCAGAAGGAATCAGACAAGGCAAATAATCATCAAAGTCATCCCAGTCAATGTCTGAATCCGAGGGATCAGAAGATGATGAGCAAGATTGAAATTCTTCAGCACCACTCATCACAACACTGTCAGCCTCAGGGATATCCTCATTCAGGGATGTGCTCTCCCGGCTCTCGACTGCCATGAGCTTGAGATATAGTGAATCTGTAGGCAAGGCAAGGGTCGGTGCTACAGGATCTTTCCAATTGGATTCATCATCAGTCATCTCAAAGTCACAGACCTGGTGGATGTCTAACTCCTCCTCTGTCATCTGCTCGGCTTCACTAGATTGCTCGGAGCATTCTAACTCTCTGGCTCTGGTTTCCTCGATCGTCTCTATTTGTATGGTCTCGCCCTCTACGCGAAAGCATACCTTCCCACAATCATGGTCGGTCACCGCCTTGGCTGTGGCCAAGAATGGGCGTCCTAATATGATGGGGGCATCAGTTACCGACTCAGGGATCTCCATGTCCAACACAACGAAGTCCACGGGGAATTTCAAGCCCTGAATGGTAACGACCACGTCTTTCAATAACCCCTTTGGCCTCTTTATCGACCTATCAGCAAACTGAAGGACCGTTCTGCTTCGAAGAAGAGGGCCAAACTCGAACTGCTTGAGTAAGGCTGCCGGAAGGAGGTTAATTGAGGAGCCGCTGTCCAATAGAGTACGATCAAATTGCTGCTCTTGAATCTCGCATCTGACATAGGGAGCTCCTGCGTCTGGTCGCTTGGCTGGCAGCTTGTTCTGAATGGTGCAGCAAGTATCATGAGTGAGCATATGGATTTGGTCTCTGTGCCTCCGCTTTCTTCTGACAGTGGTTGTCTCTTTCAGATTCTTTTTGAAGAAAGGGATATGCTCAAACGCTTCTCGTAGAGTTAGCTGAATGTGAAATCTGTCAATCATCTCGTTGCCGAACTCTACCTGCTGATTCTTTTTGGGATTTTCTTTTTTATTCCCCTTCGCACGGCGGAGTGCCTCAGGAAAGGGGATGGTGGGTGCCTCCTCAGATGGAGGACTAGGAAACGGTCCCTGTGCCTGTGAAGATGGAGAATCCACACAAATATCATCATGCAACACATATGGATCTGCAATTTGAACGGGAACCTTTCCTTTATTCATATTTTTGTTCTTTTTGTTACCACAGTCCATAGATACAAAATGTGGTAACACCACAGTGGGAGGCTCAACAAAAGTAGAGGTGGTGGCCTCAGTACCACCACCGGCACCTGCATCTGCGGCATCAGCACCGCTCTCTGGTTCTGCATCAAAAATGGTGGCATCAGCACCACCGTCTTCATCTGGTATCACGGCGGCATCAGCACCGTCGTCCTGAACTTCATCATGGGTGGTATCAGCACCACCGTCAACATCATCATGAGCGGCATCAGCACCGCTCCTCTGCTCCTCTGGCGCTCCTGATCCTGCCTCTGGGTGTCGCTCAGAAGAGACGCCGCCGGCTGGCATCCTACCGCTCCTAGTAGTCACAAAATCAGCATCATTCACAAAAGAAGACATATCATTCAAATTGTCACTAGGAGAGGCACCCTCTATGAACTCTACCTGCTCAGATTTTCTTTTGAAATTATTAGGGTTTGGTTCGATCTGAGCGGGTATGGCGGCCTTGCCTTTGATAATGTCCCGCATCTCCTGCCGGAACTCATCCATTTCTTGCCTGAAAGATGCTCGCTGTTCAGATAGCAAGCGGGCAAGATCATCAAGAGCAGGGTTCTCGAAGGCTGGACCCTGAGAACCGGACGTCTGTCCCTGCTGGAAATGGGGCTGCTGCTGCTGTTGCTGATGATACTGGGGGGAAGGCTGGTGATAAGAATGCTGAGGCGGCTGTCGCGGCCTCCACTGCTGTCCCTGATAGGCGGGACGAGGACCACTCTGATACTGCTGGGGCTGGTTGTACTGGGGCTGCTGGTTGTACTGTGGCTGGTGTTGTTGGTGTTGTTGCTGTGGCTGGCCGTTCTGCTGTCCTTGAGCAGGAGGATGCTGTTGGGATGAGGATCCACCATTACCCCAACGGAATCCGGGGTGATCCCTACGAATTGCGGGCTGAGGGTATCGGTCATACCAAATCCCATTGACTTCCATCAATGGCTCCTGCTCAAAGGAGGGTGGAGGAAGAACTGCCAGTGGCTGCTCCGGCTGATAGACCACCATCTGTGTGTCCTGAGATGGTGGTTGCTCTGGATGGTACTGCAGCAATGGGACCGTCTCCGCCTGGATATGGTTCACCTGGCGGTATGAGGTAGAGGCCTGGTTGGGATTGCTGCTGCTGGAGGCAACCTGTGACCTGGGAGGCTGTTGAGAATGGGCTTGTGCCTCCTGAATACATAGAATCTGGGTCTTCAGGTCACTCATGGTTTTGGTGAGAAGGTCCATCTGGGATAGACCTTGATTCTGCTTCTTCTCGAGGATCTCCATGCGGTCCAGCTTTTCACTAATTATGCCCATGTCGGCTGCTGCTGATTCTGCTTGGGCTGCTGCAACTGACACTGTATTGGGACCGGCATCGATGCGGGCGAACCTCTGAAATGATCCCGCTCCTTGCGGGGGCTTCTGGTGTGTGTAGACACGGGCTTGGGTCATTACTGTAGAATTTTCTGCCATGCCTTCGTAGATGGCCCAGACGTCGTCTTCACCCTTTGAAAAGTATGATCCACCGCAAGAGGCGTTGACAAGCCCCTGCAGCTCCGGTGTCAGCCCACAGAAGAAGCTCTGAACCAGATTGGGCTTGGATATATCATGATGTGGACACCGGTCGATGAGCTCTCTGAATCGATCCCAAGCTTCATGAAATTGTTCATTTGGGATCATGACAAAATTGCTAATCATAGCTCTAGCTGCATTGGTCCGGCCGAGAGGATAGTATTTCTTCAGAAATGCGGTCCGGAGATCTGCCCAAGTGTCGACGAATTGCCCAAGATGCTTGAGCCAATATGCGGCTCTATCAACCAAAGAGAATGGAAAGGCAATCATCTTGATTGTGTCCTCGGTTATCAACCGATCATGGATGGTGCTGCATATCATTTCGAACTCTTGGAGATGGAGGTGCGGCTCTTCGGTCGGCAACCCATGGAACTTGGGTAGCATCTGAATTGTGTTGTGTCGAAGCTCGAAGTCTCCGTGGATTGGCGGGAGTCTGATCCACCGGTGAGTGAGGGATGAAGCTGGGTTGTGCAGCTCCCTCATGATGGTCTGTGGCGGTCGCTCACCGTCTGGGTCTGCTCCTCCTGCATCGGGTCCTCCTCCTCCACCGCCTTCTCCACCAGCTCGGTTCTCTCTCATCTGAGCAATTTCCCTCATAAGGTCACCCATGAATGTGCCCTGGTCACGAATCTGTCTCTGCATAGTCTCCAGGGATGCTAACAAGGAATTGTTGATGGCTGCCTGATCAAATAGGAATGGAGGGTGCTCATGATCCTCTTCATGCTCGCCTCTGTCTGCCATGGCTGGATGTTCTGAAAAAGCAAAAGAGGCCATCTCAGGTGCCGTCGAATGAGCTGAAGACTGTAATGCACTGAATTCTGACACTCTTGGACTGATGGAAGGAGAATGAGAAAGGTGGTCGAGGGGGAACAGGGTGGATGTAAACTCAGGCTCGGAGAGCGGACTCTCCAAGGTATTCCTAGATGAATAAGGAGGAGTGCGGGATAGCGGTGCCGACAAAGTCGGCCTAAGAGATCTCCGTCCCATCATCTTGATTATTGAGAAGAGTAGAGGAAGGGCAAGGGAAGAAAAAGAAGAATAAGAGTAAGATGCGACAAAATTGCGCACAATTGTGCTGTGTTTTTGATCTTGACCTAAACAAATCTAGCAATCAAACACAAGGCAGGGGTGAGTTCACCAACTCAACACATGAAGCCGTGAAGGTTCGGCTTTTATCTTGTCAATTTTAGCTTGATTCAGGAATTTATCTTTTAACGAGTCCTTAGAACGCTACGCCTAAAGGAGAGAGAGTACTGCCGGAAGAGTATCTCGTACTTGTCCTCCTCCTGTGTAACCTGTAGCTTGCACTTTTTGAGGTCCTTGTAACCCTTCCTGGATCCCTACTCAGCCAAAGAATAAGAGAGAAAGCCAATAGGCGAAACCGATACTTCGGAACTCGCTCGCAACGGAATCACCCGTGAGCGTGCAAGAACCTACTCGGACGCAGCCGGTGAGACAGACACCCCCGTGAAGGCGTGGCCTATGCTCGATACTTCGGACGAGGTCGATGCTCACACAATAGTGAGTCACCAATGGTGACCAAGCCCTACTCGACTACGTACGATAGAAGCGCCAATACTTCGGTAATCCAGGCGATACACAAGGTAGCCACAAGCTGGGTTTTTGGCTCTAATCCTTACGAAGCGCTCACCTCACTTGGAAGGAGACCTTCCCATGCAACCTGAATACAAGTGAGGGTATTACTCTCCCCAAGCAATGAATCCAATTACCGTTTTTATTTTTGGTCAAGTTTTCTTAGCAGTCCCTTTTTTAATTTTTTTGGTGTTATCGCTTCTTTTGAGTAGATTCAAACAAGCGCCTAACGGTTTTTGTATTTTCTTTATCTTACTTTGTTCCAAAAACAGAGGGAGAAAAGAGTCGGAAAAGCCGTGCAAGTCGACACAAAGATGGAGATCTCACCTTTGTGCCTAAATGATGCGTGCAAAGTAAGAAGACTTACAGTGAATCCCAGCTCTCTCCATGCGGGATGCAAAGCAGAAATTTATAAACCTAAACTACATGCCGGTATGCACACGGAAATCGTCCTAGATTAGGCAACTGCTAGCGTGAAGAACCACAAGTTAATTATCAACTCCCAATCCGAGTGTCCGGTCTTGGCTTACCCCTCCTCTTCTCGACACACTCGAGTTCAGGAGTAGCGCTTGAGGGGGCTCGCTCACGGCGCGTGGATCAAAAATAGATAACCAACTGTTTAATTAGTCTAAGTCCAAATACGCACTATAGGAGCATGCAAAAATAATTAGGTGTTTGGACCTATTCTAATCGAGTCAAGCAGGACCTAAAACTAAGAGCTCAATCCACAAAATAAATGAAAAAGGAAAACAAAACCGGAAAATGACAAGCGATGAAAACTCGTCAAAAACCGCGGTGAGCCCCCAAGTGAACAAACACTTGGAAATTGGGCCCGGTAGTGTCCAAGTCCAAAGTACCTGTATTATTACAATTTAAATGAATCACTCTCTCACAAAATAAAAGAAAAGCTAACTAATCCCTCTCTCTCTCACTCCTTGCTCTCTCCTGCCGGCTTGGCTAGAGAAAAGCCGGCTCCACGTCCCAAGGTTGCGTCGGTCGCCTAGGCGATCCGCCTCGCTCCGCGGTCCCTCGCAAGAAGACAAAGAAGAGATGGTCAGATAACTCAATCAAGATATATCAAAAATGTGAGAAATGGAAAACAATGCTATGGTAAACAATTCACACAAACAATCAAAATGTGAACTACTCGCTGTTGCTCCCCGGCAACGGCGCCATTTGATAATCACACTTTATCGAGGGTCTAAATCTGTCGCTGTGCGACCCACAATAAAACGCGATTAATCAACAATTAACCCACAATAAAAATCAACAATTAGAAATAAATGTGGAGTTAAAATTTATTTTTAACTCTGCACAAATGATGTAAAGGGCAAGTATGCAGAGAGTTCGAACACAGGGAGCAAGCAGGGCAATCCAAGCAAATGAATGCACAAGTGTGTGAGTGTGTGAAGTGTCTACACTAAGCAAGCAAGCAAGCACAATTTTTGTGGGTTTTTAATTTTTAAATTTTTTTATTTGATTTTTAATTTTGCATTTGATTTTTTTTTTGATTTTCTGATTTTTATATTTTATATTTTATATTTTTTTATTTTCTTTTTCAATAGTGGAAAGTAAAGGCAATATAAGATAAGGCAAGATAAGATATTTACAAAAATGCACCAAAATGCTCAAAAATTCAGAAAATAAATGTTTTTGGTATTTTTAAGATTTTTTACTGTTTTTATGATTTTTGGGGGTTTTTTTTTTCAATATGTTTTTGATATTTTTTTTTAAAGCTGAAATAAATCAAACAGTGGAAATAAGGGCTGGCTGTGACAAAAATGCAAGTTAAAAATACCAACCAGTAGTCAAAATATTTCACACTATTTTTCTAATAAAGAGAACAAAATTAGGAATAAACAGAAGCTGAGTTTGCTATTTTTGGGTTTTTCTACTATTTTATATTTTTTTTTGAAGTTTTTAAGAGTTTTTAATTTTTTAGTGTTTTTGTTTTGAGATTTTTAATGATTTTTGGACTGACACTAAAAGATAATAAAATAGACACTACGTGATTTTTTTGGAATTTTTAGAGGTGTTTTGATATTTTTTTGGTATTTTCTAAGGTAGACAGTAGGAAAAAGACATGTTTTTGATTTTTTATAAATAATGAAAAGTGGTAAAATTGAAAACTAAAAATAGGGCGTCAAAATATAGGACAACAGGAGCTTAACCCTATTTTTGTGGAATTTTTGGGGTTAAAATGATATTTTAATTAATTAGAACAAGACCCCAATCATCAAACAGTGCTGGTAGGGGCATAAGTGCAAATATGGAAACATACAGGGGCATGTACGCAATTTTTCCGCAAAATATTACTCTGAAACTTGCATTTCAAGGATTAAACATAAATATCCAAACCCGCAAGGGTAGATGTGCAATTTACCCACCAGGGCGCGTGACTTGCACGCGCTTGGGAGGGGTATTTTTGCAATATTACAAAGCTCAGGGGGTTCGATGCAAATTCTCCAAAAGATTACAACTTGACATACATGTTCATGGACTTAAACGAAATACACAAACAACCGAGGGTATCCTTGCAAAATGCCCACCCCCTCACGTGTACAGGTCACGTGAGGTGACGTGGCGAGGGACCCAAACGCAAATAAACAAAGCCTAGGGTTTGTCTTGCAAATATTACAAAATATTTTAAACTACAGACGAAAGTTTATAGACTAACTATTAAATACAAAAATGGCGAGGGTGTAGATGCAAAATACCCTCGCTCCTGCGCTCCGATGATGACGCGTGGCACGCATCCAACGGCTGGACGACGAGGCGCGATCCAGCGGCTGGGAGCGCTCCACTTATCCACGTGGCGTGTCCTGGGCGCGCGATGACGCTTGGGCTCGTGCGGCTGAGATTAGATCCCCTTCGACGATCGGACGGTGGGCACGTGGGGAGATCTAACGGCTGCAGCACGATCTGGACGCTCCTCGTTGATCCGACGGTCCCGGAGGTCGAGGGAAGAACACGGAGGAGCTCCGATCTGGCGAACTTCTCCGAGCTCCTCCGGCCGACCACGGCGACGCTAGAGCTTGCAAGGTGGCCGAGGATGCTCCTGCAGGTGTCGGCTGACGTCTGGAGGCTTCAAAATCCACCGGCGGACGCCGGTGCTCTCGCACGGAGGTGGCGGAGCTGCGAGGCTCCAGGTGCTCCGGCGAGAGGGCAAAATAGCTCCAGGAGCTTCAATGTACTTCAATACCTGCACCAAAACGTTAGAGAGGTCGAGGGCAAAATGCCTCGACCTCGGGTGGCTCTCAAAATGAACGGGGAAGCGCAATAGGGTCTCGCCGGAGTTGCGCTCCGGCGAGGTGATCGATTAGGTGATGGAGTGATCGATTCGGCTCAGAACGATGGGGGAAATAATCCTAGAACTAACAGGAGTAAAATGGGGAGGAGAATGAGATGGATGGCAGCCTCGATGGCCAATGGCCAGAGGGAGAATACCTCACGGGGGTGACCGCCGGTGGTGATGGAACACGCCCAGATCAGTTGATGATCCTCCGCCTTAAGGTGATGAACCAGGAGCTGTCACCTCCAGGTGCTCGAGCACGACCAAAAAGGGGGGTAGATCTGTGTGGAATGCGGTTCAACCCGAGAAAGGAAGATGGGGGTTTGTATTTGAAGGGAGTTGAGGGCGTGACTTCGAGAAGGAGTCACGGGCAGAGGAAGAAGATCTAGGCAGATCTGAGAAATCGGCGATGGAGATGGATCTACAGTGATCAACTTCCAAGAAGGAAGCGACGGCGAAGGACGAGCGGCGCGACCTCGAAAAAAGGGTGAAATTGGGCGAAAAACGAGGTGTACGAACTCGTGGAGGGTGAAGAATGGACTGTTGACCCGCCGGTCAACAGTTCAAGGCGCCTGGTTGGTCCACGTGGACCAACCAGGGAAAAGATAAAGAAAATGCTTTGTTAATTCATTTAAAAATAGAAATAAATAGAATTAAAGTATGATTATAAAATAAAAATTGTTTGTTATTTTATGTAGTATTTAATTATGATTTTTATTTATTTTTATGGATGATATTTTTACAAGTTTACATTTATACCCCTAATAGGTATATATATCTATGTATTAAGGTATTCTATTTTTATTTAGGTATTTTTAATATTGTTATTTTTATTTATGATTTTTAATAATTATAAAATACTTTTATCTACACAAATATATTTTTATTTTATTTTTCTGATATGTTTTGTATATTTAATAAAATACAAGTATGTTTCATATAGGTATATATATAGGCAATGTATCTATGTATTTTATTTTTAAGTATTTTATTTTTGTTTTGATTTAGGTTTTTATTCTTATTTTAATGTACATAATTATTATAAGTATTATTTACAACATTATAAAAATATAAAATTGAATAAATAATGAATAAATAATAAATTGAATATTTTATTCAGTACAAGTGTACAATGAGGGTCCAAAACTCAACTTTCAAACCGTAGCTCCGCCAAATGCGAAACCACCGCCATTGGATAGATTATTTTATTCTATATACAATTAAAGGTGAGTAACTGCATTTGGAGTTGTCGTTTGTGAGATACGGGTCTGGGAAGTTGGGATTTTGGATTCTCATTCAGACCATATCTTTTTGTCTATACATTATTTTTCAGTGAAATCAATTTTGTATTTTTCTTTATTAAATTATCTACAACTTTCATGTACAAAGTTTCTTTATTTGATGTCTAAAAAGTGAAACCAAAAATGGGTCCCAAAATGAATAAAAAATGAATAACAGGTGAAGGTACTTTGACTGTGTTTTTGGCCTTATCTCCCCCTACTTTATTCCTTGTCGACCTATTCATCGAGATGCCTAGGTCTCGGGGGTTTTGGGTCATAAAATATTTACAATATTTTATTCCTTTTCTTTTCTTTATTTATTCTATAATTTTGGCCTTAATTACAGTGATTTATACACAATCTGAATGCACATGTATGGATGCTAAGATGATGGTTTTAATGCTATTTACAGGCATTTGCTAGGGTTTTTGGTGCCAAAATGATAGAATAAAGATGATGAAATGTGGATTCATCAGCAGCTACCCTTGTTAATATCATATGGATCAGGTCTTCGTTTTGCTTTTCTTCATTATCTCTTTTCTTTGGAGGAATCTTCTTTAACTCTTCTTCTTCACCTTCAGAATTAAACATATTGATATTTACAGAATTGGAAGGATTAGAACGAGAAGCATTGAGGTGAGAGTTTTCGTTGATGTGGTGAGAGAAGAGAGGGTTGGTCTGGAACTGACCTCCTCCTCAAGGAAGAAGAGAAAATCACATACATGAGTTCTATGAGGAGAGTGTTCATGAATCCAAGGAGTCTCAGGGAATGAGTGTCCCCGGGTAGATGAGAATGGTTGGTTTGAGGTGTTCATTGGAATGATCGTGGAGTTCAAGCAAATATCATCACAACCCTTCATTCTCGATGTTAAGCGGTTCAGAGAAAGATCACAGTTCATGAATCAACAAGGGAGAGTAACGACATAGATGTGTGGTATTTTATGTACGATCTTGATCTAAGCACACAATACAAACACAATATAAACCCCAATTTCACCAACTCACACGGTGAAGGCCGCAAGAGCCTGATCAATTTATCTTTTCAATTTTAAATTGGTGGCAATTCAATCTTGTAACGAGTCCTTAGCGACTAGACCTATAAGAGCGTGAGTACTGCCGAAAAAGTATAACGTACTTGATTACCTCCTCTGTAACCTATAGCCTGCACTTTTTTAGGTCCTTGTTATAAGATCTGGATCCACTACTCGGCCACTGAAGTAGAGAGAGGAACTCGATAGTGGTGAATTAGGTACTTTGGACCAAGTTCAAGACGAAATCATCTGTGATCGTGCTAGGCCCTACTCGGACGTGAGACAGTGAGACAGACACCCCATGAGGGCATGGCCTAAGCTCAGTACTTCAGAACGGGCCGGTGCTCTACACAAGGCGAAAACACTGTCGTTGACCCGGCCCTACTCGTTCACGTACGATAGAAGCACCATGACTTTGTGAATCCATGTGATAAACAATGGTAGTATTCATACTGGGTTTGGGGCTCTAATCCTTATGGGTCGTGCCTCACTCTGTCAAGGGTGGTGACCACACCTTGAAATGTACCTGAATCCAAAGACGGGGTTGCTCTCCCACAAAAATTCTTGATTTTATGGGTTTAATTAAGTCAGCCTTCTTTAGCAGTTCCGATTTTAATTAGCAGTCACTCAAGCTTTAGGTGAGCTGAAAATACATGTCTACCATCAATCTCATTTCCCTTTATATCTTAAGTGACAAAACAAGAGGGGAAAATCAAGAAAAGACGATGCACACGAAAAGCAATGATGCATGCTCGAAAAGAAGACCTACAATGCCTCCTCGTAATCTTCATGTGGGATGCAATACAAGAATTGAAATTTAGTTTATATGAAATGCAAACCGACAAAACCGCTCCTAGCATAAAGTTATATTATCCGGGAAGAAATGAATTTGAATTTTGATTAAGTTTAACAATCTAAGGTGTGTCTCATTAAGTGCAGTATGGTTCTAAGTTATATGTGCACAAGCAAATAAACCTAGTAGCTCTAATTGTTGTAGTGTAGGTCTAACCTACGAACCACACAAGTAGAGCCTCCCCTTACAAAATAGTAAAACTGGTCCGATACACCACAGAAAAAGCCCAAGTCTTGTTTGCACGCGCAATATTCCAAACAAAACCACTATAAATAGGCAATTAATTACAATTAATTTAAAAAAATGAAAAATGTTGAAAAATAAATCCTAGACTCTACACTCTCTCATAACTCAACTCAATCTTAATTTTTATATGGCTTTTCAGCAGACTGTCGATATGCATTGGTTTTTAGAAAAACCACTTCACATCTACGGAGTACTTTCCACAAAAATAAGAGAGAAATGTAAGAGATTTGGCACAAAAAATAATAAAAAAAAGAACAGAAAAATAAATGCTGAAAAAGAAATAAATGCTAGAAAATAAATGGAAAATGTATAGTGGCAAGGTTCAGAGGTCAAACTACCCGAATTTGCGGAAAATCTAACACTAACATTTCTAGACAAAAACCTAAGCCAATTGCTTGCTACATCCATTGGTGGTTCGATCCCAACATTTAACTGGCCAATTTGTTCTCTCATTAAAAGTTGTTACTGCTATGATGCATCTACAATTGTTAATATCATATGGATCAGGTCTTCGATATGCTCTTCTGCATTATATCTTTTCTTTGGAGGCATCTTCTTTAACTCTTCTTCTTCACCTTCAGAATCAAACATATTGATATTAATAGAATTGGAAGAATTAGAACTAGAAGCATTGAGGTGAGAGTTTTCCTTGATGTGGTGAGAGAAGAGAGGGTTGGTCTGGAACTGACCTCTGATGAATCTCGTATTCATCATGCTAAAAGCCGCATATTAAAACCGCTGTCTTAATTAATCCAATAAAATCACCTTTAATTCTTTGTTTTTATCTTGTACAATATTGTGTATAATTATCCTATAATTTTTTGTATTTAATTTCCCGTATTTTTCTTGTAATTATTTTACTCTTAAAAACCCATAAAAATTAGGTAGATAAGTTGTCTATAAATCACTGACCTTCAAAACCACTAAAAAATACAAAAACAAATCAAAACCACAAAATCGGTGTTTTTATCCCCTTGAAAATATCCCCAAAATAGCTTTTATACAAATGACCTTTTTTGGCTTTTTGACCTACATGAAAGTTGTAGATCTCGTTGAGACGAACAACTTTCATGTTTTGACTTTTTCCAAATTTGACCTTTAACTATTTCTTTTCTATTTTTCTTTGTAATTATTCTCTGATTTTTCTTATTGGGCCACGTGGTGCTCTCTGGAGCGTCCACGTGGCCTCCTTTCCCTCTCGACACCCGGCCCTCTCCTGGACCGTTGGATCACACCAGATCCGCCTTGATCCTTGCCGTCTATCACCGCTCCACCGTGAACCGTCAGATCTAACTCCAGATCAAATCCCGGCCACCCACTAGCGCCTATTCCTTAGCCGTCCGATCTCTCCATCATCCAACGCTCCACAACCCTCCACGTCGCTCCTCTATCTCAGCCGCTCAATCCGCGTACATCCAAAGGTCCTCCACACTCCGCGTCACTCCTCTATCCCTCACCGTTGGATCGACCCTCGCCCTTCATCCAGACCGTTCTTTAGCGCCTTACCCACAACCATTCGATCAGGATGATGGATCTGATCCTAACCTTCTATCCAATCACCCATCCTATCCGTTGGATCCCACGATCCAACGGCTCGAGCTTCGTCTTCTTCCTCAGTAAACCCCCCTTTCTCAGCCGTTTCGCCTCGCATTAGCCGCACCCCCTTCCCATTTTAACCATCACTCCTAATGTCCCCTCCTCGTCGTAACGCCACCTACCCGACCACCGTTCCTCCACCATTCTCACGTGACTTACCTCGCTCACTACCATTACCCCCTCGCCATTAAAACCTCCATGCAAAAACGCCTCATCCGCTGTAACGCCCGACCAACTCCTCCTATAAAGCTTCCATCCTCCGCTTCGTTCAACCCATCCACCACTTCACGAGAGTGCCTCCTAGCTTCCTCCGCCCTCCGGTGACAGCGGAGGGCAGCTTTGTCGAGGCGACGATGGTCGCTACCCTCCGGTGTGATCCGTGGTCTCCAACCACGTCGCGGCAGCCTCTGGTGAGCCGCCGAGCACCAGGGATCGGCCGAACCCGTCGTGCGAAGACCCCTGAGCTCATCGGAGCTCAATCCCAGGCCGAATCACCCGCCAACTCCTCGCTCCGGCGAGGAGATTTTTATCTTTGTTTTTCCTTGGTTTTCTTCGATTTACTCCACCATCTACAGTCACTTCCACCTTCCACCGACCAGCTCCTTAGCTCCACCCAGCCACCCTCGTCTTCGCCGACCATCCCTCTTCTTCTCTAGACCTTCCTCCGCTCCGACCCCCTTCTGCTCCAACTCTGCCGGAGCAGAAGCTCTAGGCCTTCACTTCCTACCATTCCACGACCCTCACTCACCTCGCACAACCACGCACCACGCTTCGGCTATATTAACCAATGCAGGAACCTTCAATGGCCGGAAAAGATGTCGGAGCTCCATCAAGCTATTCTCTGACGGCGAGGCTCCACCGATCTCCCCCTCCGACCAATTTCGGAGCTTCATCGCACCTTCAGGAGTTTCACCGACCCACCAGCAGTCTTCCCCGACCTTTAGAACGCTTCGCGAGGCGTGGCGGAGCCAAGGGCAGCTCGCCGGTGTCCCACCTTCTCCGGTGGGCTGCAGTGAGAGACGATGATACAGTTGTCGTCCGATCGCTTCGATCGGACGACGGTGATGAAGACGCGTGGCATCCGAGCCTCTACTCCATGCCTGCAGGCTCGGGTACTACCGAGCCTCGCCCCGAACCTCTAGTTGATGCCACGTGGTCCCGAAGCTGAGCCGCCTCCCGAACCTGGGTCCTCACGTGCACCACACGTGGCTTGGGTAAATTGCAGGATAGACCCGGAAAGAAATGCTATTTACATTCAGGTCCCCAGGCACGTGCCTCACGTGCGTGCCTGGGTATTTTACAGGGAGCCCCTCAGAGGTTTTGGAAATTACAAAAATGCCCCTGCGCGCAAATGGTGAAATTGCAACTGGGCCTAGGCGGTTTTTGCTATTTGCATTTAGGTCCCTCCAGGGACCTAAATGCAATATTGATCCCTTTATTTTATTGCATTTTTATTACAATTATGCCCTTGCACTGTTTTTAACATAACTTGAGCATCGTAGGTCCAAATTGCATGATTTTAGTGTCGTTTTGATCCTTATTTTGTCCTCTACATTCTAGCATGCTTATTTGTCTCATTTGACACTCTTTTAATTAAAGTGAATTTTTATGTGGAATGGGACTTTGCTCTACTTGTCTTGCTTGATTTGATGACCGATTTTTAATGATGGATTAAATTGACACTGATTTCTATTCTTATCATGATGTTCATATTTTAGGGTATAATTCTGACATTTTATTCATCATGCATATTCTCTTGCATTATTTGCCCATGCATCACTTTAACTTGCATAAAAACAAAATAGAAAAATGCATACATCATAGCATCGCTTTGTATTTTGTATAATTTGCACGTGGACCTGAAATTGAGATTAAATCACATTGAGCTTCATGAATCAAAATTTAATAGCTGAATTAGGCAGCCTTGCTCTGTGTTCGACCTTGGTAACTTGCCAAGTATAAATATTCCACAACATTCAAAGTCTGTGGTTTTTGGTGAAACAAATTCGCCTCCTGTACTACGACATAATTCCACATTATATTAGAGGCGAATTTGGCGTTCATCAACCTCCCTCAAGAAAGAAGAGAAAATCACAGACATGAGTTCTATGAGGAGAGTGTTCATGAATCCAGGGAGTCTAAGGGAAAGAGTGTCTCTGAGTAGATCAGGATGGTAGGTTTGTGGTGTTTACTGGAATGATCGTGGAGTTCGAGCAAATATCATCACAACCCTCCATTCTCGATGTTAAGCGGTTTGGAGAAAGATCACAATTCATGAATCAACAAGGGAGAGTAATGACACAGATGTGTGGTATTTGATGTCTGATCTTGATCTACGCACACAATACAAACACATCATAAACCCCAATTTCACCAACTCACACGGTGAAGGCCGCAAGAGTCTGGCCAATTTATCTTTTCAATTTTAAATTGGTGATAATTCAATCTTGTAACGAGTCCTTAGCGGCTAGACCTATAGGAGCGTGACTATTGCCGGAAAAGTATCCCGTCCGTGCTCACCTCTTTTGTAACATGTAGCCTGCACTTTTTGAGGTCCTTGTTATCAAATCAAGATCCATTACTCAGCCAAAGAAGTAGAGAGAGGAAATCGATAGTGGTGAATTAGGTACTTCGGACCAAGTTCGAGACGTAATCACCTGTGATCGAGCTAGGCCCTACTCGAACGTGAGACAATGAGACAGACATCCCATGAGGGCATGGCCTAAGCTCAGTACTTCAGAACGGGCCGGTGCTCTACACAAGGCGAGAACACTGTCGATGACTTGGCCCTACTCGTTCACGTACGATAGAAGCGCCACGACTTTGTGAATCCATGTGATTAACAAAGGTAGTGTTCATACTGGTTTGGGGCTCTAATCCTTATGGGTCGCGCCTCACTTTGTCAGGGGTGGTGACCACACCTTGAAATGTGCCTCAATCCAAAGACGGGTTGCTCTCCAAAAAAATTCTTGATTTTATGGGTTTAATTAAGTCAGCCTTCTTTTGCAATTCCGATTTTAATTGGCGATCACTCAAGCTTTAGGTGAGCTGAAAATACATGTCTACCGTCAATCTCATTTTCCTTTATATCTTAAGTGACAAAACAAGAGGGGAAAATAGAGAAAAGCTGATGCACACGAAAAGAAATCATGTATGCTCAGATAGAAGACCTACAATGCTTCCTCGTAATCTTCACGTGGGATGCAATACAAGAACTGAAATTTAGTTTATATGAAGCGCAGGCCGACAAAATCGCTCCCAGCATAAAGTTATATTATCCGGGAAGTAATGAATTTAAGTTTTGACTAAGTTGAACGATCTAAGATGTGTCTCATTAAGTGCAGTGTGGTCCTAAGTTATATGAGCACAAGCAAATAAACCTAGTAGCTCTAATAGCTGTTGTGTAGGTCTAACCTACGAATCACTCAAGTAGATCCCCACCCTTACCGAAGAGTGAAACAGGTCTGACACACCACAGAAAAAGCCCAAGCCTTGTTTACATGCACTATATCCCAAACGAAAACCATTATAAATAGGCAATTAATTACAAATAATAAAAAATGAAAAATGTTCAAAAATAAATCCTAGACTCTACACTCTCTCATGACTCAACTCAGTCTTAACTTTTATACGGCTTTTAAGCGGGCTATCGATATGCGTTGGTTTTTAGAATAACAACTTCACGTCCGTGGGGTACTTCGCATAAAAATAAGGGAGAATATGTAAGAGATTTGGCACAAAAATTAATCAAAAACAAAGAACAGAAAAATAATGCTGAAAAAAATAAATGCTAGAAAATAAATGGAAAATGTATAGTGGCAAGGTTCAGAGATCAAACTACCCGAATTTACGGAAAATCTAACACTAAATTTTCTAGACAAATACCTAAGCCATTTGCTTGCTACATCCATTGGTGGTTCAATCCCAACATTTAACTGGCCAATCTGTTCTCTCAGTAAAAGTTGTTACTGCTCATATGCAGCTACCCTTGTTAATATCATATGGATAAGGTCTTCATGATGCTCTTCATCATTATCTCTTTTCTTGGGAGGCATCTTCTATAACTCTTCTTCTTCACCTTCAGAATCAAACATATTGATATTAATAGAATTGGAAGAATAGAACGATAAGCATTGAGATGAGAGTTTTCCTTGATGTGGTGAGAGAAGAGAGGGTTGGTCTGTAACTGACCTCCCTCAAAGAAGAAGAGAAAATCACAGACATGAGTTCTATGAGGAGAGTGTTCATGAATCCAAGGAGTCTCAGGGAAAGAGTGTCCATGGATAGATGAGGATGGTAGGTTTGTGGTGTTCATTGGAATGATCGTGGAGTTCGAGCAAATATCATCACAACCCTTCATTCTCGATGTTAAGAGGTTTGGAGAAAGATCACAGTTCATGAATCAACAAGGGAGAGTAACGACACATATGGGTGGTAGTTGATGTCTGATCTTGATCTACACACACAATACAAACACAATATAAACCCTAATTTCACCTTCTCACACGGAAATGGGATGATGTGGTCGACGGTCTCTCTTTTAAGGGAAGTTGGTTGAAGGGCCGGGAAGGACGGGCATGGTGGCCTACAGTTGTGCGGAATAAGAGAGGGGGGCGATGGCGAGCAAGTCCTGTAGTTGGGAGAGAGCGGGCGAGAGGTCGTTGGAATAACCACCATGAAGGGTGGGCAGGTGGAGAGGAGTGATGGCCAAGGGTGCACGCCGTGCTGTGTAAAGCGGGCCGATGGTTGTGCAGGGGATGTATAGAGGGCGGAGGCCCGGGTCGCACGCCGTAGGTGGGAGAGAGGAAAGGGGGTGCCACGTGGCACGCACGGGGCGTGGCCACGTGGTAGGGACAAATAATAAAATTAACTAAAAATAAAATTAACAAATAATAATAAATAAAGTAATAAAGTAATAAATAATAATAATAATTAAGTTAAGTAAAAATATTAATTAATTAATTGATTGATTTTTTACAATAAAAAGGAAAGAAATAAAAAGAAAATGAAAAGGGGGTGACACGTGGCAGCTCTAGGAGCTACTACGTGTCACTCCCAGAAAAATCGAAACTAAATAAAAAAACAAAAAATAAATAACAAAAGAGGTTAAATCAAAAAGTGGTCAACATGAAAGTTGCACATCTTGACGAGATGTACATCTTTTGTGAAGGAGTCAAAACAAAAATAAATTATATGCATAAAAAGTATTTTTTGTGGTATCATGCATATATAAAATACAATATTTTTGTATTTTACTATTTTTGGCATTTTTTATAAGATAAAAATCAAAATAAAATTAGAAAAAATGTAAGATAAATATTTACAATTTAATCTATTTTTTTAATTTTTAAAAACAAAGATAAAATAAATAAAATAAAGAAACATGTGTACAATATACAATGAGGGGCCCAAAACCCAAGTTTCACATATGAACTCCGTCTCTTTTGAATTTGATCTTGTTTTGAAGGTAATTGAATAATTCAAAAATGAGTAGGGGTTCATATGAAACCATTGTGAGAGATGTTCACGTTTTAATGTTTCTAGTCTCAAATTAAGGTTTGGGTTTTATTGGGCAATTTTACATGTTAGTTTTATTGATATTTTTCACGTATCAGTGTCAGTAATATGTAAATAATGAAGTTGGTTTCATGTGATTTGGATTTAGAATAAAATTATTAAAAATCGATGAAGTTAGTTGTTTTACAAGTCAATTGTACATTGGATTCTTGGCTCCTCATTTGATGTAATGATAAGTGATAAAATACGAATAATATTTACACATGCATGAATGATACTTATGAAATTTAGATGATTAAATGCTAATTAATTTTAGGCATCTGGGCTTATTTATCCTCCTTTAGAGTGATGAATCACATATTCATCAAGCCCCTATACTTAAACTGTGCTTTCCCCCACGCAACTAGAGAATGAATGATTGAGTTGAATCAACCCCTGACCATGCATGTAGAATACAAGACTCGATATGTTGAAGAACTCTCAGTTTTAGTGATCCTAAAATTATGAGTTGAACCAAGATTTAGTCGAAAGGTATCCAACTTCTATGGTTCAGAGACTCTCTTTGTTTACATGTATAGTAAGGATATGACATTTAAGTGTGGACTACAATCACAAGAGTAGAGTCAAAACATCACCCAAGTTCCAGTCTAAGAGACTCTCCTAAGAACCCAATTCTCAATACAGGGAATAAATCAGTTCTTGCATACAATCCACCGTCTCTTTAGTTGTCAATCTTAAAATGTAGATGGAAGGCCAGTTGATGGAGGGCATAGATTTATGTAATTTTCTTCTCTTCCTCTCATTGGAACAAGAATACTCTTGAGTGCCTTATTAACTCAACACTTGTATTTTAGGTTGTTGACCGATGCGTCTGTCAAGAGAGTTCAGAGTCGTCTGCACTTGCTTTCCTATGAGTACACTAGGGTTTGTCTCTTCTAAGTATATATCGTACATTCGACACCCATACTTGTATCAATATATGATGCAGAACCCTTTTTGGGTGCTAGCCCGACTCCTGGTCCTAAGAGCTTTGGTCCAAGTGGACACTTTAAAAAGGTTGGGAGCGCTTACCTTTGGTGGAATCTCTTTGTATTTGTAATTGTAATGAGAAAGAGCTTTTAAGAGAGAACATCTCTCGTAATGAGAGAGAGCTCTAGATTTCTGAGTTGGGTCTTTGCCATTTTGTCTGCTTCATCTCTAAGTTCACTTCTCTGCCTAGAGATCTGAACTTCATCATTCCTATGTTGTAGTCGAATGTTGCTCTGACGCTCCTCAAGAATGATCTTAGATTCTCTCTAATAATTGGGGGTCTCCATATCAAGGACAATGAATTCCACTTTATACTCTTGCCCCTCAACTGAGATAACGACATTCTTCACTTCTCCCTTGGGTCTCTTCGTTGTTCGATATGTAGAGCGGATGATTTTCTGAGTGGACGTAACTCTAATTTATAATATAGTGCTAAGGAAAGAAGGTTGATTGAAGAACCATTATCTAGAAGAGTGTGTGCAAATGCAATGTCATTGATACAACTCTCCACAGAGTAAGAACCCAAGTCCTGCTTTTTCATTGGTAATTGTTGATTCTTAACATAGTGAGCAGTGGCTACTGATAAGACGTGAGTCGTCACATACTGGTCTGATTTCTTACTATGAATCCTTGTAGGTGTGCATCTTATTTTCAAGTATTTCTGAAAGGCGGGATTGTTAGCTACATACTGTTCAACTGGCACCTTAACTGTGACGTTCTCTTGACAAAATTGTGCCATTTCTGGGTCATCTAGATGAGTTTCCTTAGATTTGTGATTTTCTCCCGTTAGAGCACGAGGTAAAGGAATAGAAGAAATTGAGATAGGGTACGAAGAATCCGAATCATAGCCAGAAACATCATTCTTTGATTTAACTGAAATGGAGTTCTTATTACATAAATCTTTATTCTTCAGCTGAAAGTAAAAATCTGTATTGTCAACAACAAGTTGTAGAATTGATGACGAAGGTAAATCTGTCACAACCGGAGGTGCAATGTCATTTGTAGACTCCATTGATGCTTTCCCCTTTTTTTGAATGGGAATCCTTGGTCTATTCATATATGGCGATGAATCTCGATGCCTTCCTTCTTCTTCTTCATCTAATGAGTCATCAGGTTGAGCTCCAGATACGCCTCTCTCCATTTCCCTTGCCTAGTCAAGCACAGTTATGATCCTTCCGCTCATGAGTGACATAGAATTTATATTATCAAACGAAAGGATCTCATTTTCAGATACAGACGAGTCTGAGTAATATACCTGAACACCATGTTGCGGAAATTGAGATTTGTTCAAGTTGTTGGGGATAGCTCGAACTTGTGCAGAAATGGTTGTTGCAGGTGTAGTCTATTAATCTCTCCAATGAGACAGGTGATTAACGTGTGCCCGTAGATCATGAATTTCGCTCCTGCAACACCGGATCTCCTCGAGAATCTTCTGATGAAAGTCCACGGGTCCTGTCGGAGAGTGAAATTGCTGGGAAGACTGTCGTGAAGATTGACCCTAAGGGGCATGGTATTGTTGTTGTCTCTATTGTTGGGGTGCCTGCTGATATTGCGAGCCCTATTGGACTGCATAATATTGGCCTTGAAGATGGTATTGTTGATGTTGCCTCTATTGTTGGGTTGGGCTTTGCTCTGACTATGTTGTGGTGCGGGAGTGAAAGCGGTATTGCAGAAGGTCGGGGGCATTGGTATGGATGTTGGTCCCTTGTGTTTCCTTATATAGCAGGATCATGTGTGTACCAAGTACCGTTTACTTTCAACATTTGCAGGGGCTCTTCCTCGAAAATCTCTACTGGTAGCGATAGTTGTTGGAAAAGTTGGGCATAGGATTGGTGCTAAAACCAAGGCAGAGGTGGCCCTCACATTGGTCGCTCCTGGACATGATGCACTCAGAAAATGGGAGCAGCGGATGTAGTTGTGGCAGATATCCGGCTCGTGGACACCTTCTCAGTCTCATCCATTTGCTTTGGTATCTGATAGATCCTACTGTCAATGTCATTCACCCTTTTGTTGATATGTTCCATAACTACCAGCTGGTCTGTAATGATGCTCATATTCGGAATTAGATCCTCGGCTATCTTGGCCATATGTGAGCGGCTTATCTCGGCCATTAGAGATAAGTGAGCAGCTTATCTCGGCCATCTGTTTATTTGTAGATATGTTTCCCTCCATTAGATTGGAGCGTGTTGAGGGAATTAGTGTATGCCCTGCTGGCGATCTGTGAGCGGCCTATATCGGCCATCTATTCGAATACCTTCCAGACAGTATCCTACCTTGTAATGTGCAGTTGCCTCCACATGCAACACTCACTAAACCTTGTGTCTCATAGTTGATACCATAATAGAGTGACTGGACCAAGATATTGTCATTCAAAGCTCGACACGTACACTTTTGTAATAGATATTTGAATCTATCCCATGCTTCACATAATGGATCACGAGGCATGTGAGAAAAGCTGGTGATGTGCGTCCTCATCTAATTAGTCCCAGTCAAAGGGTAGAACTTCTTTAAGAACAAGTCCTTGAAGTGATTGTACGTGGTAACCATCGAGCCTAGATTCTTCACCCAGTAGTCAGCTTTGCCTTTCAAGGCGACTTGAAGTGTTGTGAGACGAATGTAGTCCTGGCTGACCCCGGGGTGTCTGAGATTGGAGCATACCAGCCCCAAGTACCTTAGGAATGTGCAGGATTCCTCGTAGCATTTCCATGGAATTGTGGCAACTGGTTCAGGAAAGGTGGCTCAGTTCAAAATCAACTCTTGGCTCGGGAGGATTCGGATAGTTTCTCACTCTATACTGTACTGGGTTGCATGCTACATCCATTGGTGGTTCAATCCCAACATTTAACTGGCCAATTTGTTCTCTCAGTAAAAGTTGTTACTACTCTGATGCAGCCACCCTTGTTAATATCATATGGATAAGGTCTTTGTTATGCACTTCTTCATTATCTCTTTTCTTTGGGGGCATCTTCTTTAACTCTTCTTCTTCACCTTTGTAATCAAACATATTGGTATTAATAGAATTGGAAGAATTAGAACAAGAAGCATTGAGGTGAGAGTTTTCCTTGATGTGGTGAGAGAAGATAGGGTTGGTCTGGAACTGACCTCCCTCAAGGAAGAAGAGAAAATCACAGACATGAGTTCTTTGAGGAGAGTGTTCATGAATCTAAGGAGTCTCAGGGAAAGAGTATCCCTGAGTAGATGAGGATGGTAGGTTTGTGGTGTTCATTGGAATGATCGTGGAGTTCGAGCAAATATCATCACAACCCTCCATTGTCGATGTTAAGCAGTTTGGAGAAAGATCACAGCTCAGGAATCAACAAGGGAGAGTAACGACACAGATGTGTGGTATTTGATGTCTGATCTTGATCTACGCATACAATACAAACACAATATAAACCCCAATTTCACCAACTCACACGGTGAAGGATGCAAGAGTTTGTCCAATTTATCTTTTCAATTTTAAATTGGTGATAATTCAATCTTGTAACAAGTCCTTAGCGACTAGACCTATAGGAGAATGAGTACTACCGGAAAAGTATCTCGTACTTGCTCATCTCCTTTGAAACATGTAGCCTGCACTTTTTGAGGTCCTTGTTACCAAATCTGGATCCACTACTGGGTCAAAGAAGTGGAGAGAGGAAGCTGATAGTGGTGAATTAAGTACTTCAGACCAAGTTCGAGACAGAATCACCTGTGATCGTGCTAGGCCCTACTCGGATACGAGACAATGAGACAGACACCCCATGAGGGCATGGCCTAAGCTCAATACTTCAAAACGAGTCGGTGCTCTACACAAGGCGAGAACACTGTCGTTGACCCGACCCTACTCGTTCATGTATGATAGAAGCACTAACACTTTGTGAATCCATGTGACAAACAAGGTGGTATTCAGGTTGGGTTTGGGGCTCTAATCCTTATGGGTTGTGCCTCACTCTGTTAGGGGTGGTGACCACATCCTGAAATGTATCTGAATCCAAAGATGGGGTTGCTATCCTCTTGAAATTAATGATTTTATGGGTTTAATTAAGTCAGTCTTCTTTAGTAGTCTATATTTTAATTAGTGACCACTCAAGCATTAGGAGAGCATAAAATACACGTCTACCATCAATCCCATTTTCCTTTATATCTTTAGTGACAAAACAAGAGGGGAAAATCGAGAAAAGCCGATGCACACGAAAAGCAACGATGTGTGCTCATATAGAAGACCTACAATGCTTCCTCGTAATTTTCATGTGAGATGCAATACAAGAATTGAAATTTAGTTTATATGAAGCGTAGGCCGACAAAACCGCTCCTAGCATAAAGTTATATTATCCGGGAAGAAATGAATTTGAATTTTGACTAAGTTGAACGATCTAAGGTACGTCTCAATAAGTGCAGTGTGGTCCGAAGTTATATGAGCACAAGCAAATAAACCTAGTAGCTCTATTATCTGTAATGTAGGTCTAACCTACGAACCGCTCAAGTAGAGCCCCACTCTTACCGAAGAGTGAAACAAGTTCGACACACCACAAAAAAATCCCAAGTCTTGTTTACACGCGCAATATTCCAAATGAAAACGACTATATATATAGGCAATTAATTACAAATAATAAAAAATGAAAATTTTGAGAAATAAATCCTAGACTCTACACTCTCTCACGACTCAACTCGGTCTTAATTTTTATACTGCTTTTCAGCGGGCTGTCGATATGCGTTGGTTTTTAGAAAAATCACTTCACGTCCGCGGGGTACTTTGCACAAAAATTAGAGAGAAAATATAAGAGAGTTGACACAAAAATTAATAGAAAATAAAGAACAGAAAAATAAATGATGAAAAAGAAATAAATGCTAGAAAATAAATGGAAAATGTATAGTGGCAAGGTTCAGAGGTCAAAGTACCCAAATGTCTAGAAAATCTAACACTAAATCTTCTAGACAAAAACCTAAGCCCTTTTCTTGCTACACCCATTAGTGGTTCAATCCCAACATTTAACTGGCCTATTTGTTCTCTCAGTAAAAGTTGGTTCGGAGAAAGATCATAGTTCATGAATCAACAAGGGGAATAACGACACAGATGTGTGGTATTTTATGTCTGATCTTGATCTACGCACACAATACAAACACAATATAAACCCCAATTTCACCAACTCATACGGTGAAGGCTGCAAGAGTCTGGTCAATTTATCTTTTCAAATTTAAATTGGTGGCAATTCAATCTTGTAACGAGTCCTTAGTGACTAGACCTATAGGAGCGTGAGTACTGCCGAAAAAGTATCATGTACTTGCTCACCTCCTTTGTAACCTATAGCTTGCACTTTTTAAGATCCTTGTTATCAGATCTAGATCCACTACCCGGCCAAAGAAGTAGAGAGAGGAACCCGATAGTGGTGAATTAGGTACTTTGGACCAAGTTCGAGATGAAATCATCTGTGATCGTGCTAGGCCCTACTCGGACGCGAGAAAATGAGATAGACAACCCATGATGGCGAGGCCTAAGCTCAGTACTTCAGAACGGGCCGGTGCTCTGCACAAGGCGAGAACACTATCGTTGACCTGGCCCTACTCATTCATGTACGTTAGAAGCACCAACACTTTGTGAAGCCATGTGATAAACAAGGTAGTATAGAGGTTGGGTTTAGGCTCTAATCCTTATGGGTCGTGCCTCACTCTGTCAGGGGTGGTGACCACACCCTGAAATGTACCTGAATCCAAAGAAGGGGTTTCTCTCCCCCAAAAATTATTGATTTTATAGGTTTAATTAAGTCAGCCTTCTTTAGAAGTCCCGATTTTAATTGGCGATCACTCTAGCTTTAGGTGAGCAGAAAATACATGTCTACATCAGTCCCATTTTCCTTTATATCTTAAGTGACAAAACAAGAAGGAAAAATCAAGAAAAGACGATGCAGACGAAAAGCAATGATGTATGCACAGATAGAAGGCCTACAATGCTTCCTCGTAACTTTCATGTGGGATGCAATACAAGAATTGAAATTTAGTTTATATGAAGCGCATGCCGACAAAACCGTTCCCAGCATAAAGTTATATTATCCGGGAAGAAATGAATTTGAATTTTGATTAAGTTGAACGATCTAAGGTGTGTCTCATTAAGTGCAGTGTGGTCCTAAGTTATATGAGCACAAGCAAATAAACCTAGTATCTCTAATTGTTGTAGTGTAGGTCTAACCTACGAACCACTCAAGTAGAGCCTCGCCCTTACCAAAGAGTGAATCTGGTCCGACACACCACAGAAAAAGCCCAAGTCTTGTTTGCACGCGCAATATTCCAAACGAAAGCCACTATAAATAGGCAATTAATTACAATTAATTAAAAAAATAAAAAATGTTGAAAACTAAATCCTAGACTCTACACTCTCTCATGACTCAACTCGATCTTAATTTTTATACAGCTTATCAGCAGACTGTCAATATGCATTGGTTTTTAGAAAAACACTTCACATCTGCGGAGTACTTTGCACAAAAATAAGAGAGAAAATGTAAGAGATTTGGCACAAAAATTAATCAAAAACAAAGAACAGAAAAATAAACGATGAAAAAGAAATAATGCAAGAAAATAAAAGGAAAATGTATAGTGGCAAGGTTCAGAGGTCAAACTTCCCGAATTTGCAGAAAATCTGACACTAATATTTCTAGACAAAAACCTATGCCATTTGCTTTCTACATCCATTGGTGGTTCCATCCCAACATTTAACTTGCCAATTTGTTCTCTCACTAAAAGTTGTTACTGCTCAGATGCAGCTACCCTTTTTAATATCATAAGGATCATGTCTTCCTTATGCTCTTTTTCATTATATCTTTCTTTGAGGCATCTTCTTTAACTCTTCTTCTTCGCCTTCAGAATCAAACATATTGATATTAATAGAATTGGAAGAATTAGAACGAGAAGCATTGAGGTGAGAGTTTTCCTAGATGTGGTGAGAGAAGAGAGGGTCGGTCTGGAACTGACATCCCTCAAGGAAGAAGAGAAAATCATAGACACGAGTTCTATGAGGAGAGTGTTCATGAATCCAGGGAGTCTAAGGGAAAGAGTGTCCCTGAGTAGATGAGAATGGTAGGTTTGTGGTGTTCATTGGAATGACGTGGAGTTCGAGCAAATATCATCACAACCCTCCATTCTCGATGTTAAGCGGTTTGGAGAAAGATCACAATTCATGAATCAACAAGGGAGAGTAATGACACATATGTGTGGTATTTGATGTCTGATCTTGATCTACGTACACAATACAAACACTGCATAAACCCTAATTTCACCAACTCACACGGTGAAGGCTGCAAGAGTCTGGCCAATTTATCTTTTCAATTTTAAATTGGTGATAATTCAATCTTGTAACGAGTCCTTAGCGGCTAGACCTATAGGAGCGTGAGTACTGCCGGAAAAGTATCCCGTACGTGCTCAACTCTTTTGTAACCTGTAGCCTACACTTTTTGAGGTCCTTGTTATCAAATCTGGATCCATTACTTGGCCAAAAAAGTAGAGAGAGGAAACCGATAGTGGTGAATTACGTACTTCGGACCAAGTTTGAGACGGAAGCACCTGTGATCGAGCTAGGCCCTACTCGGACGCTAGACAATGAGACAAACATCCCATGAGGGCATGGCCTAAGCTCAATACTTCAGAATGGGTCGGTGCTCTACACCAGGCGAGAACACTTTCGATGACCCGACCCTACTCGTTCATGTACGATAGAATCACCAAGACTTTGTGAATCCATGTGATAAACAAGGTAGTATTCATACTGGGTTTGGGGCTCCAATCCTTATGGTTCGTGCCTCACTTTGTCAGGGGTGGTGACCACACCCTGAAATGTACCTGAATCCAAAGACGAGGTTGCTCTCTCACAAAAATTCTTGATTTTATGGGTTTAGTTAAGCTAGCCTTCTTTAGCAGTTCTGATTTTAATTGACGGTCACTCAAGCTTTAGGTGAGCTGAAAATACATGTCTACCATCAATCTCATTTTCCTTTATATCTTACGTGACAAAACAAGATGGGAAAATAGAGAAAAGCTGATGCACATGAAAAGCAATGATGTATGCTCAGATAGAAGACCTACAATGCTTCCTCGTAATCTTCATGTGGGATGCAATACAAGAACTGAAATTTAGTTTATATGAAGTGCATGCCGACAAAACCACTCCCAACATAAAGTTATATTATCCGCAAAGAAATGAATTTGAATTTTGACTAAGTTGAATGATCTAAGGTGCGTCTCACTAAGTGCAGTGTGGTCCTAAGTTATATGAGCACAAGAAAATAAACCTAGTATCTCTAATAGTTGTAGTGTAGGTCTAACCTACGAACCACTCAAGCAGAGCCCCACCCTTACCGAAGAGTGAAACAGGTCCGACACACCATAGAAAAAGCCCAAGTCTTGTTTACACGCACTATATCCCAAACGAAAACCACTATAAATAGGAAATTAATTACAAATAATAAAAAATGAAAAATGTTGAAAAATAAATCCTAGACTCTACACTCTCTCATGACTCAACTCGATCTTAATTTTATATGGTTTTTCAGTGGGCTATCGATATGTGTTGGTTTTTGGAAAAACTACTTCACATCCGCGGAGTACTTTGCACAAAAATAAGAGAGAAAATGTAAGAGATTTGACACAAAAATTAATCAAAAACAAAGAACAGAAAATAAATGCTGAAAAAGAAATAAATGCTAGAAAATAAATGGAAAATGTATAGTAGCAAGGTTCAGAGGTCAAACTACTCGAATGTGCGGAAAATCTAACACTAAATTTTCTAGACAAATACCTAAGCCATTTGCTTACTACATCCGTTGGTGGTTCAATCCCAACATTTAACTGGTCAATCTGTTCTCTCAGTAAAAGTTGTTACTGCTCAGATGCAGCTACCCTTGTTAATATCATATGGATAAGGTGTTCGCTATGCTCTTCTTCATTATCTCTTTTCTTGGGAGGCATCTTCTTTAACTCTTCTTCTTCACCTTCAGAATCAAACATATTGATATTAATAGATTTGGAAGAATAGAACGAGAAGCATTGAGGTGAGAGTTTTCCTTGACATGGTTAGAGAAGAGAGGGTTGGTCTGGAACTGACCTCCCTCAAGGAAGAAGAGAAAATCACAGACATGAGTTATATGAGGAGAGTATTCATGAATCCAATGAGACTCAGGGAAAGAGTGTCCCTGAGTTGATGAGGATGGTAGGTTTGTTGTATTCATTGGAATGATCGTGGAGTTCGAGCAAATATCATCACAACCCTCCATTCTCGATGTTAAGCGGTTTGGAGAAAGATCACAGTTCATGAATCAACAAGGTAGAGTAACGACACATATGTGTGGTATTTGATGGCTGATCTTGATTTATGCACACAATACAAACACAATATAAACCCCAATTTCACCAACTCACACGGTGAAGGATGCTAGAATCTGGCTAATTTATCTTTTCAATTCTAAATTGGTGATAATTCAATCTTGTAACGAGTCCTTAGCGACTAGACCTATAGGAGCGTGAATACTACCGGAGAAGTATCTTATCCTTTCTCACCGCCTTTGTAACATGTAGCCTGCACTTTTTGAGGTCCTTGTTATAAAATATGGATCCACTACTCGGCCAAAGAAGTAGAGAGAGGAAGCCAATAGTGGCGAATTAGGTATTTCGGACCAAGTTCGAGATGGAATCACCTGTGATCGTGCTAGGCCCTACTCGGACGCGAGAGAGACAAACATCCCATGAGGGCATGGCTTAAGCTCAGTACTTCAGAACGGGCCGGTGCTCTACACAAGGCGAGAACACTATCGTTGACCCGACCCTACTCGTTCATGTACGATACAAGCGCCACCACTTTGTCAATCCATGTGATAAACAAGGTAGCATTCAGGGTGGGTTTGGCGCTCTAATCCTTATGGGTCCTGCCTCACTCTATCAGGGTTGATGACCACACTCTGAAATATAGCTGAATCCAATGACGGGGTTGCTCTCCCGCAAAAATTCTTAATTTTATGGGTTTAATTAAGTCAGCCTTCTTTAGCAGTCCCGATTTTAATTGGCGATCACTCAAGCTTTGGGTGATCAGAAAATACACGTCTAGCATCAGTCCCATTTTCCTTTATATCATAAGTGACAAAATAAGAGGGAAAAATCGAGAAAAGCTGATGCACATGAAAAGCAATGACGTATGATCAGATAAAAGACCTACAATGCTTCCTCGTAATCTTCATGTGGGATGCAATACAAGAATTGAAATTTAGTTTATATGAAGCGTAGGTCGACAAATCCGCTCCCAGCATTCCGGGAAGAAATGAATTTGAATTTTGACTAAGTTGAACGATCTAAGGTGCGTCTCATAAAGTGCAGTGTGGTCCTAAGTTATATGAGCACAAGCAAATAAACCTAGTAGCTCTAATAGCTGTAGTGTAGGTCTAACCTACTAACCACTCAAGTAGAGCCCCACCCTTACCGAAGAGTGAAACATGTCCAACACATAACAGAAAAAGCCCAAGTCTTGTTTACATGGCAATATTCCAAACGAAAACCAGTATAAATAAGCAATTAATTACAAATAATAAAAAATGAAAAATGTTGAAAAATAAATCCTAGACCTACACTCTCTCGTGACTCAACTCGATCTTAATTTTTATACGGCTTTTCAGTGGGCTGTCGATATGTGTTGTTTTTTAGAAAAAACACTTCACGTCTACGGGGTACTTCACACAAAAATAAGAGATAAAATGTAAGAGATTTAACATAAAAATTAATAAAAAACAAAGAACATAAAAATAAATGCTGGAAAAGAAATAAATGCTAGAAAATAAAGGGAAAATGTATAGTGGCAAGGTTCAGAGGTCAAACTACCCGAATGTGCGGAAAATCTAACACTAAATTTTCTAGACAAAAACCTAAGCCATTTGCTTGCTACATCCGGTGGTTCAATCCAAACATTTAACTAGACAATTTGTTCTCTCAGTAAAAGTTGTTACTTTTCAAATGCAGCTACCCTTAATATCATATAGATAAGGTCTTCGTTATGCTCTTCTTCATTATCTCTTTTCTTTGGAGGCATCTTCATTAACTCTTCTTCTTCACCTTCAGAATCAAACATATTGATATTAATAGAATTGTAAGAATAGAACTAGAAGTATTGAGATGAGAGTTTTCCTTGTTGTGGTGAGAGAAGAGAGGGTTGGTCTGGAACTAACCTCCCTCAAGGAAGTAGAGAAAATCACAGACATGAATTCTATGAGGAGAGTGTTCATGAATCCAAGGAGTCTCAGGGAAAGAGTGTCCCTGAGTAGATGAGGATGGTAGGTTTGTTGTGTTCATTGGAATGATCGTGGAGTTCGAGCAAATATCATCACAACCCTCCATTCTCGATGTTAAGCGGTTTGGAGAAAGATCACAGTTCATGAATCAACAAGGGAGAGTAACTATACATATTTGTGGTATTTGATGTAAGATCATGATCTACGCACACAATACAAATACATTATAAACCCCAATTTCACCAACTCACACGGTGAAGCCCGCAAGAGTCTAGCCAATTTATCTTTTCAATTTTAAATTGGTGATAATTCAGTCTTGTAACGAGTCCTTAGCGGCTAGACCTATAGGAGCGTGAGTACAACCAGGAAACTACCTCGTACTTGCTCACCTCCTTTGAACATGTAGTCTGCACTTTTTGAGATCCTTGTTATCAAATCTGGATCCACTACTCAGCCAAAGAAGTAGAGAGAGGAAGCTGATAATGGTGAATTAGGTACTTTGGACCAAATTTGAGATGGAATCACCTGTGATCGTGCTAGGCCCTACTCGGACGCGAGACAATGAGACAGACATCCCTTGAGGGCATGGCCTTAGCTCAGTATTTCAGAACGGGCCGGTGCTCTACACAAGGCGAGAACACTGTCGTTGACCCGATCCTACTCGTTCATGTACGATAGAAGCAACAACACTTTTTGAATCCATGTGATAAACAAGGTAGAATTCAGGTTGGGTTTGGGGCTCTAATCCTTATGGGTCGTGCCTCACTCTATCTGGGGGTGGTGACCACACCCTGAAATGTACCTGAATCCAAAGACGGGGTTGCTCTCCCGCAAAAATTCTTGATTTCATGGGTTTAACTAAGTCAGCATTCTTTAGCAGTCTCGATTTTAATTGGCAATCACTCAAGCTTTAGGTGAGCAGAAAATACACGTCTATCATCAGACCCATTTTCCTTTATATCTTAAGTGACAAAACAAGAGGGAAAAATCAAGAAAGGTCGATGCACACAAAAAGCAATGATGTATGCTCAGATAGAAGACCTATAATGCTTCCTCGTAATCTTCATGTGGGATGTAATACAATAGCTAAAATTTAGTTTATAAGAAGCGCATGCTGACAAAATCGCTCCCAGCATAAAATTATATTATCCGGGAAGAAATGAATTTGAATTTTGACTAAGTTGAACGATCTAAGGTGCGTCTCACTAAGTGAAGTGTGGTCCTAAGTTATATGAGCACAAGTAAATAAACCTAGTATCTCTAATAGATGTAGTGTAGGTCTAACCTACGAACCACTCAAGTAGGGCCCCACCCTTACCGAAGAGTGAAACAGGCCCAACACACCACAGAAAAAGCCCAAGTCTTGTTGACACGCACAATATTCCAAATGAAAACCACTATAAATAGGCAATTAATTACAAAAAATAAAAAATGAAATATGTTGAAAAATAAATCCTAGACTCTACACTCTCTCATGACTCAACTCGATCTTAATTTTTATACGGCTTTTCCGCGGGCTGTCGATATGCGTTGTTTTTTTAAGAAAAACCACTTCACGTCCGCAAGGTACTTCGCGCAAAAATAATAGAGAAAATGTAAGAGATTTGACACCAAGATTGATAAAAAACAAAGAACAAATAAATAAATGCTAGAAAATAAATGAAAATGTATAGTGGCAAGGTTCACAGGTCAAACTACCCGAATGTGTGGAAAATCTAACACTAAATTTTCTAGATAAAAACCTAAGACATTTGCTTGTTAATCCGTTGGTGGTTCAATCCCAACATTTAACTGGCAAATTTGTTCTCCCAGTAAGTTGTTACTTATTAGATGCAACTACCCTTGTTAAATTGTTAATATCACATGGATCAGGTGTTTGTTATGCTCTTCTTCATTATCTCTTTTCTTTGGAGGCAACTTCTTTAACTCTTCTTCTTCACCTTCAGAATCAAACATATTGATATTAATAGAATTGGAAGAATTAGAACGAGAAGCATTGAGGAGAGAGTTTTCCTTGATGTGGTGAGAGAAGAGAGGGTTGGTCTTGAACTGACCTCCCTCAAGGAAGAAGAGAAAATCACAGACATTAGTTCTATGAGGAGAGTGTTCATGAATCCAAGGAGTCTCAGGGAAAGAGTGTCCCTGGGTAGATGATGATGATAGGTTTGTGGTTTTCATTGTAATGATCGTGGAGTTCGAGCAAATATCATCACAACCCTTCATTCTCAATGTTAAGCGGTTTGGAGAAAGATCACAGTTCATGAATCAACAAGGGAGAGTAACAACACAGATGGGTGGTAGACTGGTAGTTGATGTCTGATCTTGATCTACGCACACAATACATACACAATATAAACCCCAATTTCACCAACTCACAAGGTGAAGGCCGCAAGAGTCTGGCCAATTTATCTTTTTAATTTTAAATTGGTGACATTTCAATCTTGTAACGAGTCCTTAGCGACTAGACCTATAGGAGAGTTAGTACAGCTGGAAAAGTATCACGTACTTGCTCACCTCCTTTGTAACCAATAGCCTGCACTTTATGAGGTCCTTGTTATCTAATCTGGATCCACTACTCGGCCAAATAAGTAGAGAGAGGAACCCGATAGTGGTGAATTAGGTACTTCAGATCAAGTTCGAGACGAAATCATCTGTGATTGTGATAGGCCCTACTCGGACACGAGACAATGAGACAGACACCACATGAGGGCATGGCCTAAGCTCAGTACTTCAGAACGGGACGGTTCTCTACACAAGGCGACCACACTGTCGTTGACCCAGCCCTACTCATTAATGTATGTTAGAAGCACCAACACTTTGTGAAGCCATGTGATAAACAAGGTAGTATTGAGGCTGGGTTTGGGCTCTAATCCTTATGGGTCATGCCTCACTCTGTCAGGGGTGGTGACCACACCCACTAATGTACCTGAATCCAAAGACGAGGTTGCTCTCTCACAAAAATTCTTGATTTTATTGGTTTAATTAAGTCAGCCTTCTTTAGCAGTCCCGATTTTAATTGGCGATCACTCTAGATTTAGGTGAGCAGAAAATACATGTCTACCATCAGTCCCATTTTCCTTTATATCTTAAGTGACAAAACAAGTGGGGAAATCAAGAAAAGCCGATGCACACGAAAAGCAATGATGTATGCTCAGATAGAAGACCTACAACGCTTCCTCGTAATCTTCATGTGGGATGCAATACAAGAATTGAAATTTAGTTTATATGAAGTGTAGGACGACAAAACCGCTCCCAGCATAAAGTTATATTATCCGGGAAGAATTGAATTTGAATTTTGATTAAGTTGAATGATATAAGGTGTGTATCATTAAGTACAGTGTGGTCTTAAGTTATATGAGCACAAGTAACCTACGAACCACTCAAGTAGAGCCCCACCCTTATCGAAGAGTGAAACTAGTTCGACACACCACATAAAAAGCCCACGTCTTGTTTACACGCGCAATATTCCAAACGAAAACCACAATAAATAGGCAATTAATTAAAAACAATAAAAAAATTAAAATATTGAAAAATAAATCCCAGACTCTACACTCTCTCATGACTCAACTCGATCTTAATTTTTTATACAACTTTTCAGCGGGCTGTCGATATGCCTTGGATTTTTAAAAAAACCACTTCACGTCTGCTAGGTACTTCACACAAAAATAAGAGAGAAAATATAAGAGATTTGACACAAAAATTAATAAAAAACAAAGAACATAAAAATAAACGATGAAAAAGAAATAAAGGCTAGAAAATAAATGGATAATGTATAGTGGCAAGGTTCAGAGGTCAAACTACCCGGATGTGTAGAAAATCTAACACTACATTTTCTAGAAAAAACCTTAGCCATTTGCTTTGTACATCCATTGGTGGTTCAATCCCAACATTTAACTGGCCAATTTGTTCTTTCGGTAAAAGATATTACTGGTGAGATGCATCTACCCTTGTTAATATCGTATGGATCAGGTCTTTGTTATGCTCTTCTTCATTATCTCTTTTATTTGGAGGCATCTTCTTTAACTCTTCTTCTTCACCTTCAGAATAAAAAATATTGATATTAATATAATTGGAACAGTTAGAACGAGAAGCATAGAGGTGAGAGTTTTCCTTATGAGTTCTTTGAGGAGAGTGTTCTTGAATCCAAGGAGTCTCAAGGAAAGAATGTCCCTGAGTAGAAGAGGATGGTATGTTTGTGGTGTTAATTGGAATGGTCACGGAGTTCGAACAAATATCATCACAACCCTCCATTCTCGATGTTAAGCGGTTTGGAGAAAGATCATAGTTCATGAATCAACAAGGAAGAGTAACGACATAAATGTGTAGTATTTGATGTCTGATCTTGGTCTACGCACGCAATACAAACACAATATAAACCCTGATTTCACCAACTCACACGATGAAGGCTGCAAGAGTCTGGCCAATTTATCTTTTCAATTTTAAATTGGTGATAATTCAATCTTGTAATGAGTCCTTAGTGGTTAGACCTATAGGAGTGTGAGTACTACCGGAAAAGTATCCCGTACTTGCTCACCTCCTTTGTAACCTGTAGTCTGCACTTTTTGAGGTCCTTGTTATCAAATCTGGATCCACTACTCGGCCAAAGAAGTAGAGAGAGGAAGCCTATAGTGGTGAATTGGGTACTTCGGACCAAGTTCGAGACGGAATCACTTGTGATCGTGCCAAGCCCTACTTGGACGCGAGACAATGAGACATGCACCCCATGAGGGCATGGCCTAAGCTCAGTACTTCAGAATGGGCCGGTGCTCTATACAAGGCGAGAACACTGTCATTGACCCGACCCTACTGATTCATGTACGATAGAAGCGCCAACACTTTGTGAATCCATGTGATAAACAAGGTAGTATTCAGGCTGGGTTTGGGGCACTAATCCTTATAGGCCGTGCCCCACTCTGTTAGGGGAGGTGAACACTCCCTGAAATGTACCTGAATCCAAAGACGGGGTTGCCCTCCCATATTTTTTTTTGATTTTATGGGTTTAATTAAGTCAGCCTTCCTTAGAAGTCCCGATTTTAGTTGGCGATCACTCAAGCTTTAGGTGAGCAGAAAATACACGTCTACCATCAATCCCATTTTCCTTTATATCTTAAGTGACAAGACAAGAATGGAAAATCGAGAAAAGCCAATGCACACGAAAAGCAATGATGTATGCTCAGATAGAAGACCTACAATGCTTCCTCGCAAACTTCACGTGGGATGTGATACATGAATTGAAATTTAGTTTATATGAAATGCAGGACGACAAAACCACTCCCAGCATAAAGTTATATTATCTAGGAAGAAATGAATTTGAATTTTGACTAAGTTGAACGATTTAAGGTGCGTTTCATTAAGTGTTGTGTGGTCCTAAGTTATATGAGCACAAGCAAATAAACCTAGTAGCTCTAATAGCTGTAGTGTAGGTCTAACCTACGAACCACTTAAGTAGAGCCCCACCCTTACCGAAGAGTGAAACAGGTCCGACACACCACATAAAAAGCCCAAGTCTTGTTTACACGCGCAATATTCCAAATGAAAACCACTATACATAGGCAATTAATTACAACTAATAAAAAATGAAAAATGTTGAAAAATAAATCCTAGACTCTACACTCTTTCATGACTCAACTCGATCTTAATTTTTATACGGCTTTTCAATGGGTTGTCGATATGCGTTGGTTTTTAGAAAAACCACTTTACGTCCGCAAGGTACTTCGCACAAAAATAAGAGAGAAAATGTAAGAGATTTGGCATAAAAATTACTCAAAAACAAAGAACAAAAAAAATAAATGCTGAAAAAGAAATAAATGCTAGAAAATAAATGGAAAATGTATAGTGGCAAGGTTCATAGGCCAAAGTACCCGAATGTCTGGAAATTTTAACTCTAAATTTTCTAGACAAAAACCTAAGCCATTTGCTTGCCCAGCAATGGTGACATCTGATAATCTCAAAATTACCCTCGCTAGTTACGTGGATCTAACGAGTAAAATGTATGTTTTAGTCGGGAAATATCGATCAATCAAGAAATTAAACTACACAAATTAATGAATTAATTAAGCGATGCAGTTCTATGTTTATTTAACCTAGGCAAGTCCCATTGTTGACTCAAGGAGGCAAAGGAACAACCTAGGTTAAATTTATTACATTTAGCGAATGGTTTTCAAAGCGGATTATTTTGTATTTTTTAAGGCAATTAATGTATGTAAGTTCAAATCGGGTCAATTTTAAGGACTAAAATGAAAATTCTAATTAAACAGACTCCAAAAATTATTAAACTTGACCGGCATTTGAAATATGATGAAATGAATGCTCTGTATTGTTTTTGGAAAATTTTGATGTAGCATGAATTTTTAATATACAAAACAATACAGACAATGTGATTTTCAATAAATTTATTTTAGTAAATCTCAAACCTAGTAATTTTCAGGAATTAAAATTATCCAAGATGCTTTTAATGAATATATATATCCAGGAAAAATTCTAAATCCTAAAAAATTGAGATTTCAGTCTATTAAAAAATTAACCACTGAAATCACCAAATGATTTATTCAGAACAAATTATGCATGCAAATAATGTGATTTTTGGGCATGATATATACACAACTAAAATCTTCCAAATTTATTTTTTTTTCACAATTTTTAGAGCAACAGTTAATTTGATTCAGTTGCAGACCATGAAATGGGTAAGATATGCAAAATATCACCAAATTAATTATAATTAATTAACCATGTTTCACAAAAATATGAATAAATACCCATGAATATAGATTTAGTTGTTCTATAAAATGCTATTTTTGAATAAATAAATGATGCGAAAATGACGCTCAAATAATAAATCAAATTCAATGGTATGAGTGGAATGCAAAATATGAAATGAATAAACCAAAAGCAACGTGGACTCGGATGCAATTACCTAAAGAGTGAAGGAAAGGATGTGCAAAATCACCAGGGGCGCATGTGATAGGCACGCGCCCTGGCTATGGAGGGCTTGGCGCGTGATATGCTGAATCTAGAAGGCTTCGAAGCAAGCTTCCCTGCATATCATGTGTCGCGCACATGTCTTTGGCTGGTAGGGGTATGATTGTAATTTGTTGGAAATCAGAAGGGGTGAGACACAATTACTCGTACGTGAGGCGGGGAGGATAGGAGCATAGTGGAGGGCGGCGGGTGACCACTCTACAGGTGGAGGTGCTGGCAGCTTAGAGGTGGGGCGCGATGGTAATGGAGCGTAGAGGTGGGCCTTCGTGGAGGCGGCTAGGGTATGCTCTACGTGCGATAGTGCGCATTGATGGAACATCCCTTCTTTAATGGCGGTTCCTCCTATGGTCAACACACGACACGAGTGGAGGCGCGTCTGTTGGAGTGCCACTCCCTTCGAGGTCAAAGCTTGATGGAGCAATGACGGAGAAGCAGTCAAGTGGTGTGCCTGGGTGTACAGTGAAGCTTCTCTTAGATGGTGGTCCTCCTCTCTTCAGGCGACACACGCCTGGCCACAGTGATTGAGAAGCTCCTCTTGTGAAAAGTGAGGCAAGCAATGGTACTCCTGTACCCTTCAGTACGAGGTAGATGGCGTATGTTGGAGGATGGGCCCTCTGGACAGGTAGAAGGTGCTCGAGCTTGGAGCTCAGCTCTAGAGGTCACAGAAGAGTGAACATGGCTCTGATCAAAATGGGGGAAAGAGCTGGCGATGGAGGGTTGCGGGGGATAGAAGAGAAATGTGGAGGTTCTGGTGATGAGGATGATCAGAGGAAGACGAGTCCTCCATTGCAAGTAGGAGGCGAGATGAGAATGGAGTTGATGAGGAGTTCAACAAGGAAAGAAGAATAGAGGAAATAAAAAGAAACATAGGAAGAAGAGAAGAGGAAAGAACGAGAAGAAGAACATGAAAAGAAAAGAAAAGAACAAAAGAAGATCATCTGGGGAAGGAAAAGGGATTCGAGAGATAAGAAGTATACCTGAGATTAATTCACCGGGGGAGGGGTTTACCTCCGTTGCAGCTTCAAGCATGTGGCAGAGCAAGCAAGGCTCAACAACTATCACGAGGAGCTGCAGCAAGGGGCTTAGTCCTCCTTGGATCTCGTCACGCTAAGGGCATCCGGGCGCCGTCGTTGCCCAATCGAGCCTTTGTTGTCACCTTGGTTGAAGGGGGCTGGATCACTATAGCTTATGCACCGCTACGTGAAGCAGACCGACGGAGGCGCGGGTCGCACGCCATAGGAGGGAAAGAGGAAAGGGGGTGCCACGTGGTGCACGGGGGCGTGATAGGGATAAATAATAAAATTATATAAAATTAAAAATTTAAAATAAAAAATGAAAATAAAAAATAATAAAAAATAACAAAAAATAACAAATAAAGTATAAAATAAATAAATAAATAAATAATAATAAAATAAAAAATGAAATAAAATTAAATAATTAAATAATTAAATAAATATAAGAAAATAAAAATAAAAGAAATAAAAAATAAAACAAAGGGGGGTGACACTTGGCTGCTCCGGGAGCAGCCACGTGTTGCTCCCAGAAAAATAAAAAAAATATGAAGAAAAATAGAAAAGAAATAACAAAAAAATCAAATCAAAAAGTGATCAACGTGAAAGTTGCTTGTCTCGACGAGATCTATAACTCTTTTGAAGGATCCAAAACCAAAATAAATCATCCGTACAAAAAGGATTTTTCGGGTGTCCTATATATATAAAATACAGTATTTTGTGTTTAATGAATTTTCAGCATTTTCATAAGATAAAAATCAAAATAAGATTAGAAAAAATGTAAGATAAATATATACAACTTAATCTATTTTTGTTGATTTTTAATATTCAAAAAACAAAAAGATAAAATAAATAAAATAAAGGGACAGATGCACAATATACAATGATGGGCCCAAAACCCAAGTTTCACATATGAACTCCGATTCTTTTGCATCTGGTCTTGTTTTGAAGGTAGTTGAACGCATATTAAATTAAAAGTGAGTAGGGGGTTGATAGGAGACTGTATAAGAGATATATTCACATTTTAAGGTTTCTAGTCTTAAACTATAGTTTGGGTTTTATTGGGCAATTTCACAAGTTAATATTTTTTTTTGGTTTTTTTCTTTATTAGAGCTAGTAATATGTACACAATGGAGTTGGTTTCATGTGATTTGGAGTTAGAATAAAATAATTAAAAATCAGTGATTGGCTATTTTACAGGTCAATTGAACACTGGATTCTTGGCTCCTCATTTGATGTAATGGTAAATTATAAAATGTGAATATTATTTACACATACATGAATGTTAATTTTGCAATTTAGATGATTAAATGCCAATGAAATTTGAGTATATGAGCTTAATTATCCTCTTTTAGAGTGATGAATCATATATTCGTCACAACCCTAGGTTTTTTTCTACACACAAGTTGAAGCAACAAAATCTCCCTCTCTATCTCATTCACGTCCAAGCTTTATCTCTCTTAAACCCTGGTGGTCGTCCACTATAGGGCTTGTTGAGAGAACTCAGCCACCATCACATTGCCATTGGGATGCCTGATGAATAGTGATCCATCACTCTAAAAGTTCAAAATAATGCTTCGTTCCCGAATAATTACCTGCATCTCCATTTATTTTATATTATTCTCATTCATGCATGCATAATTAATATCCGCATCATGCATATTTGCATTAAATAAGAAAGCAAATTCCCTTGTAAATATCACCTATATATGCACCATATTTCCCCTATTATTTATTTATTTTTTACTAACTTAGAATTGAATAAAATCAACTCTACAGTACTAACGCTAATAATAAAAAATATCAAAAAATACCAACTTGTAAAATCGACCAATAAAATGCTAACCCTAGTTTGAGACCAAGAGCCTATAAACGTGAATTTCTCTCTCTTATGGTCTCCTATGGACCCTTATTCAATTTTGAATTAATGTACATTCAATTACCTTTAAACAAGACCAATTCAAAAGAATCAGAATTCGTTTGTGGAACTTGGGTTTTGGACCCCTCATTGTGCATTGTAAATATGTCATTTATTTTATTCATTCTATCTTTATATTTTCTTAAATATCAAAATTTTAAAATAAGATTAAGGTGTAAATATTTATTTTAAATATTTATTTGATTTTATTTTGATTTCTATCTTATTTAAAGAATGACAAAAAATGCATAACATAAAAATACAGTATTTTATATCTATAGGATACCGCCAAAAATATTTTTTGTACAGATGATTTATTTTGGTTTTGGGTCATTCACAAAAGTTGTAGATCTCATCGAGAGGAGCAGCTTTAATGTTAATCAATTTTTAATTTGATCCCTTGTATTATTTATTCTTCATTTTTCTTTACATTTAATTTGTGATTTTTCTAGGAGCAGTACTTGCGGTTCTTGGTGTTGCCACGTGTTACCCCATTTTATTTTATTTTTGTAAGTTTATTTTATTTTATTTATTTTATATATTCTATATATTATTTTATTTATTTAGTATTTTCATCATTATTATTTGTTTACTTATTTATATTAGATATTTATTTTAATTTAGTTTTAAGTTTAACTTTTATTTTTACCCACCACATGGCCACCCCTGCGCGCGCCACGTGGCACATCCCCCCCCCCCCTCTTATATCCTCTCCCTCCTGCGCTCCGCCCGCCCGGATCACCAACCGCCACCCTTCACGGCGGTGCGCTCCATTCGCTCGCCCATCTCCCCACGTCCACTCTACCCCACTTCTCTTCCTTTCTCCCTCGACCATCACTCCTCCAACCCCACGTCCGTGTCCTGCGCGGCAACCCGCAACCGCCTCCCCGCGCATAACCCCTCTTCTTGCGTAACCACCCGCTCCCCACGACTTCGCCCAACTGCATTTCCCGTCAAGCTCACAACCACTCCGCCGGACCTCTGCTCGTCCACCCTTGCATCACGCAACTAGCAAACCTCCCCCTCGCATCTTCCCACGATCCGCAAATCCACAATGACCCATAAAGGGTTGACGACCATCCTTCGCGCATGGGATCCGCCTTCCGCTAGGAGAGACCATCCTGGTACCTCATCCAGGTGACAGCTCGACAAGGACGGCCTCGAGCGGAGACAATCTTCACAACGAGATCCTCGGTCCCTCCGACCACATCTCAATGCTCTCGAGCACTACCCAGCTTTGATGCGTCAACCCACAGCTGAGACTGCGACAGGAGTTGCGTACTGTCGCTCCACCCCAGACGGAGGACCTCCACCTCCCTTCTTCCTTCGCACATCGCCAATCTTCTTTTCTATCTCTGCGCGGCCCTGGCCTGCCTCTGATCCGTTCCCTTCACTGACAATCATCGCACTTCGTTTGTTCATCACAATCTCTACTTCCATCGCTCCACCGCCTCACCATTTCCTCGGCTACTGCATTCACTTCCACCTTGGCTCGCACGCTCGCCTTGACCCTCGTGCCTCGGTTGAGCCCACTTCACCTCTGTGCACGAACCCTCGTACATGGCTACGACCACTGCTGTGCGCGCCCCTTTGCCCTCAATCGGAGTATCCTTCCTGCAAACATGCTAGCGATTGCAAATCCACCCCCACTCGTATGACAACAATCGCCTTTTAGTCCCTGCGCATCTGACCGATGCTGGTGCCTCTCGCTCCGCTCGACGCCCACCGGTCAACCTCTAATTCCACTCCTCTGTCGTTGTGTGTCACCGCCATCAGGTCATTCGCGACCCTTCGGTAGCCACCGCTTCTCCAACATCTGGTCGTGTCGACCAGACCGCTCGACATCGCACTGCTACGTAGCCACCATCTTCACGTGCCACCGACCTTCTGCCTCCAGTCGACGTACCATCGCATGCGAGCCTGGCTTGGTCGCAACCCACCCATCCAGCGGCCCTCCGGCACATAGCTGCTCTCCGCCTCGCCAACTCGCATCTCTGCACCATTGCCTTGGTCTGTGTGTCGAGGCCATCGCACAGTTCACCGATTTCTACAGCTTTCTGCATCGACCTACGTGTCCACCTTGGGCGGTGGGTCTTTCGCTCTCGTCCACATCCATCATTTGCCCAAGCAATTTACCTTTCAAAAAAAAAATTTACCCCCTACCCTTCACGCGTTCTGCACATGGGGAGGGGTGAAGTTTGCAGCCACCCCCTGCAGATTCTATAAACATCACGAAGACCCCCAACAGGGCATGCACAAGGCACGTGCATTATGAATTTGTGATTCATCACTCTAAAAAAGATTAATTAAGCTCAGTTCCCCAATATTCATTGGCATTTCATCATTTTAGTTGCATTATTAGTATTCATGCCTGTATAAATAATAATTGTATTTTATCGTGCACAATTGCATAAAATGAGAAGCCAAAATTCTCAACCCAATTGACTTATAAAAAAAGCTAACTTTCCTGATTTTTAATTAATGCATGCTAACTCCAAATCACCCGAAACGACATCCATTGTGTACATATCACTAATAAGAATAAAAGGAAAATACAAAAAAATCACTAACATAAATAAATGTCTCACAAACTGAAATCCTAATTTCAGAATTTCGAGACTAAAATGCATTTGATCCTACTCACCTTTGAACTAATCTAAATTCAATTACCCTCAAAACAAGACCAAGTTCAAGTGAACCGGATCTCATATATGAAAGTTGGGTTTCGGGCCTCTTTTGTGCAATGTGTATTTCACCTGATTTTGACCTATTATTTTATGAACACAATTAACTCTTTTTATTTTATTCCTTTTTTATTTATTTTCTTTGATAAAAGTTTGATAAAATATGCAAAAATCCAAACCTAAAATGAGCTCTAAGTCAAAGAAACTAACTGAGTCCGAGTCCTCACTGTCAGTCTATAAAATAAGTCTCCTTTATTTTATTCCTTTATTTTCTTAATTATTAAAAATCTAAAAAATTAGATTAATGTGTAAATATTTTTATTTATTTTATTGGGTTTATTTGAAATTTTATTTTATGTAAAAATAAAAATTGCAAAACTAAAAAAACAAGTATTTTATACACATAGAGTACCTCCAAAATATCACTTTATGCAAATGACCTATTTTAGTTTGGTCTCTTCATGAACGTTGTAGACTCATCGAGACGAGCAACTTTCGTGAAGAAAATTTTTCGATCTAAGGTCATTTTCTATCTCTTTTCGATTTTTCTTTTTTTTTTATTTTGCAATTTTTCTGTAGTGGCATGCGCCCGCTCCTAGAGCCGCCGCGTGTAACCTTTTTTCAGCATATTTATTTAATTTATTCTAAATAATAATAGAATATAACAAATAATAATAAAATAAAATAAATATATAAAAAACTACCACGTGGCACCCATCTAGCCGTCCGATCTCGACCGATCGAACGACCCTCCACCTTCTCCTTCCTCCCCTTAATTTCGTCACCCACCTTCTAGATTTGGCACCATGGCTTCCTAGAGTTTTCGCCACTGCCTCCCTCACGATCCCATCTCTAACCACCTTCCTAATCCATGCTGCTGCCTCTCCCCGACATCATCTCCGATTCGCAACCCCAATCTCGCCACCCCCTTTCCTGATCAAGCCTCCATATCTTGACCTCCCAATCCTCCTCCTCCACCAATTTAGCTCAACGCCGGCCGCGGAATCCCTCACCCAAATCCCCTTCGATCTCTCACCCGAATCCCTCGATCTCCTCTTCAAATCTTCCATGGCCACCTTCCTTCTTTGGCTGCAATCCTGTCAACCCCAATCAAATCCCATCGCTGATCGACCTTTCCAATTCCAGCTGCCCTTACCGCACTACAAAAACCCATCACCGGCTCCCACTTTCCATCATCCACCATTCAACCAACAAGATGGAGCCCCAGTACGAGCCCTTAGTGGTGATAACGCCGAACTCCACCTTCCTCCTTGGCGTGATCCAAGACTGCTAGGCCTTAACGCAGCATGCCTCCTCCGCACGCTTGCTTCTGCTCCGACCAGTATCGCCCTTGAGCCTATCTCCAGGTTCTCCTTACCTCTCTTCAGCTTCTCCTCTGCTTCTCTCTCGCACATCCCACTCCACCTTCGCACTCACCACTTCCTCCCGATTATTGTCAGCATTCGCTACTCGCTCCGCTACTCAATCACCCCTGCTACTCACTCTGATATCTGCTCCACCATGTTCGAAGCTTCGCCCCTCGAGCTTTGGGAACTCCATCGACATCACCATTGTTCGTCATCTTCATCCTTGACTATAGCGCACTCATCTCATCACCGCCTTGCCATCGTCGCACGCCTTCTGCCTCAATGTCCCCCGATTGTGTGTCAGCCATCACCTTCACCACCGGCCACTGCCTCGAGCGCCATCCACACCCTCTGTCGCAATCGTCAGAGCACCTCACAACAGCAATCCTCCGATCATGAACTCGACGTATCAACGCCGTTCAATCTTGCACAAAAGATAACCATAAGATCAAGTATTCATCGACGACCCATATCGCTTCGAACCTCCCATCCGAGCCAAACGCCTCGGAGGATCTGAAGCAAGAAGAGTCGCCACATGGAGCCTAGGTGCCGCCCCCGATCCAAGCGTTCCGTACCTCACATGCACATCAAGTGCAGGAGGACAAATTACACCCAACCCCTCCTCCTTTAAGGAATTTACAGAAACACCCCAATCATGTGCAACATGTGCTTGCCTAGAAAATTTGTAGAAACTTCCTCTCAGATCCAAGATATTGCGTAAAGACCCCTACCAGGGTAAAGTGCACAAAAAAACCTTTGCCAGCTTTGGATAATTACAAATGAGCCCTTCCAAGGGCATATTTGAGAGCACTTTATTTATTTATTTTTTACATTTTAGCCTCTGAACATTCATTTGATCATATCTTGAACAATATTTATCGAAATTTCACATTCTTAGTGTCATTTTAAAGCTTATTTGATCCTTTATTATATTAAATACTAAGATTTTTATTTCCGAGACATTATTTAACATTAACTATTGAAGTTCTATTTGGTTCATTTTTGAGAGCTGGTCTTTTAATTCATTGATTCTCTCGCTCAACAAATTGTGCATTGATTTGTGGGGATTTTTTTGGGAAATTAATCTGGTATTAATTGACATACTATTCTAAAATATATTGAGGGTGAGGTTGACTTAACATGCTTGGTTACTGCTTGGTTTGTTCGCTCACTTTACATTATCATTTTGCATCATATCATTGCATCATTTAAAAATCAATAAAAATTGCATCTGTCTATTTCTCTCATAGCATAACATTATTTTCCTGCAATAAAAATATTTTACAAAACTCGTGCATCACATTTCCTCTTTTTAATTACATCTTTAAATAAAAATCCATACAAAGCTAAAAAATATTTAAAAATACCAAAAAAAATTTGCATTGAAAACCGCACATCAAATTTGATAGACTTGAACCTAGGTTATTCCTTTGCCTCCTTGAGTTCGACCCTGGGGCTTGCCCAGTCTCAATAAATATAAAACAACCTGAATTAAAATTGATTAATTAATTAAGTGGTTATATTTCTTGATCAATCACTATTGTCCTACTACAACAACACAAATGACACATTTAATTCACGAGAACTAACGAGAATTTTGGATTAATCAGATGGTATTGTTGCTAAGGAGATAATTAGATTAGGTTTTCGTTTCGAAAATTTAGCGTTTAGTTTTTCATACACTTAGGTAGTCTGACCCCCAAGCCTTCACTGTAAATTTTTCATTTTTTATTTAGAGCATTTATTTCATTTTCATCATTTATTTTCTATCTTTTATTTTTGATTTATTTTTGTGTCAACTCTCTTACATTATCTATTTTATTTTGTGTGAGGCACCCTGCGTACTTGGAGCAATTTTCAAGGAAACCAGCGCATCTCTACATCCTGCCAAAAAGCCGTTAAGATCGAGTTGAGTCATGAGAGAGCGTAGAGTCTAGGATTTATTTTCAATATTATTTATTTAATTATTTTTAATAATTGCTCATTTACATTAGTTTTCGTTTGGAATCTCGCGTGTATAACCAATACTTGAACTTTTTCTATGGTGTGCCGTGGCCTGTTTCACTCTCCCGTGAGAGTGGGGCCCGACTTGAGTGGCTCATAGGTTAGACCTACAATGCACTATTAAAGCTACAATGGTTTATATTGCTTGTGCTCGTAGAAAATAGGTCCACACTACACTTTAACTGAGATACACTTTAAATCGATCAATTTAGTAAAAAATTCGATCCATTTCTTTCCGGTTAATAGAACTTTCTGCTAGGTGTGGTTTTGTCGGCTTGCATCTTATATAGAAAAAATTCAATTCTTGTATTGCATCCCACATGGAGATTGTGAGGAAGATTGTGAGGAATCACTGTAAGTCTTCTGACTGAGCATACATCATTGTTTCTCATATGCATCAGCTTATCTCAATTTCTCCCTCTTGTTTGTCACTTTAGATCTAAAATGAAATATGGACCGGACGATATACGTGTATTTCTGCTCACTTAATTCTTTAGTGATTGCCTAAATTAAAATTGGAACTGCTAGACAATGATGACTTTAATTAAATCATTAAATCAAGAATTGTTGCGAGAGAATAACCCCGTCATTAGATTCATTTATCTGTCTACGAGAGTGAGAGATGCAAACTAGCATAGAGCCAAGCTCCGACATATTCATTCAGACTACTGATTTTAAGAAAATAACTGGCTAGTTCTCTGTGAGGGAACTATGGTCTCCAGTAGCAGAGTGGGTGGTTAAAAGGACAATGAGATTGACACCGTCCTTAAGTATCTCTAGCTTTTTTACGATCCATACTTACACCCATACTGGTTGAAAGTGGATGCAACTAGCCGTTTATTTGTAGCCACTCGAGCCAGAAGTAGACTATGAAATGAGGCCACCCTTCTTGAACCGACTTCCTCAATTTCATGGAAATACTGCTGAAGAACCATGTGCATTCTTACATGACTTGGAGCTAGTATGTTCAAATCTGAGACACCCCTGGGTCAGCCAGGACTATATTTGTCTCACTGCACTTCCATTCACCTTGAAAGCAAGGGATAACTATTGGGTGAAGAATCTAAGAGTGACGGTTACCACATACAATCAATTCAAGGACCTATTCTTAAAGAAGTTCTACCCTATATCACAAGCTTCTCTCAGATGCCTCATGAACCATTCTGTGATACATGGGATAGATTCAAAGATTTGTTACAAAAGTGTTCGTGTCACGCTTTGGAAGACAATATCCTGGTCCAGTCACTCTATTTTGGTCTCAACTACGTGTCACAAGGTTTAGTGAGCGTTGCCTGTGGAGGCAACTATACAACACGAGGTGCGGATACCATTTGGAAGGTATTCGAGCAAATGGCTGAGACAAGCCGCCTCACAAATCACCAGCATGGTGTATACTGACTCCCTCAATGCACTCCAATCTGAAGGAGGGAAGCAGACTATTGTTGAAATAACCGAGGATCTGATTCCGAACGTGGGCATCACTGACAAGCTAGTCGTAGTGGATCAGATTCACAAGAGGATGAACGACATCTACAACTTGATCTTCCAGTTTCTGAAGCAGATGGAGGAGTTGACTGAGAAGGTAATCAAGATCAGGATTCCTGTCGCAACTGCATCTGATGGTCCTATTTAGCAAGTACATCATGTCTAGGAGAAGCATATGTCAGGGCCACCTCGGCCTTGGGTTTAGGACCAGTCCTGTGCCACTCTTTTCAGCAATCACCACCACCAGCCGAGATCATCGAGGAAGTGCCTCCTCTGGTGTTTGAAGTAAACAACATTTGGTATACTCAGGACCCTGCCCAATAGGTTAATACAAGGGACCGTCCGTCCTACCAACGTCCCCTGACCTACTATAATGCCGCATTACCATCTGCCCTGTCCCAACAGTAGAGATCGCAACAATCATCTGACCGACATGGCCGATACCAAGCGAACCAGCAGGGTTTGCGGTACCATCAGACACCTCAACAATATCGACAATAGTACCATGCCCCACAAGGCTTATCTTCGAAGCAACCTCACAACCGTCTAACTCTCAGAATGAACCCGTTGATATCTAGAAGTAGTTTCTCGAGGAGATCTGCTCTTTTCAAAATGAACTTTAGGATCTAAGGGTTGATGTGAATCACTTATCCCGTTGGAGAGATGAACAGATGGTTCCTGCTACATCCAATCCTGCCCATGTTCCAACTAACCCTAGCAGTTTGAATGATTATCAATCTCATCATGCTGGTCAGTATACTATTTAGACTCATCTAGATCTGAATATGATATCTTTCTTATGACAATACCAATGCTATGTCACATAGGAGCAGAAGGATCGTGGCCATGCATGACCAGACAAGGGAAATGAAGCGAAATGACTCGGGAGTTCAACTGGATGATACTTTCGAAGATGAAGAAGAAAGAAATATGAATTTACTGACATATCCAAAGAAACCAAGGATTCGTGCTCAGGAGAAGGGAAAATCACCAATGAAGTCTACATAGGACCTTGCACCTCCGGTCGTGGCATATTCATCTTTGTCATCTTTTCCGCAACATGATGTAGATAATTTTGATTTTTATGATCAGTTGAAGAATAAAGATCATTTTAATAACAACCCGATTTCTACTAAATCAAAGCACGATGTTCCTGTTTATGATTTAGGTTCTTTATCTCCTGTCTCGACTGCTTCCATTCCTTTCCTCGTGCTCTTACAGAAGGAACACACAAACCAAAGAAGACCATTCAAGATGACCCGGTGATGGCAAGATTTCATCAAGGAAACATCACAATCAAGGTTCCATTTGACCAATATGTGGCCAACAATCTGCATTTAAGAAGTACTTGAAAATGAGATGCACTCCTACTAGGACTCTCAGGAAGAAATCGAATCAATTTGTGGAGAATCATGTCTTAACAGTTGCCACTACCCATTGCATCAAAAATCAACATCTGCCTGGGTGCTCACTATGTGGAGAGTCGCTGATGAATCTCATTTTCATCATGCTAAAAGTCTCATATTAAATCCCCGACTTAATCAAACCAATAAAAAACTCCTTTAATCCTTTATTTTTATCTTGTATCATATTGTGTATAATTAACCTTATTTAATTGTTTTTAATTTCCTTTATTTTCTTTGTATTTATTTTATCATCAAAAACCCCTAAAAATTAGATAGATTAATTTCCCATAATTCACTGACCGTTAAAAAAACTAAAAAAATGCAAAACATCTCAAAACCAAAAAGCCAGTATTTTTAGCCCTTTAAAAATACCCCCAAAAATACTTTTTGTACAATTGACCTCTTTTGGCTTTTTGTCCAACATGGAAGTTGTAGATCTCGTCGAGACGAGCAGCTTTCATGTTCCAACTTTTTCCTAATTTTGCCTCTAACTATTTCTTTTGTATTTTTCTTTGTTTTTATATTTTTGATTTTTCTGATTGTGCCACATGGCGCTCTTTGGAGCCGCCACGTGGCCGCTCCTCCTTACGCCATCCGGTGGCCTCCTGGGCCGTCAGATCCACTCGCCTCCGCCTCCATCTCAATCGTCTATCTCTGCCCCATCGCCCACCGTCCGATCCTACCCCAGATCTGATCTCGCCTGCTCTTTCCAGCCTTCATAACAACCGCCCGATCTTATTATATCCAACGGTTCACCACGCTCCATGCCGCTCTCAATCTCAGTCACAGGATGCTCCCTCATCCGTTGGTCCCCAACACGCCACGACACCCCACTCTCTCTCACCGTTAGATCTTCACCTCCTCTCCATCTAAACCACCCATAAGCGCCGAACTCACAGCCGTATGATTAGATCATCTGATCTGATCATCACCCTCTACACGCCTTCATCCAAGCCGTTGGATCGCCATATCCAACGGTGTGAACTTCGTCTCCTATCTCCATTACCCTCTCCCTCCAGACATTACGAGTGCCGCCCCCTTTCCATTTTTGTGCCTCCTACCGAGCTTCTCCCCACTCGATAACGTCCCTTCCACAAAGCCTGATCGTCAGTCATCTTCGTGAAACCACCGTAACACCTCCTCCTTTATTCCCCCACCATTAAAACATCCTTCAAAAGCCCCCGATCACTCCACAACATCCGACCATCATCGTCTATAAATTCCCTCGCCCCGTCTTCGTTCAACCTGTCCACCATTCCACGGGCAAGGGACTAGCTTCCCCCGCACCTCCGGTGACAGCGGGGGGGGGGGGGGGGGATCGTCGAGGCGACGACGGCCCAAGCCCCGGTGTCGACCCTCGGCTCCTTCGTCATGTCATGGTGTCTCTGGCGGCCGCCGAGCTCGCTGGCCCTGCTGTCCAGCTGGGCGACGACCCCGAGGCTCATCTGAGCTTCATCCCATGCAGCTACACCCACCAGACCCCCTCTCAGATGAGGTCCTCCCTCCCCTTCTTTTTGTTTGATTTTCTCCTTATTTTTCCAACTTCATCACTCGCCGTCGCCCTCATCTGACCATCTCACTAGCTCCGCCCGACCACCAGCATCCTCGCCGACCATCCATCCCTTCTTCAGAACCTTCCCCGCTCTGACTCCCCTCTTCCCCTGCTCCGCCAGAGAAGAAACCACCGGCCACCGCCTCCCGTCACCTCCACGGCCTTCCACTCACCTCACACGCACTCACACACCCTGAGATTCGGCTATACTAACTGTTGCAGGTGCTCCCATCATCATTGGCCGGAGATCAGATCGGAGCTTCTTCGGGCTCTTCTCCTCCGGTGATGTCTCACCACCCGTCACCTCTGATCAGCTTTGGAGCCTCGCTGCTCCTTCAGGACCTTTGCCAGGCGCCCAACTATCTTCTCTGACCACCAGGCGAGTGTGCGGATGGCGGAGGAGTTCGTCAGAGACCCGCCTTCTCCGGTGGGCTACGGAGGAGGTGACGCTACAGGTACCGTTCGATCGCTTCAATTCTACGGCTAAGATGGCGATACGTGGCGCCCGAGCCTCTTCTCCAGACCTTTAGGCTTGGGTCCCACCGAACCTCGCTCCGAGCCTCCCGATGCGGCCACGTGTCCCGAACCTGAGGCAGCCTCCCGAGCCTAGGCCCCTCACGTGCGACGCACGTGAGGGCCTGGGTAAATTGCACGAAGGACCCCTGACTTTTACATAATTGCAGAATGGTCCCCAGGCACGTGCCTCACGTGTGTGACTGGCTATTTTACAGGGAAGACCTCCATGTTTCTGGAAATTGCAAAAAGGTCCCTGTGCATATGGAAAATTTACACAGGACACCAAGCGGTTTTTGGTATTTGCATTTAGGTCCCTATAGGGACCTAAATGTAATATTTATAATTTAATTTTCTTGCATTTTTATTACAATTATGCTCCTGCGTTGTTTTCTTCATAACTTGAGCATCGTAGGTCCAAATTGCATGATTTTAGTGTTGTTTTGATCCTTGTTTTGTCCTCTACATCATAGCATGCTTAATTTTCTCATCTGCCACTGTTTTAAATGAAGTGAATTTTTGTGATAGATGGTGACCCTGCTCTCCTTGTCCTTACTCTGATTTGATGATTGTTCTTCATGTTGTGATTAAAACAACCCTAATTTCCATTTTTATTTTGTTGCTCATATTTTGAGGGTATATTTGTAATCTTTTATCTACATATGAATTCCCTTGCATTATTTTCATGCATCCTCTTATAATTGCATAAAACCAACTAAAAATTGCATGCATCATATTAGTGTGAATAGCACACCAGAAATTGAAAATAATTTACACATGTGCTTCATGGATCAAAATTCGATAAATTGATTAGGTAGCTGTGTCCTTGTGTTCGACCTTGGTAGACTTGCCAAGTATAAATACTCCACAACATTCAAAAGATTGTGGTATTTTGATCAATCGAAATTCGCCTCCTATACGACAATTCCCGATTATTAAAGAGGCAAATTTCACGTTCATCAAATGGCGCCGTTGTCGGGGACACGTCTTAACTTAGTTGTTGAATTTTGATTTTCTTTGTTGAATACTTTCAAGGTTTACATGTCCTCATTTCATGCATCATTTCTTGCATCATGTCTGCTGATTAAATTCCTCTGCATTTTTCTAACTTTTCTCTTTTGTGGTGGGGCCCATGAAAATCGAGGACGCTTGATCTTAATGGAGGCGTGAAGTCGAGAGCTTTCGTTGAGGAGGCTGCAAAAGAAATTGTGAAGAAAGTTTTAGAAGCCTTTATCAGTCATCGTGCATTGCATACTGTAAAAAAACTTGCATGTGCATATTTAATTCCAGTTTTTGCATGTTGTAAAAAAAGATCACGTGATGATCTACCCCCCCCACACACTTGCACATACACACTCACCCCCCATCTCCCTTCCCTATGTATATTTCTCTCTCTCTCTCTCTCCCTTTGTGTATATTTCACGAACACCCCCATCTGCCCCTAGCAATCTGTAGAAATACAACACCCCCTCCACCCTTGTATCATAGTGGGAAGACTTCTCCAGATACAAGCTCCCTTAACTTAGGACTTTACTTAGGCTGTTTGTTGCCTAAGTATAGGGGGTCCCGTCTACCCATCTATCCCTCACATTATCTCTTGTACTTAGGTCAATTTTTGACCTAAGTATAGGGGGATCCTCCTCCTCAGTTCTGCTATATCACCCTATATTTGATCGAGCCATGGCTTCATGACACTTGTGTTATGAGGACATAACAAAATTTAAGTATATGGGGCTATACCGTATATTACTGTATATCTACTTTAGCTATAGCTCGTGTTTTTAAAACTTTTTGAAAATTTTATTTTCGGCTTGATTTTGGTAAGCTTGTGAACTGAGTTTTTGTAAAAATCGTGTAAATTGTTTTCTTAAAAAATGAGGGTCTAATTTGTGTAAATACTCCTTTTCAAAAAAAAGAAAAAAATGAAAAATTAAAAATCGTTCTTTGAATCAGACTCTGACTACTAGGCTTAGTAGACACTTTTAGTGAGGGAACTTCGGTCTCCCTTAGCAGAGTGGGTGGTTTAGAGGACACTGCATATGGCTCCGTCCTCAAGTAACACGGGTCCGTCTATCGGCTCGTACTTACACCCATACTGGCTGAGAGTAGATACTTTTATTCATTTGAGCCTGGGATAGTCATTGTCTCTCCAAAGAATTTAAAAAAACAAAAAAAATTATTGAAAAAAATAAAATCCATAAAAATATGCAAATACCAAAAATCACACAAAAAACACTAACTAAGGAGTTGGTGTATTCCTGACACATTCACACTCACTCAAGTCTTGAGGATTTTAAGGACACTGGATTTCTGTGATCTTGAGAGTCTGAGTTAACATGCCTTAGTCATTAGGGTTTTTAAAACTTAAATATCCACATCTCCCTAGTTTGATAGATTTGAGCGCTATATTGCACTCTTCATCTCTACTTTCAAAAGAATATGATCAACACAAGTCACTTTCACAACTGCATGATTGATGAGATGAGTTGAGATATCACTTGAGGAACTAGGACCAAAGATTTGAGTTTAGATCCGATCTAATGATATTCGAGGATGGGATAAAGTTAATAAAGGCTTTAGAAAACCTGAGTGTCAGCAAAACCCTAGCCAGTATATGAACAAGATTCATATGCTATCTCTTTGACTTTTACCTATGTGCCGGGTGTGATGAAACTTAATGGAAATTGTTGATCAGTGTGTGCCAACTTTTGGTAAAAGCAGTGGAGCTAGCCAACAAAAGAAAAAGAATGTCAAAGAAAAAGCTCTAAATACCAAAGTCAAATTACAAATGAGCTTCCACCAATGGCGAGCGCTCCCAAACATTGTCAAAGTGTCCACTTGAACCAAGCGCTAATTAGGACAAAGGAGTCGGGCTGACACCACAAAAAGGGCTCTGCATCGTAAGCGATACAAGTCTGGGTGTCGAAGGTATCTTAGATACTCAGAAAAGACACACCCCGGTGTACTCCCAGAAAAACAAGTGCAGACGACTCCAACTCTCTTGACGGACACATTGATCAACAATATAAAAATTTACATGTGTTGAGTAAAAAGGAACTCGAGAGGCCCCTTGTTCCAATGTGAGGGAGAGAAAAATAGACACAATCCCATGCCCTCCATCATCTGGCCGTCCATCTACACTTTCAAGTCTAACAAACTAATGAGACGGTTGACTGAAGCAAGAATAGACTTATTCCCTAGTATTGAGGATTAGGTCTAGAGGAGAGTCTTTGGGACTGGAACTTTGAGTGATGCCTCGACTCGACTCTCATGAAATGCAGTACACTTAATTTCATATCCTTATATTATATGTACAAAATGAGAGTCTGATAATTAGAGAAGTTGGATTCCTTCTGACTGAGGCTTGGATAAACCCAGAATTTTAGGATCTCTTAAAATAAGAGTCTTCGAGAGATCGAGCCTTGAATCTTCACTTGTACTGTCAGGAATTAATCTGACTCCTTCATTCTTTAGATGCTCGGGGATGAGCATGGTTTAAGTATAGGGTATGATGAATCCCATTTTCATCATGCTAAAAGTCTCATATTAAACCCCCGGCTTAATCAAACCAATAAAAAACTCCTTTAATCCTTTATTTTTATCTTGTATCATATTGTGTGTAATTAACCTTATTTAATGGTTTTTAATTTCCTTTATTTTCTTTGTATTTATTTTATCATCAAAAACCCCTAAAAATTAGTTGGATTAATTGCCCATAATTCACTGACCGTTAAAAAGACTAAAAAATACAAATACATCTCAAAACCAAAAAGCCGGTATTTTTAGCCCTTTAAAAATACCCCCAAAAATACTTTTTGTACAAATGACCTCTTTTAGCTTTTTGTCCAACATGAAAGTTGTAGATCTCGTCGAGGCGAGCAACTTTCATGTTCTGACTTTTTCTTAATTTTACTTTTAACTATTTCTTTTGTATTTTTATTTGTTTTTATATTTTTGATTTTTCTGATTGGGCCACGTGGTGCTCTCTGGAGCCGCCACATGGCCGTTCCTCCTTCCGCCACCCGGTGGCCTCCTGGGCCGCCAGATCCACTCGCCTCCGCCTCCATCTTAACCGTCTATCTCCGCCCCATCGCCCACCATGCGATCCTACCCCATATATGATCTCGCCCGCTCCTTCCCGCCTTCATAACAGCCGCCCGATCTTATTATATCCAACGGTTCACCACACTCCACGTCGCTCTCAATCTCAGCCATAGGATGCTCTCTCATCCTTTGGTCCCCAACATGCCACGACACCCCACTCTCTCTCACCGTTAGATCTTCACCTCCTCTCCATCTAAACCACCCATGAGCGCTGAACTCACAACCGTACGATTAGATCATTTGATCTGATCGTCACTCTCCATGCGCCTTCATCCAAGCTGCTGGATCGCCAGATCCAACAGTGTGAACTTCGTCTCCTACCTCCGTTACCCTCTCCCTCCAAGCGTTACGAGCGCCACCTCCTTTCCATTTTCATGCCTCCTACCGACCTTCTCCCTACTCGATAACGTCCCTTCCACAAAGCCTGATCGTCCGCCATCTTCGCGAAACCACCGTAACACCTCCTCCTTCATTCCCCTACCATTAAAACTTCCTTCAAAAGCCCTTGATCACTCCATAACGTTCAGCCATCATCATCTATAAATTCCCTCGCCCCGTCTCCGTTCAACCCGTCCACCATTCCACGAGCTAGGGCCTAGCTTCCCCCGCCCCTCCAGTGACAGCGGAGGGGCGGATCGTCGAGGCGACGATGGCCCAAGCCCCGGTGTCGACCCTCACTCCTCCTCCGTGTCGCGGTGCCTCTGGCGGCCGCCGAGCTCGCTAGCCCTGCTGCCCAGCTGGGCGACGACCCCGAGGCTCATCTGAGCTTCAACCCAAGTAGCTACACCCACCGGACCCCCCTCTCCGACGAGGTCCTCCCTCCCCTTCTTTTTCTTTGATTTTCTCCTTATTTTTCCAACTTCATCACTCGCCGTCGCCCTCATCTGACCATCTCACTAGCTCCGCCCGACCACCAGCATCCTCGCCGACCATCCATCCCTTCTTCAGAACCTTCCCCGCTCCGACTCCCCTCTTCCCCTGCTCCGCCGGAGAAGAAACCACCGGCCACCGCCTCCCGTCACCTCCACGACCTTCCACTCACCTCACAAGCACTCACACACCTTGAGCTTAGGCTATACTAACAGTTGCAGGTGCTCCCATCGTCATTGGCCGGAGATCTATCGGAGCTTCTTCGAACTCATCTCCTCCGACGAGGTCTCACCACCCGTCACCTCTGATCAGCTTCGGAGCCTCGTTGCCCCTCCAGGACCTTCGCCAGATGCCCATCTATCTTCTTCGACCACCAGGCGAGCGTGCGGACAACGGAGGAGCTCCATCTAGATCGCCGGAGACCCGCCTTCTCCGGTGGGTTACAGAGGAGGTGACACTACAGGTACCGTCCGATCGCTTTGATCGGACGGCTACGATGGCGACACGTGGCGCCCGAGCCTCTTCTCCAGACCTTTAGGCTCGGGTCCTACCGAACCTCGCTCCGAGCCTCCCGATGCGGCCACGTGTCCCAAACTTGAGGCAACCTCCCGAGCCTAGGCCCCTCATGTGCGACACATGTGAGGGCCTGGGTAAATTGCACGAAGGACCCTGGGCTTTTACATAATTGCAGAATGGTCCCCAAGCATGTGCCTCACGTGCGTGCCTAGGTATTTTACAGGGAAGACCTCCAAGTTTCTGGAAATTGCAAAAAGGTCCCCACGCATATGGAAAATTTACACAGGACCCCAGGCAGTTTTGGTATTTGCATTTAGGTCCCTCCAGGGACCTAAATGTAATATTTATCATTTATTTTTCTTGCATTTTTATTACAATTATGCCCCTACATTGTTTTCTTCATAACTTGAGCATCGTAGGTCCAATTTGCATGATTTTAGTGTCGTTTTGATCCTTGTTTCGTCCTCTACATCATAACATGCTTAATTTTCTCATCTGCCACTGTTTTAAATGAAATGAATTTTTGTGATAGATGGTGACCCTTCTCTCCTTGTCCTTGCTCTGATTTGATGTCTGTTCTTCATGTTGTGATTAAAACGACCCATATTTCCACTTTTATTTTGTTGCTCATATTTTGAGGGTATATTTGTAATCTTTTGTCTGCATATAAATTCCCTTGAATTATTTTCATGCATCCTCTTATAATTGCATAAAAACCAACTAGAAATTGCATGCATCATATTAGTGTGCATAGCGGACCTGAAATTGAAAATAATGCACACATGTGCTTCATGGATCAAAATTCGATAAATTGATTAGGTAGATGTGTCCTTGTGTTTGACCTTGGTAGACTGGCAAGTATAAATACTCCACAACATTCAAAAGATTGTGGTATTTTGATCGACCGAAATTTGCCTCCTATACGACAATTCGCGATTATTAAAGAGGCAAATTTCATGTTCATCAGTCGCATCGACGACATTGCATTTGTACACACTCTCCTAGATAATGGTTCTTCATTCAATCTTCTACTCTTAGCATTATATTAAAAATTGGAGTTAGGGCCTCTCAGAAAATCATCAGCTCTACTCCATTTTGTGGATCGATCAATGAAGAGACCTAAAGGAGAAGTGAATAATGTTGTTATCTTGGTTGAGATGTACGGATATAAAGTGGACTTCATGTCCTTGATACATAAACCCCCAATCATTGGAGAGATTTTCATGTCATTCTTGGACGACCATTCTTGAGGACCGCAGGGGCAGTATTCGATTACGATACATGAATGATGAAGTTCCATTCTCTAGGTGGAGAAGTGGACTTAGAGATGAAGCAGTAAAATGGCAAAGACCAGACTCCGAATCTAGTATTGAGTACGCAGAATCTTCAGAGGCAGAGTGCAAGGTGATTAGCACAACTGGACTTTGGCAACACACTCTAGCTAGACAGAGAGAGACCCTATCATATGGAGATAATGTAGTGCACAATGCAGTTTGCCAGGTGTTTCCTAATTTACTTGGAGACACATATGCCTACACCCTTGACGATGCAGAGATCCCTTTGGATTTGTCAGTCCCATCTTCTTTCGGACAATCAAGGGACATAGATGACGAGTCAGACGTGGCTTCAACTGAATTACTACACTACTTCTGCGATCCGACTCACCTTTATCAGAGTTGGTAGCCATCACAAAATAGATTGATCCACCATCATTCAACACAGTGTCGACTTAAGATGCCATTCTACCAAACCTAATTGATGTTTCAGATTTGCATGAGCTGAAATCTCTCCCTCCTACACTCAAGCATGCATTTCTTGTGGGATCCAAATAGAGATTTCCTGTGATCATTAGCTCGACATTAATTGTAGACCATGAGTCTAGGTTGCTTGAAGTTCTTGAGCGGAACCACAAGGCCATTAGCTGGATAGTATCGTATCTCGTGGGGATCAATCCCGCTCTCTGATTGCACCAAATATATGTCGAGTATAACACAAGACCTTCCCGTGAATTTCAGAGAGGACTAAACCCTAATCTTCGGGAAGTAGATAAGAAAGAAATCGACAAATGGTGCAAAGCAGGGTTTATATACCCTATTTTTGACTCCAAGTGGGTGGCCCTGCTTCATGTTCTGAAGAAGTCAGGAATCCAGATGATCACCAACGAGGAGGGGGTATAGATCATGACACGAGTACCCACGTCGAGGCGTTTCTGTGTTGAATACATGCTCCTGAATGCTGTAATCAAGAAAGATCACTTTCCTCTACCATTCATTAATCAAATCTTGGAGAGACTTGCAAAGAAAGCGTCCTTCTATTTTGTTGACAGGTACTTAGGCTACAATCGGGTAGCCATCACTCTCGAGGATCAGGAAAATACCACATTTAAATGTCCTTTCGGCACTTACGCATTCATGCGCATGCCATTCAGGCTCTGCAATGCCCCAGGCACATTTCAGCAGTGCTTGATCGTTGTATTTGTCGAGATAGTGGGTGAATTGCTAGAAGTCTTTGTAGATAACTTCACAGTCCTTGGTGATTCTTTTGATACACATGTAGCACACTTGGACCGAGTCCTCAAATGGTATAGGGAGGTAAATTTGGTACTCTCATAGGAGAAAAGTCACTTCATAGTGATGAAGGGTATAGTGTTGGGGCACACCATCTCCAAAAAGGGAATGGAGGTTGACCATGCCAAGGAGGATGTGATCAAGAAACTTGAGCCACCAACCAATGTTAAGTCAGTGCGATCATTCTTAGGATATGTCAGATTTTATCGAAGATTTATTCATGAATTTTCGAAGATCGCTAGCCCACTGACTGAGCTTATAAGAAAAGACACCGAGTCCACTATCCATCGTAAGTTTCTAGAGGCCTTTGAGCTCCTTGACGAACATGTTTTTCACCTCTTTAAAAATCGACAGTTGTAGTATAGGGATGAAAAGTGATCAGTCAAAAAACACAACCTTTGAATGTTGTGGAATATTTTTACTTGGAAAGTCTACCAAGGTTGAACATAGGGAAGGGTGATTTTTAGTTGCATGATTTCAAATTAGTTACTTAATTAATTAAGTAATCACTAAGTTAATATCAGTGTCAGAAAATAAATCGAAAATAAACCAAAAGAAATGCGATGAAAATGCAATGTAAAATAAACAGAGAGGATAAGCGCGAGATATGTGACTAGAATTTTTCATCCCACAAAGATGATCACTTAATCCTAAAAAATTGTCACAGATCGAAAAATTCTAAATCGAGAATATATAAATCAATTCTCAGATGCAAGCCAAAAAGATTAACATATCAAAGCTTTATCTTGTAAGAATTTCTCAAGATAGTTCGGCCCCTTATTTTCCTATAAATCATTGCATAAAAAATATTAACCTTTAATCATATCAAATATCAAGGAAATCACGAGTCTCAATAATAGATCGAATTCCTTGAAAATAACGGTCAGTAGTTAGAAGATTAATCAACTCAGTTCCTCAAATAAAGTATCCAGGAAATGAATTAATTTCACCTTCTCAAATATACCATGCAAAGATTAATTCTTAAATTAAAAAATTAATTATCATTGGAGGATTAATCAAAGTAAATCTCCTCAAATGGATCCCTACAGGTTAGATCAATTTTTCTCAATAAAGTAGCACAAATATATCAATAATCAAGCCAGCACAGATTAAGAGGTTCAAATGATGACAACAACAACAACAACAACAATAATAATAATTAATAACCAACCTCAGATCCATCCGCAAGATATATAATATGATAAAGCGTTCATCAAGCTTCAAAATGACATATTATGCGTAAAAATCGGAGTTCGAACAAGAAAAATATGATAAATTGAAATAGAAGGGACTGAAATGCAATAAAAATATGAGTTTTCTTCTCAAAGGGTCCCTGTAGGGACTTATCTGCAAATATCGAAACTCGAAGGGGCTTTGGCATAATTTTTCCATGGGTGCCACATTTGGGGCACGTGATTCTGCGGGTAGGGGCCTTTTTGCAATTAGTTAAACATGCAGGGGCTCTTTGCAATTTACTAGGCATCACATGCAAAACACGAGATGCTGATGTCAACAAGAGGCTAGGGTATATAAGCAAAACCCAGGAAGTTGGAGGGGCCTCTCGCAATTTTCCCTTCTTGCACGTGCTACACACGCGATGCAAGATGTTCGGGGACGAGGCTGTGGTTTGGAGATCTCGACCTCAACTTTGGACTCGGTCCTTGTGGTTTTACCTATTGCTTTGGCTCAACCTGAGTCTCGAGGCTCGGATCAGTTTGATCTAATAGTTGAGAGGAGATCCGAGTGGGTGATCCAGGGACTAGATTTTGGACACCTTTCAACGGGTTGAGATGCTCCCCTTTCTTAATCGAGCGGGAGCCGGAGCTTGGTGCCCGGGGAGCCTCTATTGTTCTTCTTCCGTGGTTGAGCGATGGTTGCAGCTTACTGCGACAGTCGGTGGAACTCACGAGGATGTGGCCGAAGGGATTCTGTGCGTAGGCAATCAGTAACAGAGGAGCTCGGAGGGGGACTACTCCTCCCTCGAGCTTAGTAGTCATAGTCGAAGCAGGGGAGAGGCACAAGAACTCTAGAAGCTTGCCTCGTGTGGAGATGACCTGCAGTGTTAGCGGCGAAAGAACAAAGAAACAAGCATGTAAAGCTTGAGCCCAAACCCAGTGATAGAGATGGAATAGATCGAGGGCGTTTATCCTATGTGAGCGTAGAAGATGGAGGATTTGGAGCTCGACTCTTTGCAACAGTCGAGGTCGATTTGGGTGAAGGGGTTTGACGGAGAGAAATATGGGGGTCGATGGTTTGATTTGGGTGTTTGATGCGAACACGGGGTATTGACGAAGGGTGGAGCTCGTGGCGTGGAGCGCGAGCGGGGGTCAAGGCGGGGCTGCTCGCGGGTAAGCCCCAATGGTGGCGAGGCGCTACGGAGGTGGAAGGTTGGCGATGGAGGGATAACCGTCTAGGATTGGAGCGAGGGTTCACTACTCTTGATTTTCGCCTCACTTGACGCGATGGAGGATGTAGAGAGGCAGCACAACATCGAGGATGGAACTGCAACAAGGCTATCATGCCTTGGATCATGCAAGAGGATTGCTCCCTCGCCGTTGTCACACTCAAGACGATAGTGCAACTGCTATCACCAGCTGTGGATCGGAGGCTGGTCTCTCGACTCTCGTCAATGGCAGATGTCGATGAGGGGAGCCTACGTGGGGTTTTAAAGGTGTAGAAAGTGGAGGTTACGCGAGGAGGAAGGCATAGTTACGGAGGATGGCTGTTTGTAATGGCGAAGTATGGGCGGTGGTTATGAGAGGAGGAGCGATGGGCATTGGTGGATGGAAGGGGAGGGGGTGGGGAGCATGTGCTCCTCGCATGCTGAGAGAAGGAGGGGGCGGGCTGGTCACGTGCAGAGTACGTGACCGAGGATAGAGGGGTCGGGTCACGTGCCCTACAGGTGACCTGGAGAGATGGGTTAGGTAGAGAGAGAGAGAGACAGATGAGAAGAGGGAGAAAGAGAGAAGAGAGAGAATGAAGAGAGAGAAAGAGGAAGGAAAGAGGAGAAAAAGAAAAAAAGGGAAACTAAATAAAAACTAAAAAATAAAAAATATAAAAATAACGTAAAAAATAAAAATAAAAATTAAGGACTAAAATTAAATAAAAATAAAATAAAATAAAAATAATAAAATAAAAAAGTGAAAAGACATAATAAATGGAGTCAAATAAAGAAGTGGTCAACACAAAAGTTGCTCGTCTCGATGAGATCTATAACTTTCGTGATGGATCAAAAAGCAAAAGAGGTCATCTGTACAAAATGCATTTTAGAGGTACTCTATAGATAGTAAAATACCGTATTTTGCATTTTATATTTTTTTGTATTTTAAATTTGATTTTAGTTAGTAGATTAATTTATATGCAATATGTACATAATTAATCTAATTTTTATAGATTTTTTATAGGATAGTAAAAGGTAAAATAAATATAATTGACGCCTTAATAAAGGCCATAGATCAATTTCCTGACCTCATAAGATTTGTGAGAAGTAAATTGATGCCTTAGATGTCAGGCAATAAAAGGATAAGGACTTAGAAACATCTAGTGTCTATGGACACCTCCTTGGTGATGGGGAGAAAGCCCAAGAGCCGTAGAGTGAAAGCGGTTGCCTAGGGCTAAATGTGAAATCAAAGACACTACCTTCTCCCTGCTAGAATCGATGATGACTTGTCGAGAAATATCCTCCCGACCTCTGTGTTTGACAAGCTTAAACTCGAGCTAATCAGAAAGTCAAGAGAGATCGTTCAGCTGGCTCATCAATCTATGAAACAGTCGAGAGGAACCATTTCAGTCATCATTACTTTCTAAGGTGCCCTACTCTAAGTAGACTTTGCGGTCATTGACATTGAACACCGAGGATAGTTTACCCCATCTCTGATTATTCTCGGGAAGTCATTCTTAGCCTTGTCTAAGGTGACTATAGATTGTGAGACTCGACAGATCAATTTTACAACATTGGGAGCACTCCGACCTCACCCTTTTTTTGAGTACACACGATACTCTAAGGTAATCCACAATGCCACTAACAGTAGTGACCATCGAGAGGTATATGACTTCCACCTCTCTGCTACACCTGAGATACCGACTGTCGAGCCGACAATAGGATCAGAGGCTCTCCACACATCCATGACTCATGCTGCTTGCATCACTACTAAAGTCAAGCCAACTTAGATCATTGGCACCTATCAGAGACGTGTGCTGACCCTTCAGGAGTATTACAATCTATATGATGACTAGTCTGATGACAGCACTGCACCACATCCCAGACCTTCAACAAAGCAGACAACCAAGACTAAATTGACCCCATCCAAAACACGATCGCTCCATCCTCTAATCAGTTATCCAGTGAGAGGAAGTTGATAATTGATTCCTTGAGGTGTTCCCCAAACCCCTCAAGGTGTGTCACTCTCCTCTCCCTCTCAATGCTTTAGGTTTTAGAAAATCGACTAAGAAATTTTCCTTCAACATACAAGAGAAGGAATTTTCTGAGGAGTCCTCATCATGTCTGGATGAGGTGATTTATATGAGTGAGCTTAGTTCAGTTGTTCTTATGGCGTATCTGAGTATGCACTCGTGTGTCGACCCTCGTTGGAAGATCCCTTCTCCTCATTATTATCATTCATCTGAGGATGATTCCGACATAAATGCCTGTATATTCCCCACCTCCTCCTTCACACAAGAAGGTTCATTACAAACCTTCTTGATCCTTGTACATTCACCCACCTTCTCGTATAATATTCTTCTTCTTCTTTCCCTCCCTACCTAGTGATTCGTACCATTCACTCCGGCTCCATATCGTTTCATCTTTTGGCTATACTTAGAATCATTTGATCCTAAGTATAGCGGGGAGAGTAACATAATTCTCTCCTTCTTTTCTTCATCATTCTTTGTATATTCTCCAGATCTCATCGTTTCTCACACTTACTCCTGTCCTAGACTTAGGCATACTAGAGCCTAAGTATGGGGGGGGACCGATGCCTGCCCTGTGTATATGTTCATCCATTTCTCCTCTTGACCTTGATCGCCCCATTTTTGCTCTTCTCCTACACTTAGGCTTCCCAGAGACTAAGTATAGGGGGCATGTCACCTTCTATACTTTTTGTTCTTTTCACTCTTCTACGCTTAGCTCAAGCTATGTCTTTTCCTCGCTTCTTGTGCTTCGAGGACATAACACATATAGCTCGTACTTTCACATATTTTTGTATATATTATGCAATAATTATGGGATGGGTAAAATTGGTAAAGAAAAGTAATATTTTTTGTAAAATACACGTATAGTTGTATTATATGTATATTGTATACAACCTGTAAAATCTGTATAATGTATATACTTCTGTAAATCCTTGTAAAATAATACTTTTGTAAAATTTGTTGTAAAATAGGAGGTGTACCAGAAAATTTAAAAAAACTTTGTAAAAAATGGCTTCTTATTTACTCTTGCATATCATTCTTTCACTAAAAAAACTCATTTTGCACTTCATTCACATGCATTTCATAACATATGCATTTCATTTGCATATCTAGCATATGCAAAGTGGAAAGTTAGTGGGTTATGAACCAAGTTATGAATAGAAGTTGAGGATGGATTTGATTTGACCTTAATCCACTTAATTTCAGAGGAACATTATAGGAACTGGAGTTAAGAGTTTTCTGGTCGAGCGGCTTAATTCTTTGAGTCCACAATACTATGTTCACATGTCATCTTGATTGGTCTAAGAAAAATAATTTATATACACACATGATTCTTTTGGACAGTGACCTAACTTGGACAAGCACCATGCACGTCTCTCTTTATTGATGAGGTGGTGAGGAGGCATAATCCTTTGGCTTGGAGTAGTACATGGGTGGAGACATCCGTCCTCCTCTAGGGAGGGTAGTGCATCTCAACCTAGTCTACTGGCGCCGATGTCTAACTTCGGGATGTTGTGGGTTGCAATAAAGCTTCAAAAGAGGGATAGTCTACTGGCTCAAGAAGAAAAACTCCTTATGTACATGTTGCATTTTTGTATATATCAAAAAAATCTCCAAAACATTAGACGAGAAAAAAGTTAAAATAATCCCGTAAGAGAAAAAAGTGAATAAGCAAGGCATATGCTTCAAAGTCTCAGACCAAGGAAGCATGCAGCTGGAGACTTGGATACACTGGTCAAACGCCACGGATATGTGATTGTACTGGTCACAGTCCATTCTCTTTTCTACCCCATCTTCTTAAGCTGGTTGCACTTGTACTTAGTAGAAGGGAATACCCCGCTCCTCGAGGAAAGAGTTTCTAGACCGGGGAATTATGGTTACCTTGTTAGAGGAGGATGTTTCTTTGCTATTTCTGAAGTGGAGAGCTATATTTCACTTAAACAATACAAGTAAGATTCATAATCATTAGAATTTGCGTATGAGGACTTGTTCTGACCTGACTGTTGAGGTGATCTGAATAGATGGAACTTAAAGGCTGTTAGGTCTTAAATCCTCTTCCCAATAAGGTTCCTCTAAATCAATAATTCAAAGGTCGAGTCAAGCTCCATTTCACCTTTTTTTTCATGACCTTGGTATGGAACCCAAAATCATTTCACTTTTGCATTTCATTTTAGTTGCTCGGGGATGAGCAAGGTTTAAGTATAAGAGGGGTTGATGAATATGTGATTTATTACTCTAATAGTTGAAAACAGAGCTTCGTTCCTGAGTAATTAGCTGCATTTCTCGATTTATTTTGCATTATTCCCATTCATGCATGTAGAATTAATATTTGCATTTTAGCATGCATATTTGCATTAAATAAGAAGCCGAATTCCGTTGTAAATATCATCTATATATTCACCATATTTACCTATTTTTTATTTATTTTTCACTAACTTGGAATTTAATAAAATCGACTCTACAATGTATATATTACTAACATTAATAAACAAAAAATATCGGAAAAAATCTTACCTTTATAATTGACCAGTAAAACTCTAACCCTAGTTTGAGACTAAGAGCCTTTAAATGTGAATAACTCTCTCATACAATCTCCTATGGACCCCTATTCACCTTTGAATTAATGTATGTTCGATTACTTTAAAAGTAAGACCAAATTAAAAGAATTGGAGTTTGTATGTGAAACTTGGATTTTGGGCCCCTCATTGTACATTGTACACATGCCCCTTTATTTTATTCATTTTATCTTTTTATTTTCTTAAATATTAAAAGTTAAAAAAAGAAAGTTGTAAATATTTATTTTATATTTTATTGGGTAAATTACAATTTGAGTCCCCATCTATGGGTCCGATCTCAGAATGGGTCCCAATCTTTAAATTATAACGATTCGGGTCCTAGGGCCATTAATGTAAGGAACTTTTTGAGGCTAATGATGTCTATGCCCTTGTTTAAAAGTTGGAACGCAACCCCCATTCCCTTCCCAACAAGGGCATATTCGACATCAACCCCACAATTTCCAATTCCTAAATGGTCCTGACCCGAATCGTTACAATTAAAGACCGGGACCCATTATGGGATCAGACATGGGTACCCAAATTGTAATTTACCCTATTTTATTAGATCTTATTTTGATTTCTATCTTCTTAAAAAAATGACAAAAAAATGCATAGCACAAAAATACAGTATTTTATATCTATAGTATACCACTAAAAATACATTTTTTACATATGATTTATTTTGGTTTTGGATCCTTTACAAAAGTTGTAGATCTTGTCGAGACGAGCAACTTTCATGTTGATCACTTTTTTATTTTGATGTCTTTTGTTATTTTCTTTTTATTTTTCTTTACTTTTAGTTTGTGATTTTTTTGGAGTGACGTGGCAGTTCCTGGAGTCGCCACGTGTCACCCCTTTTTATTTTATTTTCGTAATTTATATTATTTTATATTTTATTTTATATTTTATATTTTATATTTTATTTAATATTATTTTTATTTACTTATTTATATTATATTATATATTTATTCTAATATAATCTTAAGTTTGGTTTTTATTTTTACCCGCCACATGGGCATCCCAGCCACGCCACGTGGCACCTCCCCATTCTCTCTCCTCTCCCTCCTGCGCTCCACTCGACCCAGCCACCAACCACCACCCTTCGCAGTGGTACGCCCCGCTCGCTCGCCCATCTCCCCACGTTGACTCCACCCCATTTCTCCTCCTCTCTCCACCGATAGCCACTCCTCCAACCACACGTCCGCGTCTTGCACAATGATCCGCAACCGCCGCCCCGTGCGCAATCCCTCTTCCGACGTAATCGCCGGCTCCTCACGACATCGCCCAACTGCCTTCCTTGCCAAGCTCGCAACCACCCCACGTAACCTCCACTCTTCTTCCCATGCATCATGCAACTTGCACACCTCCCCTTCAATCTCCCATCTTCCCACAATCACAAATCCCCAACGACACATAAAGGGTCGACGACCGTCCTACGTGCACGGGATCCGTTTTCCGATAGGAGAGCCTCTATCCCAACAACTCATCCATGAGACAACTCAATGAGGACAACCTCGAGCGAAGATGGGCTTCACAGTGAGATCCGTGGTCCCTCCGACCATGTCTCAGTACTCTCAAGCACTGCCTAGCTTCGCTGCATCCGCCGTAGCGTGAGGATGCGATAGGAGCTACATCTCGCTCCACCCCAGGCAATCGATCTCCACCTCCCTTCTTCCTTCGCACATCATCCCTCTTCTTTTCTGTCTCCACGCTTCCCCGGCTTGCCTCTGATCCGTTCCCTTCGTCGACAACCGCCATACTTCCTCTGTTCATCACCACCTCTACCTCCATCGCTCCATTACCTCACCCATCTTCCTTGGCCACCGCCTTCACTTCCACCATGGCAAGCATTCTCGCCTCGACCCTCGTACCCCGATTGAGCCCAATCCACCTATGCACATGAACCCCCGTGTGTGTCCACGACCATCGTCGTATTCGCCTCAGTGCCCTCAATCGGAGCAGCTCTCCAGCAGACGTGTTAGCGATCGCAACTCCGCCCCTATACGTACGAAAATAGCCGCCTTTTAGTCCCCTGTTCCTCCGACCAATGCTAGCGCATCTCAATTTGCTCAACGTGTGCCAGTCAATACGTCATCACCATCAACCATCAGGTCATTCGCGACCCTCTGGTAGCCTCCACTTCTCCAGCATCCAGTCATGTGTTGACAGACTACTCGATATGGCATTGCCATGCAACAACCATCTTCATATGCCACCCGACCTTCTGCCTCCAGTCGACGCACCACCACAGGCGAGCATAGCCTTGGTCTCAACCCCACCCCTCCAGTGACCCTCCTATAATAGCTGCTCTCCGCCTCGCTGACTCGCAGCTCTGCACCACTGCCTTGGTCCATGCAACGAGGCCATCACCCTGTTCGCCAATCTTCCTGCTCTCTACCACAGCCTGCGTGCCCACCTTGGGCGATGGGTCTTTAATACTCATCCACAACCACCATCAGCCCAAGCAACTCACCTCATACCCTTCATGAACTTTGCACGTGGGGAGGGGTGAAGTTTGCAGCCACGCCCCTGCAGATTCTATGAACATCACGAAGACCCCCAGCAGGGCATGTGCAAGGCACATGCTTCTTGAAAGATTTGCAGTGAGACCTCCGTGTTCCAAAATAATTGGAAAATCGCCCCACTCCCGGTGACGTAAGTAGCTCATGCATAGCATATGCGCCCCCTTGGGCAATTTTCATAAAACCCCCTATGGGTTTAAGTAATTAAAGAGGCACCTTTATTGCGCTATTTTATTTTTTAAATTTCATTTCAGAATTTGCATTAAGAACCATGTGTTTAAGATTTATTGTGAGTCACATTTTCGCATCAATTATCATTTCCAAAAATTGCATATTGTAGATCGACTAATTCTTTATCTGATGAGTATTTATTTGTAATTTTATGAACAATGACTGATTTATTATAGTTAATTTAATGAAAACTTACATAGTTTACCCATTTATGCTCTGAAATTGCTATTAAATTATTCACTGCTCTACAAATTCCTAAAAAATACATGAAGAATTACTTGTGTTCTACATTGTACTAAAAAATTACATCAGTTACATGCATAGTTTTCTCTGACTAAATCATTTTGTGATTGGACTATAATTTTTAATATATTGAAACTTAACATTTCCAGGGTTTAGAACTTTTCCTGGATAGATCATCATTAGATACATCTAGGATATCTTTAGATTATGAAAATAATTAGGTTTGATATTTACTAAAATTATTCCCAAAAATCACATCTTCTGTACTATTTAATTCATTAAAAAATCATCTTGTTTCTAAAAATTCCAAAAAATTACAGAAGCTTATTTTCACCATGTTTAACATTCTATCTAAGTTTCATAATTTTTGGACATCGTTTGGATGAAAATTATATTTTAGTCCACAAACTTTACCAAAATTGATTGCATTTATTAATTGCATAAAAAATTACAAAAAATATTTTTTCTAAAAATCTAAGTTCTGAATTATCTAGAAATTGACTTAAGGAGGCAGTGGCTCCCCGAGTTTGACCTTGGGCTCACCCAAGTAAAATACAAATTGATCGCTCACATTAATCGATAAATTAATTAAGTGGTGATTTTTGATTAATCTCGGTTGCCTGAATACTACAACAATTCGACACTATTAACTACGGATTTTAGAGACTCATCACTGCCAGATCGACTATTCGTAGATCTTCGTCTTCTTCAGTGCCCCTATGCTTGCGAGGAAGACTACGGATTTCGTGAGAAGAGATCAGAGCTTCTGCACTTGGATTGTCAATTCGGATTGGGGGAAGCACACGTCTCATCCATGCACCCGCAGGTGCTCACTCCATCAGATCAAACTTGAGATAGGAGGTCTCCTCGTTTAGAGACTCGTGGATCGCAAACACATTCCAAGAGGTAACCTTGATACTTATTTGTGATCTAAATTAAATAGCATGGGAAACATCCCCATGTCATGTGATTTCATCAAAGAAATTTAATTTCCACGACCCCTTATGACTCATGCGACTAGTTGACCTATATTGCATTCGATGCAATCTCCATGCTTTCGTAATGCGTGAGGCGAAAACCCTCTCCTCCGACTAGGATGAAAGAAGTGGGAACCTTTTCCGCCTTACAAGTCTAACATGTATTCTCAATTACGTCTTCAACACCCATACCCCCACATATATGGTGTTAGCATGTTGCCGATTTAACCACCATCAATGAGCAAAATATAATTTAATTTATGTGCAATGCAATGCTGCCTCAATAATACAGGGAACAACTACACATCCCATCTCTTTTGAGAAACAAAGAATCTGATCCATGTGAATTTGTATTCTGGAGTCATGACTACGCGTGAGCATCTTCGAAAATACAACCATGGCGACGGTGTTCTTCACAATGGCGCAAGACCATGGATGTCATCATATAACTTAGTCCATGCTTTGTTTAAATTAAAGATTAATCATTTCAAATCATATTCTCATGATGTATTTTAATAAGGGTTAAAGCTATTATACTTTATTATTATCTTAGTTTTAGTCTAATTGAAATAATGATAATCAATCAATCCCAACATCTCAATCATTATGCACTTGATGTTATCACATAGTATACACCCTCACTTAGTACAAATCATTATTCCAGTTTTAGTTGTCAAGTAACCTATTACTTCTTATGCTACCCTTCCTTGAAATATATCCAGCTAGGTCATGCAGACTTATGCTAACAGGGAGCGCTTCCACTACAAATGTTACACAATGTGCCAATTAAGTAACCCATTAGCTTATCCAGGTCTAGGCACCTTCATCGTTCCCATTAGAGACAACACAATTGTTACATATTGTATTAAGGTGATTATGTTGATCTTTCGATCGTGTTCGGTACTATATAAAAAACTCAGATATTTAAGAATTTAAAACTCCTTTTAATTATCATTATGTCTAGTGCAACAATCTAGACAAATCGTGAAATCCATCCAATCGACTTCACAATTTCTAGTTGCATTTCAAACATCCAAGTGCATAAATCATAAAATAAGATATGAAATAAAAAACTTCTAATTTATTGCATATATCCAAATTAAACAAACAATAATTTCAGATTCGAATATGTAAGTCATGACCATCGCACTTTAAATTTAAAAGTATAATATGACTCATACTTGAAATTTGTTGCGACTCAATGTTTCAAAATATTAGGTCCAACTCTTGATGTAAATATATAAAATATATTTCTATCTATTTTGATTACAAAAATATGAAAAATAAGTCAATAAAATAATCAAGTCCTCTTCTAACTCTGCTATTGAGAAATACAAATTCTTGAGGTTGCATGGTTGGAAAGCACAAAACATTTTCAAACTAATGGGGGATTTAATTTATTAGTTATTGATTAGTATGTTAAAATGTTACATGATCCAAAAAATTTATGAAAAAAAATCAATATTTTCTAGATACAATCTTTGGTCGAAATCGGAGAACACGATCGCTTTTAACGTCTGAATCTTCTCCCAGACACCACCAGTTATTGGTGCATATTTTGAGTATGAGTTCAGACCTTCTAGATCTCATATATATCTAAAACAAATAAGTTCAAAATAGGATAGAACTGTAGCAACTTCAAAAGTCATTGAATCATTTCATTCATTAAAATTATCATAAGATAATGTACCCGATGATTAGGATTATCTGGTCGATTGTCCATCAAACTTGGATGCAATCCAAATCCTCTAAGCCATGGCTATGAGACAATTTGAAGGAAGTAAATAACAATTTTATGAACTTCGCATCATGACAATGCGGAAAAATCGCAAAAGTTTGCAAATTCAATGTGTTTATCGTATAAATGCAAGTTTTAGCATACCGTAATTTTTATGCAAAGAGAAACCATAAAATTAAGAAAACAATTCTAAATATGGTTTCTTATATTCTCATGAATATTTAGAAAAGATCATGGTTATCTCTTGAAGCATGGATCTCTAAAGAAAGAGACCATACCACACTAATGAAGTTCGATCCGAGGACCCTCTTCTCGCAGGCACGATGACGAGTCGCGAGCTTTCTACAAACTTTGATATCTACTTCTTCTTGAAGTTGTCTACCCAAGTATGAGACCAACAAGATCTCAAGCTTATGATTTCGTCTCACTAAATCAAGTCCTCTTATACGTACGTGAAGCACAATGATGAAGACAACCTTCTCTCTCGTAGGACCAATCATATGAAGAGAATATAGAGGCTTGATGGTTGACTTGTAGTGCAATAGAGAGAGAGAGAGTTGTAGACGTGTATTTGAGAGTTTTTAACTCTCAAGAATTATCTTACAAATACCAAGGCCTCTCAGCAAATGCATTCATCTATTTCTTGTCTTGCAAAGAGAGAGACATGCCCTCTCTTTTATACTCATAGTAGACGTCCCTTATAGTCTTACTCTAAGAGGGCACGTCCATGATGATGGCCTTTAAATGAAAAATCAAGGTCTAGGATCATATCTTAGTCCAATTAAGACTGAGAGAGAAGTTGCCTCTTAATTATCATCAAGAATAAACAACAAAATTAAAACAAAAAAGGAGTGTCCTATAAGGATAAAGGCATAGTGAACTTCCATATTGTCCTAATTGTCATCCTAATTAATGTCCTAATTGGTTGGTGCATTATCTTCATGATAATTCAATTATCATAATTGGAAAATTTATGAGAGCTACATCGCAACAAAATGTAAATCCAATTTACATTTAACTTTCAATGTGAATCTAATTCACATTTATGCCTTGAAATAATATATGAATCTTATTCATATATATATATATATTAATTATTATGAATCAATATTCATATTAGATAAATAAATATGATGTTGATCATATCCACAAAACCGTGGTCATGATAATAACAATTATTATCATATCATTGATATCTACAAGTACATTAGGACTTGTGAGTAGAAATCCCGGATACTTGGAGATAATGTCGGAAAAATCACACTATCCATGTATAGTGACTTGAAACTTGGACAGCTTTCCAATTTCATGATTTATACCACTTATAGAGAATAGTAATACATTTCTATCTTTGAGCTCGAGCTGAACGATTTGCACTCTAGGTAAGCTCAATGAAACACATCACACTCTATGTGAGCAGAAGAAAGTATCGGTGAGCAGAACCCAGATTTCTTGATCAATTTTAATCAAAAATCCAAAGCATTTGCAGTTTAGAAATGAGCTCAAGGAGTGTGATTATTTCCATTTCCATCACCATTTCACTTTCCAATATTTGGGCACTGAATTTGGAATTGGAATCAGACATTAGATTCAATTGAGATGATACTTAATCCAATTAATTCTCAAATCATTAAGGTAAGAAGTGGATCCATTAAAATCCACTAGGTTTTATCATTCCCTCGAAATGGAAGTATCATGGTAGATGATCTATTAGGATAGACTTAACCATGAGTATTCCCAATACTCATTCATCCTTCATACCGTTAGACTTTGATATATCCGAAGTTCAAACCCTGCTTTGATTGTCTTCTTCAAAACACATCAATATATTTTTCATTTGATAATTGGACGATAATATCAATCATATAGTTTCCGAAAGCATATATTAATATATCGAGTTCGTGTCTTATTTCATAAACAAGAAGACCATGCATGGAATTCATTATGATCCCAAATTATCTCTGAGTGAGCTTTGTCTCCCGGTTCATTAACTATGAACCTGTATGACTCCTTTGAGAGATCATACTTCTCATATGCCTTCATATGCATACCGACTCGTTGGTATATGGACCTTGGTTAGGTCATCACTTATTGGTATGTTAAATGTGCATATTCAAGCATATAAATGTATATCTGTCTTCGATCAAAGGATGTGTGCTTGATCATGACAGTTTACGATTCAGGTCTTAGTTTATCTCGAGCTCATCAAGTCAACTCTTTGACTTGATTATTCCGACACTTCTGAATCTCTATTTTTATACAAAGGACCACCATCAAGAAGTCGATCGGAAATCGATCTTTAGAGAAAGATTGGCATCTCTTTCTCAGACTAGATATCTTTATTGAATATCACATGTTAAATTCAGTTGTGTCCTCCCTATTGGATAGTATTCAATATGCGACGGTACATAAACCTGATTGCACAAAGGGTCATTACTATTATGTGCATTCACAAACATTCATTTTAGATGGACATGATAAAGCAATAATGTTTATTGCATTAATGGGTCTCCAAGGGCTAACAAGTCCAATATGAGATCATGCAGAGGAGGGGGGGGGGGCAACAACATGCGAAGAAGGACAGGATGGAAATGGGTGAAGGACGGGCATGGACTGCCAAGTCACAGGAGGAGATCATCGAGGACATGGAGGAGGAGGCAAGTTCCAAGGTTAGGGCACAATATAGGGGAAAAAGGGCATCCCTTTAGGTAATTAATCAAAACTTGTGACTATATATGCGATTAGAACATACTCGCACAACCACCATGATGTATGCACATCATAATGCGGCCAGAGTTTCTTGCACTATGTGTACACCCATATAGGACCATAATTGCAACTAATAATGGTGCAAATCTGGCCACAATTGCACATGCGATCAATTTACACTATTACTAATCTCATTTATATACATGTAAAAACCAATTTTCTAGTAGCGAAGGTAGTTATGATGATAAAGTTCACATAAAAAGTTGTGATATTATTCTAAAAACCTTTCAATGGTAAGAAGGACTTCACTTTATGGCAACAATCAGTGTAGAATATACTCAAATGAGAGAAACTTGTGAAAACCCTCTAAGTAATTGAGAAGAGGCCAGAGAAGATGAATGAGGAATAGTGGAACGAGATGAGAGATCTTATTAACAATATAATGCAAGAAATCTTGGCGGACAACACTCTTCACAAAATCATTGGCTCGAATTATCCGACTTAACTCTACAAGAAGCTTGGGGACAATACAAGTCTAAATCTCTAACAAATAAGATATGGAAGAAGAAGCTATATTATCTGATGAATTCACCATAATTTTGACGAATATGCTCACATTTGAGGAGACAAATGAGAAAGGTAAGTCTCTCTTCAAGGAGGAGTATAAAGCACTTTGTTGAGTTTTCTTCGATCTTCCTAGGATCATATTATGACAATGTTTCTCTATGACAGAGAGTAAAATTATATGATATTTTGCTCACTACTTATGAATGAGTCTCCATAAAGGTTGGAAAACGAGACAACAAACTATGAAGGTCATGTATTGGTGATCGAGAGCTGAATTTCTAGTCCAAGGAAGATAAGGTTCGTAGGTTAATCCAAGTGACAAGGTCCAATCAGATGCTTCTATTTGTGACAATGTGAATAACAAAGTTATTGATTGTCTAGGATGTGAGAAGGAGAAAGGGAAAAAGAAGAAGGTTTGCGATTCAAACACATAACAAGATGATTTCATTGCACTTTATGAGGGAGACTCGTTAGTATACTCAAGAGAGATGAAGGAAGGTTCAGGATGGCTTTTGAACTCGACATGTTCATATCACATGGGTCTTCATCTAGGGTGCAGTTCAATACATATGGAGCATGCGATGATGGGACAGTAAAGATGACATGTTAAGAGGTTCATTACATCAAAGGAGTTGGATCAATGCAATTTTACATGTTTAATAGTGCAGTATAAACTTTGATATGTGTCATACACGTTCTTACTACCAAAAAGATTCTGATTTTCACTGGAAATGATCGAGTCACCATTGGAGGGGGAGATCTTAGAGTGAGTAAAGGAGAACATGTCATGACGAGATGAACAAGGATGCCAAATATAATGTACACTATTGAGGGGAAGGTCATCATAGGTGATGGAACTCCAGTTATTCCCGTGATGAACAATATCAATAGAAAGTAGTAGATTATCAACTTCTCAACTGCGGAAGCATGCAACAAGGAGAAGCACGTACAATTTAGTTTAGCAAAGATGAAGACACACTCTCTAGCATGATAGATGTACGGTTTCATGGTAGAATGTATACCATTAGATTGCGTAAATGGACTATGGAGAGACACACTAGGGCATCCGATGACTAGTGAGACTCCAAGTAGCAGTTCCAATTGCAAGAGGAGCTTCAAGATATGTGGATATATTAGTGAAAATTCAAGAAATGGAAAATCGCTTAGCAGAAACGAATGGCTAAAGATGCTATGATCCTATCCTAATCCAAATAGAGTTGTATTCCATATATAATCTTTAAAGAGATCTAATTTTGGATCTTATACTTGGGCTAGGAGTGAGGGCATTACCACCAGCACACAATGACAAAAGACTCTCTCTCTCCACACACACACATACGCACACATGCACGCATGCACACACACACACACATACACACACACACACACACACTCTCTCTCACACACACATAGAGAGAGAGAGAACATAGAGGAAGAGAGCAACAGAATGAAGAGAGTTGCATTCATTCATCTTCTTAGTGAATTTTCTTCAATTGTCTTCAGTGGAGGTGACATGTGATCTTCATATCTCATGTCTTCTTCTTCATTTGCTCCCGTCGAGGGAAAATCTTAATGGAGCAATGGCGAAGAAGCGGTTGAGCGGTGTGCCTGGGTGTACTGTGAAGCTACTCTTAGATGGCGTTCCTCCTCTCTTCAGGTGACACACACCGGACCACAGTGATTGAGAAGCTCCTCTTGCAAAAAAGCGAGGCAAACAATGGTGCTCCTGTACCCTTCATTACGAGGTAGATGGCGTATGTTGGAGGATGGACTCTATGGAGGATGCTTCTATACGGAGTGTACATGCAGGTAGAAGGTGCTCGAGCTTGGAGCTTGGCTCTAGAGGTCATAGAAGAGTGAACGGGGCTCCAATCAAAATGGGGGAAAGAGTTGGCGATGGAGGGTTGCTGGGGATAGAAGAGAAATGTGGAGGTTCTGGTGATGAAGATGATCAGAGGAAGATGTGTCCTCCTTTGCAAGTAGGAGGCGAGATGAGAATGGAGTTGATGAGGAGTTCAACAAGGAAAGAAGAATAGAGGAAAGAAAAAGAAACATAGGAAGAAGAGAAGAGGAAAGAACGAGAAGAAGAACATGAAAGAAAAGAAGAGAACAGAAGATGATCACCTGGGGAAGGAAAATGGATTAGAGAGATAAGAAGTATACCTGAGATTAATTCACCCGGGGAGGGGTTTACCTCCTTCGTAGCCTCAAGCATGTAGCGGAGCATGCGAGGCTCAACAACTATCATGAGGAGCTGCAGCAAGGGGCTTGGTCCTCCTTGGATCTCGTCGCGCTAAGGGCTTCCAGACGTCGTCGCTGCCCAATCGAGCCTTTACTGTCACCTTGGGTTGAAGGGGGCTGGATCACTATAGCTCATGCACCGTCGCGTGAAGCAGGCCGACGGAGGTGCAGGTCGCACGCCATAGGAGGGAAAGAGGAAAGGGGGTGCGATGTGGCGCACGGGGGGTGACGGGGTAAATAATAAAACTATATAAAACTAAAAATTTAAAATTAAAAATGAAAATAAAATAATAAAAATAATAAATAAATAAAATATAAAAATATATAAATAATAATAAATAATAATAATAAAACAAATAATGAAATAAAATTAAATAACTAAATAATTAAATAAAATTAATAAAATAAAAATAAAAGAAATAAAAATAAAAGAAAAGGGGGTGACACTTGATTGCTCCGTGAGCAGCCACGTATCGCTCCCAGAAAAATAAAAAATAAATATGAAGAAAAATAGAAAACAAATAACAAAAAAGGTCAAATCAAAAAGTGTTCAACGTGAAAGTTGCTTGTCTCGATGAGATCTATAACTCTTTTGAAGGATCCAAATCCAAAATAAATCATCTGTATAAAAAATAATTTTGGCGGTATCCTATATATATAATACCGTATTTTATGTTTAATGAATTTTTGGCATTTTTATAAGATAAAAATAAAAATAAGATTAGAAAAATGTAAGATACATATTTAAAACTTAATCTATTTTTGTTGATTTTTAATATTTAAAAAATAAAAAGATAAAATAAATAAAATAAAGGGACATATGTACAATATACAATGATGGGCCCAAAACCGAAGTTTCACATATGAACTCTAATTCTTTTGCATATGGTCTTTTTTTTGAAGGTAATTGAACACACATTAATTCAAAATTGAGTAGGGGTTGATAGGAAACTGTATAGAGATATATTCACATTTTAAGGTTTCTAGTCTTAAACTATGGTTTGGGTTTTATTGGGCAATTTTACAAGTTAATATTTTTTGGTATCTTTCTTTATTAGAGCTAGTAATATTTACACAATGGAATTGGTTTCATGTGATTTCGAGTTGGAATAAAATAATTAAAAATCACTGAAGTTAGCTATTTTACAGGTCAATGGTACACTGGATTCTTGGCTCCTCATTTGATGTAATGATAAATGATAAAATGCGAATATTATTTACACATACATGAATGTTAATTTTGCAATTTAGATGATTAAATGCCAATGAAATTTGAGTGAATGAGCTTAATTAGCCTCTTTTAGAGCGACGTCATAACCTTAGGTTTTTCTCTACACACAAGTTGAAGAAAAAAAATCTCCCTCTCCCACTCATCCACGTCCAAGCTCTATCTCTCTTAAACCCTAGTGGTCGTCCACTATAGGGCTTGTTGAGAGAATTCGACCACCACCGCATTGCCATTGTGCTGCCTGATGAATATGTGATTCATCACTCTAAAATTTGAAAATAGAACTTCGTTCCCGAATAATTACCCGCATCTGCATTTATTTTGTATTATTCTCATTCATGCATGCATAATTAATATCTGCATCATCCCTATTTTCATTAAATAAGAAAGCAAATTCCCTTGTAAATATCACCTATATATGCACCATATTTCTCCTATTTTTTATTTATTTTTCACTAACTTAGAATTGAATAAAATCAACTCTACATTGTATACATTACTAATGCTAATAAATAAAAAATATAAAAAATACCAACTTGTAAAATCAACCAATAAAATGCTAACCCTAGTTTGAGACTAAGAGCCTATAAATGTGAATTTCTCTCTCATATGGTCTCCTATGGATCCCTTCAATTTTGAATTAATGTACGTTCAATTACCTTCAAAACAAGATCAAATTCAAAAGAATCAGAGTTCGTATGTGGAACTTGGGTTTTGGACCCGTCATTGTGCATTGTACATATGTCCCTTTATTTTATTCATTTTACCTTTTATTTTCTTAAATGCCGATTATAAAAAATAGATTAAGATGTAAATATTTATTTTAAATTTTATGTGATTTTATTTTTATTTCTATCTTATTTAAAGAATGACAAAAAATTTGCATAACACAAAAATGCGGTATTTTATATCTATAGGGTACCGCCAAAAATATTATTTTGTAAAGATAAATTATTTTGGTTTTGGGTCCTTCACAAAAGTTGTAGATCTCATCAAGATGAGCAACTTTCTTGTTGATCATTTTTTAATTTGATCCCTTTTATTATTTATTATTGATTTTTTTACATTTAATTTGTGATTTTTCTAGGAGCAGTACGTTGCGATTCTTAGTGTCACCACATGTCACCCCATTTTATTTTATTTTTGTAAGTTTATTTTTTTTATTCTATATATTTTATTTTATATGTTCTATTTATTATATTATTTTATTTATTTAGTATTTTCATCATTATTATTTATTTACTTATTTATATTATATATTTAATTTAATTTTAACTTTAACTTTTATTTTTACCCACCACATGGCCACCCCTGCGCGTGCCATGTGGCACCTCCCCCTTATCTCCTCTCCCTCCTGCACTCCGCCCGACCCGATCACCAACCGCCACCCTTCGCCGCGGTGCGCCCCATTCGCTCGCCCATCTCCCCACGTCGACTCTACCCCACTTCTCTTCCTCTCTCCCCCGATCATCACTCCTCCAACTCCACATCCATGTCCTGCGCGACTGCCCGCAATGGCCGCCCCGTGCATAACCCCTCTTCTTGCGTAACCACCCTCTCCCCACGACTTCTCCCAACTGCATTCCCCGCCAAGCTCGCAACCACCCCGCGGGACCTCTGCTCGTCCACCCTTGCATCGCGCAACTCGTACACCTCCCCCTCGATCTACCATCTTCCCACGATCCAAAAAGACCCATAAAGGGTCGACGACCATCCTTCGTGCATGGGATTCACCTTACGATAGGAGAGACTCCAGCCTGGTACCTCGTCTGGGTGACAGCTCGACGAGGATGGCCTCAAGCGAAGACGATCTTCACAATGAGATCCTTGGTCCTTCCTACCACATCTCAATGCTCTTGAGCACTACCCAGCTTCGATGCATCAACCCACAACTGAGGCTGCGACAGGAGCTCGGTACTATCGCTCCACCCCAGGCGGAGATCCTCCACCTCCCTTCTTCCTTCGCACATCGCCAATCTTCTTTTCTTTCTCCACGCGGCCCCAGCCTGCCTCTGATCCGTTCCCTTCACTGACAATCATCACACTTCATTTGTTCATCACAATCTCTACTTTCATCGCTCCACCACCTCACCATCTTCATCGGCTACTACCTTCACTTCCACCTTGGCTCGCACGCTCGCCTTGACCCTCGCACCTCGATTGAGCCCGCTTCACCTCTGTGCACGAAGCCCCACACATGGCTACGACCACCACTGTGCACGCCCCTTCGCCGCCAACCGAAGTAGCTCTCCTGCAGACGTGCCAGCGACCGCAAATCTACCCCCCACACGTATGACATCAACCGCCTTTTAGTCCCCGCGCATCTGACCAACGCTGGTGCCTCTCGCTTCGCTCAACTCCCGCCGATCAGCCTCTAATTCGACTCCTCCATCGATGTGCGTCATCGCCTTCAGGTCATTCGCGACCCTTCGGCATCCACCGCTACTCCAACATCCGACCGTGTCGACCAGACTGCTCGACATCACACTGCTACGTAGCCGCCATCTTCACGTGCCACCGACCTTCTGCCTCCAGTCGATGCGCCATCGCATGTGCACCACCGCCTTGGTCTGTGTGTCGAGGCCATCGCCCAGTTCATCGATCTCTACTGCTTTCTGCCTCAACCTACGTGCCCACCTTGGGCGGTGGGTCTTTCACCCTCATCCACATTTGACCAAGCAATTTACCCTTTACCCTTCACACGTTCTGCACGTAGGGATGGGTGAATTTTGTAGCTATGCCCCTGCAGATTCTATAAACATCACGAAGACCCCTATGAATGTGTGATTCATCACTATAGCAAAGATTAATTAAGCTCAGTTCCCCAATATTCATTGGCATTTCTTCATTTAAATTGCATTATTAATATTCATGCATGTATAAATAATAATTGTATTTTATCATGCACAATTGCATAAAATGAGAAGATAAAATTCTCATCTCAATTGACTTATAAAATAAGCTAACTTCCTCGATTTTTAATTAATGCATGCTACCTCCAAATCACCCGAAACCATATCCATTGTGTACATATCACTTATAAGAATAAATGTAAAAATACAAAAAAAATCAATAACATAAATAAATGGCTCACAAACTGAAATCCTAATTTCAGAAGTTCGAGACTAAAACGCATTTGATCCTACTCACTTTTGAACTAATGTAAATTCAATTACCCTCAAAATAAGACTAAGTTCAAGTGAACCAGAGCTCGTACATGAAAATTGGGTTTTGGACCTCTTTTGTACAATGTGTATTTCACCTAATTTTGACCTATTATTTTATTACATAATTAAATCTTTTTATTTTATTTATTTTTTATTTATTTTTTTGAAAAAAGTTTTATAAAATATGCAAAAATCCAAACCTAAAATGAGCTCTAAGTCAAAGAAACTAACTGAGTCCTCACTGGCAGTCTGTACAATAAGTCTCCTTTATTTTATTTCTTTATTTTCTTAATTATTAGAAATCCAAAAAATTAGATTAATATGTAAATATTTTTTATTTATTTTATCGGGTTTATTTGAAATTTTATTTTATGTAAAAATAAAAAATTGTAAAACTAAAAAATAGATATTTTATACACATAGACTACCCCCAAAATATCACTTTATGCAAATGACGTATTTTAGTTTGGTCTCTTAATGAAAGTTGTAGACTCATCGAGACGAGCAACTTTCGTGAAGAAAATTTTTCGATCTAAAGTCGTTTGCTATCTCTTTTTGATTTTTCTTTTCTTTTTGTTTTGCGATTTTTCTGTAGTGACACGCGTCCGCTCCTGGAGCTGCCACGTGTCACCTTTTTTCAACATATTTATTTAATTTATTCTAAATTATAATAAAATATAAATAATAATAAAATAAAATTAATATATAAAAAACTACCATGTGGCACCCATCTAGCCGTCCGATCTCGACCGATCGGACAAACATCCAACTTCTCCTTCCTCCCCTCAATTTCATCACCCACCTTCTAGATTTGGCACCGTGGCTTCCTACAGTTTTCTCCACTGCCTCCCTCACGATTCCCATCTCTGACCACCTTCCTAATCCATGCTGCTACCTCTCCTCGACATCCTCTCCGATTCGCAACCCCAATCTCGCCACCCCCTTTCCCGATCAAGCCTCCAGATCTTGACCTCTCAATCATCTCCTCCTCCAATTTAGCTCAACGCAAGCCGTGGAATCCCTCACCCAAATCCCCTTCGATCTCTCACCCGAATCCCTCGATCTCCTCTTCCGATCTTCCATCGCCACCTTCCTTCTTTGGCTGCAATCCTGTCAACCTCAATCGAATCCCATCGCCGATCGACCTTTCCAATTCCAGCTGCCCTTACGGCGCTACAAAAACCCGCCACTGACTTCTGCTTTCCATCATCCACCGTTCAACCAACAAGAAGGAGCCCCATCACGAGCCCTTAAATGGTGATAGCACCGACCTTCGTCTTCCTCCTTCGCGTGATCCAAGACCGCCAGGCCTTGATGCAACATGCCTCCTCCGCGCGCTTGCTTCTGCTCCGGCCACTATCACCGTTGAGCCTATCTCCAGGTTCCCCTTTCCTCTCTTCATCTTCTCCTCCGCTTCTCTCTTGCACTTCCCGCTCCACCTTCGCACTCATCACTTCCTCCCGATTATTGTCAACATCCTCTACTCGCTCCGCTACTCAATCACCCCTAAGCTTTGCCCCTCGAGCTTTGGGAACTCCATCAACATCACCATTGTTCATCTTCTTCATTCTTGACTCTAGCACATTCAGCTCATCACCGCCTTGACATCGTCGCACGCCTTCTGCCTCAATGTCCCCGATTGTGTGTCGGCCATCACCTTCACCACCGGCCCCCGCCTCGAGCGCCATCCACGCCCTCCGACGCAACTTCCCGAGCACCTCGCAACAACAACCCTCTGATCATGAACTCGACGCATCAATGCTATTCAATCTTGTACAAAAGATAACCATAAGATCAAGTATTCATCGACATCCGTATCGCTTCCGAACCTGCCATCCGAGTGAAGCACCTCGGAGGACCCGAAGCAAGCAGAGTTGCCACATGGAGCCTTGGTGCCACCCCTGCATCCAAGCCTTTCGTACCTCACATGCACATCAAGTGCGGGAGGATAAATTGCATCCCAGCCCCTCCTCCTTCAAGGAAATTGCAGAAAGACCCCCATCACGTGCAACTCATGCACTTGCCTAGAAAATTTGCAGAAACTTCCTCTCAGATCCAAGACATTGCGTAAAGACACCCACCGAGATAATTTGCACAAAAAGCCCATGCCAGCTTTGGATAATTATAAATCATCCCTTCCAAGGGTATAGTTGTGAGCACTTTATTTATTTTATTTACATTTTAACCTCTGAACATTAATTTATCACGTCTTGAACAATATTTATCGGAATTTCACATTTTTGGTGTCATTTTAAAGCTTATTTGATCCTTTATTATATTGAATACTGAGATTTTACTTCTGAGACATTATTTAACATTAACTAATTGAAGTTCTATTTGGTTCATTTTTGAGCACTGGTCTTTTAATTTATTGATTCTCTTTCTCAACAAATTGTGCCTTGATTTATGGGGATTTTTTTGGGAAATTAATCTGGTATTAATTGACATACTAATTCTAAAATATATTGAGGGTGAGGTTGACTTAACGTGCTTGGTTATTGCTTGGTTTTTTTGCTCACTTTACATTATCATTTTGCATCATATCATTGCATCATTTAAAAATCAATAAAAAATACATTTGTTTATTTCTCTCATAGCATAACAATATTTTCCTGCAATAAAAATATTTTACAAAATTCATGCATCACATTTCCTCTTTGAATTAATTACAAAGTTGAAAAATATTTTAAAATACCAAAAAAATTTCGCATTGAAAACCGCACATCAAATTTGATAGACTTAAACCTAGGTTGTTTCGTTTGCCTCCTTGAGTTCGACCCTAGGGATTGCCCATGCCAAATAAACATAAAACAACTTGAATTAAAATTGATTAATTAACTAAGTGGTTATATTTCTTGATCAATCCCTGTTGTCCTACTTCAACAACACAGACGACACATTTATTCGCGAGAACTAATGACAATTTCGGATTAATCGGATGGTATTTTTGCCAGGGAGGTAATCAGATTAGGTTTTTGTCTAGAAAATTTAGCGTTTAGTTTTTCATACACTTGGGTAGTTTGACCCCCAAGCCTTCACTGTAAATTTTTCATTTTTTATTTTCTAGCATTTATTTTTTTCAGCATTTATTTTCTATCTTTTATTTTTGATTTATTTTTGTGTCAACTCTCTTACATTATCTATATTATTTTGTGCCAGGTACCCTGCGTACTTGGAGCAATCTTCAAAGAAACCAGCGCATCTCTACATCCTTCCAAAAAGCCGTTAAGATCGAGTTGAGTCGTGAGAGAGCGTAGAGTCTAGGATTTATTTTCAACATTGTATTCTATTTAATTATTTGTAATAATTGCTCATTTACACCAGTTTCCGTCTGAAATCTCACGTGTGTAACCAAGACTTGAACTTTTTCTATGGTGTGCCGTGGCCTATTTCACTCTCTCGTGAGAGTGGGGCCCGACTTGAGTAGCTCATAGGTTAGACCTACAATGCGCTATTAAAGCTACTATGGTTTATATTGCTTGTGCTCATAGAAACTAGGTACTCATTGCACTTTAACTGAGATACACTTTAAATCGTTCAATTTAGTCAAAAATTCGATCCATTTCTTCCCGGCTAATAGAACTTTCTGCTAGGTGTGGTTTTGTCGGCTTGCATCTTATATAGAAAAATTTTCAATTCTTGTATTGCATCCCACATGGAGATTGTGAGGAATCATTGTAAGTCTTCTGACTGAGCATACAACATTGTTTCTCACATGCATAGGTTTTTCTCAATTTCTCCTTGTTTTGTCACTTAAGATCTAAAATGAAATAGGGACCGGATGGTAGACGTGTATTTCTGCTCACTTAATTCTTTAGTGATTGCCTAAATTAAATTGAAACTGCTAGACAAGGATGACTTTAGTTAAATAATTAAATCAAGAATTGTTGCGGAAGAATAACCCCGTCATTGGATTCATTTATCTTTCTGCGAGAGTGAGAGATGCATACTAGGGTAGAGCCAAGCTCCAGAATATTCATTCAGACTACTGATTTTGAGAAAACAACTGGCTAGTTCTCAGTGAGGGAACTATGGCCTCCAGTAGCAGAGTGAGTGGTTAAAGGACAACACGATTGGCACCGTCTCTAAGTATCACAAGTAGCTGTTTTACGATCCATACATACACCCATACTGGTTGAAAGTGGATGCAATTAGCCGTACGAATTCTGGCCAGTCTTTAGGAAAATTTTCGGCACCTAACATATCGCTTAAAAGATTTTAATATTAATTTTATCACCAATTAAAATTGACAAGATAATTGGCTGGACTCTTGCGGTCTTCACTGTTTGAGTGGGTGAATCTGGGGTTTGTATTGTGTTTGTATTGTGTGTAGATCTAGATCAATCATCAAATACCGCACACTTGTGCCTTCACACTACCTTTTTTTATTAATGAATCGTAATCCTCTCCCGAACCACTTGAAATCGAGAATGGAGGATTGTGGTGAATTTTGTTCGAACTCAGAAACCTTCCACTGACCACCACAAACTTATCGTTCTCAAAGGCTCAGAGATACTCTTACTCCAGACCACCTTGGGTTCGTGGACACTCTTCCCATGAATTCTCAGCCTATGATTCTTTCATCTTTCTTGAGAGAGGTCAGACCCGGACTCTCTCTCTCCTCACTACATCGAGGAAGACTCTCACCTTGATGATTCTTGTTTTGATTCTTTCTATTCTATTGTTTCCGATTTTTCATATTCTGAAGGTGAAGAAGAAGAAGAGAACTTGAAGAAGATGCCTCCCGAGAAATGAGATCATGAATAAGAACAGAATGAATATCCAATGCAAAGCAAGATTGGTTGCATCTGAGTAGAAACAACTTTTACTGAGGGAACAAATTAAACAACTAAATGCTCGTGGTGAACCACTAATGGAAGCAACCTATAACCATGGCCAATACAGAGTAAGGAATTATCTGCAACCACTCGAGCCAGAAGTAGACTATGAAATGAAGCCACCCTTCTTGAACCAACTTCCTCAATTTCATGGAAATACTGCTGAAGATCCATGTGCATTCTTACAGGACTTCGAGCTAGTATGTTCAAATCTGAGACACCCCAGGGTTAGCCAGGATTACATTTGTCTCACTGCACTTCCATTCGTGTTGAAAGCCAAAGCTAACTATTGGGTGAAGAATCTAAGAGTGACGGTTACCACATACAATCAATTGAAGGACCTGTTCTTAAAGAAGTTCTACCCCTTATCACAAGCTTCTCTCAGATGCCTCATGAACCATTCTGTGATACATGGGATAGATTCAAAGATTTGTTACAAAAGTTTTCGTCTCACGCTTTGAATGATAATATCCTGGTCTAGTCACTCTATTTTGGTCTCAACTACGAGTCATACGGTTTAGTGAGCGCTGCTTGTGGAGGCAACTATACAACACAAGGTGCGGATACCATCTAGAAGGTATTCGAGCACATGGCTGAGACAAGCCGCTCACAAATCGCCAGCATGGTGTATACTGACTCCCTCAATACACTCCAATCTGAAGGAGGGAAGCAGACTATTGTTGAAATAACCGAGGATCTGATTCCGAATGCAGGCATAACTAACAACCTAGTCGTAGTGGATCGGATTCACAAGAGGATGAACAACATCGACAACAGGATCTCCCAGTTTCTGAAGCAGATGGAGGAGTTGACTGAGAAGGTAATCAAGATCGGGATTCCTGTTGCAACTGCATCTGCTGGTCCTATTTACCAAGCACATCATGTCTAGGAGAAGCCGATTTCAGGGCCACCTCGGCCTTGGGGTTTAGGACCAGTCCTGTGCCACACTTTCCAGCCGTCACCACCACCAGCCAAGATCGTCGAGGAAGTGCCTCCTCCGGTGTTTGAAGTAAACAACATTTGGTATACTCAGGACCCTGCCCAATAGGTTAATAGAGGGGACCGTCCATCCTACCAACGTCCCCTGACCTACTATAATGCCGCATTACCATCTGCCCTGTCCCAGCATTAGAGATCGCAACAATCATCCGACCGACATGGCCAATACCAAGCGAACTAGCAGGGTTCATGGTACCATCAGGCACCCCAACAATATCGACAATAGTACCAGGGCCCGCAAGGCTTATCTTGAAGCAACCTCACAGCCGTCTAACTCTCAGAATGAACCCATTGATATCTAGAAGTAGTTTCTCAAGGAGATCTGCTCTTTTCGGAATGAACTTTAGGATCTAAGGGTTGTTGTAAATCACTTATCCTGTTGGAGAGATGAATAGACAGTTCCTGCTACATCCATTCCCGCCCATGTTCAAGCTAACCCTAGTAGTTTGAACGATTATCGATCTCATCATGCTAGTCAGGTATACTATTTTGACTCATCTAGAACTGAACATGAGATCATTTCTTTTGACAATATCAATGCTATGTCACATAGGAGCAGAAGGATCGTGGCCATGCATGACCAGGAAAGGGAAATGGAGCGAAATGACTCAAGAGTTCAACCGGATGATACTTCCGAAGATGAAGAAGATAGAAATATGAATTTACTGACATATCCAAGGAGACCAAGGATTCCTTCTCAGGAGAAGGGAAAAGCACCAATGGAGTCTACATAGGACCTTGCACCTCCAATCGTGGCTAATTCACCTTTGTCATCTTTTCCGCAACATGATGTAGATAAGTTTGATTTTTATGATCAGTTGAAGAATAAAGATCATTGTAATAAGACTCCCATTTCTGCTAAATCAAAGCATGATGTTCCAGTTTATGATTCGTGTTCTTTATTTTCTATCTCGACTGGTTCCATTCCTTTCCCCCATGCTCTTACGGAAGGAAAGCGCAAACCAAAGAAAACCATTCAAGATGACCCGACGATGGTAGATTTCATCAAGGAAACATCACAATCAAGGTTCCATTTGACCAATATGTGGCCAGCAATCCTGCGTTTAAGAAGTAATTGAAAATGAGATGCACTCCTACCAAGACTCGCGGGAAGAAACTGAATCAATTTGTAGAGATTCATGTCTTAACAGTTGCCACTACCCATTGTGTCAAAATTCAACATCTTCCTCGGTGCTCACTATGTGGAGAGTCGCATCGATGACATTGTATTTGCGCAGTCTCCTAGATAACAGTTCTTCAATCAATCTTCTACCCTTAGCATTATATTACAAATTGGAGTTAGGTCCTCTTAGAAAATCATCATCTCTACTCCAATTTGCGGATCGATCAATGAAGACATCTAAGGGAGAAGTGACTAATGTTGTTATCTTGGTTGAGATGCATGAATATAAAGTGGACTTCATGTCCTTGATATGTAAACCCCCAATCATTGGAGAGATTTTCATATCATTCTTGGACGAACATTCTTGAGGATCACATGTTCAGTATTCGATTATGACACAAGAATGATGAAGTTCCATTCTCCAGGTGGAGAAGTGGACTTAGAGATGAAGTAGATAAAATGGCAAATACCAGACTTTGAATCTAATACTGAGTACCAGAATCTTCAGAGGTAGAGTGCAAGGTGATTAGCACAACTGGACTTTGGCAATAGACTCTAGCAGGATAGAGAGAGACCCTATCATATGGAGATAACGTAGTGCACAATGCAGTTTGCCAGGTGTTTCCTGATTTACTTGGAGACAAATATGCATGTACCTATGACGATGCAGAGATCCCTTTGGATTTGTCAGTCCCATATTCTTTCGGACAATCAAGGGACATATATGTTGGACATGCGAGCCCACGACGATCCATTATGCAATAAATGTTATTGCAAATATCATTCCCTGATCTGAAATGAAGAATAGATAATTTGCATAATAGGTCCCTCAGTACAATTGGGGTTATGTACCATGGCCATCTTAATGATCATACAACTGTTGATTCAATTATTGAATCATAGAGGCTGGTGCTTGGATGAATATCTAATGAGTTAGATTGAGGACTCATCAAGCACCGTGAAATGATCATTAAGAGATGATCTCCAGCCTGAGTAGGAGATGGCAATCCTTTCTCAGTTAGGCTGATATCTGACCGACCTCTTGATGCGGGTCCTCTGCATAGGAATAGAGATTCAGAGGTGTCAGATTAGTTAGGTCAAAGAGTTGACTTAACGAGATCGAGATAACCAAAGTCCTATATCGTATGTTGTCATGATATTGGCACACATCCTCTGACCAGAGATAGATGTGTTACTATATGTCTGAGTATGTACATTTGGCAGACCAATAGGTTGATGACCTAATCAAGGTCTATACACCGGCGCGTTGGTGTGCATACAAGGGCATATGAGTAATACGATCTCTCAAAGGGGTCATACAAGTTCAGTTACCGAACCAGAAGATAGGAGCTCACTCATGAGATATTGGGAAGAATCAAATTCTGTGCACGGTTGTCTTGCTTTGGAAGCTTGACCAAATTTGTAGGTTTGATATATACTTTTAGAAAGTATATGATCAAGACCTAGGTATGATATATGCTTTTGGAAAGTATATGATCGATACCGATTTCCAAATGATCGAATGAGAAACTTAATGATAAAACTCTGAAGTAGACAGTGCAAAATTGATCTTATACTTTAGGTTTATTCTGAGTCTTCCAGTATGCAGAATGTACAGGTATTGGGAATACCTGAGGGTGATGTGATCATAAACGGTTATATAACCATGAAGCTTCCATTCCTAGGGAGTGATGAAACGGGTCTGGATTTTAGTGACTCCTCTCAGTAGAGAAGTAATCTAATCTTAATCCAAATGTTGGACATTGATCTAAATGTGATCCAGATGCAATGAGAAGATTAGATTTGTGGTCTTGATTTAATAAAGCATCTATGGGAGGCCCGAGATCTGGATTTGAGATGTGATCTCAATATCCAAGTCACTATACGTGGAACAATACAATTGCCCTGTCCTTATCTCCAAGTATTCGCGGAGAGAGTGCATTATCCTTAAAAGAGTTCATGGATAATTCTATTGTTGATATATGTATCCGAGCATTGAGAAAATGGATAATTAAATGTGATTTAATTATCATGAATAGATATGAATTTGATTCATATAATATGGAGAATTATCTAAGATAATTAAATGTGATTTGATTATCAAAGATATAAATAATGTGGATGTGATTCACATTATTTGGGCACATAAAAATAGAGATCCAAGATTATTAAATGTGATTTAATCATCATGGATATGATTAATGTGGATAGCACTATCCATATTAATCATATGTATTATAAATGTGATTTATAATATATAAGAGAGAGCTATTTGTAATTTACATTTGTTAATTAAATGTTGATGTGAATTGGATTCACATTGGACATTAAATTGAAAATGTAATTTACATTTTATTTTGAGTTGTGAATGTGATTCACAAATTTCCAATGGCATGATTACAATGTTCACAAAATAAATTGGATTTATTTTTATAAAATAATTTGCAACAAAAGTTGTTGCAAATATTGGAGAAAATCATGAGATAATGCAATCTCATGTAATATGGAAAGGAGTCTCCCTTCCTAATAAGGAGAGGGGACGTCTACTAAGTCCTTATAGGACTCATAGCCGTCCTCCCCCTTTATGGAAGGAGGCTTGCCTCCTTCCTCTTTCTCCAATGGAGATTGATTTGATATAAATCAAATTATATTTAATATATATTTGATTTTTATTAAATTAATTGTTGTTGGTTTTTTACCAACAAAATCCTAGCCATTGAAAGAAACACAAATCAATGAGAGCCATTGGATTTGTGTTGCCCATGGATTGAGATCCATGGATCCCAAAATATTATAAATAGAAGGGCACCCCTTTGCTCTTCTTAACACACAAGAGAACATAAGTCCCTCTCTCTCTCTGTTTCTCTCTACACGTCAGCCCTCTCTCTTCCTCTCTCATGCCCGTCCAACATGGATGCCCTAGAGAGAGTCTCCATTGCCACAACGTCGTCGTCTTGTTGCCCGATCGTTTGCTCGTGGATCTCCGTCTCCTTCGGCGTGCCTTGCTCGTGAAGAAGACGTCGGATCTCGTGTGTCGAGATCAGGAGATCCGCTGCTTGGATCATCAACATGGATTACGAGAAGCACGTGTTTCATCAACATGCTCGCAAGCGTCTCCTCCATCGGATCGGACTTGAGACAGGAGGTCTCTTCGTTTAGAGACTCGATCGCAACCACGCTTCAAGAGGTAACCCTATTACTTGTTTGTGGTTTAGATGAAATGATCCGAGAAGTGTTCTTGGATCATGTGATTTTGTCACATGAAAAAATTTTAATTTCTGCTGCATAGAACAACTAGTCCGACTAGTCGTTCTTCGTCGTATTCGATACGATGCTCACGCTTCCGTGATGCGCTTCAGGATCTAACCATATCCTTCATAGATGACGAGTCGGACGTGGCTTTGGCCGAATTACTGCACTACTTCTACGATCCGACTCACCTTTCATCAGAGTTGGTAGACATCACATCACAGATTGATCCTCCATCATTCAACACAGTGCTGAATTCAGATGCCATTCTATCGGACCTAATTGATGTTTCAGATTTGCATGAGCTGAAACCTCTCCCTCCTACACTCAAGTATGCATTTCTTGTAGGACCCAAATAGAGATTTCCTGTGATCATTAGCTCGACATCAATTGTAGACTATGAGTCTAGGTTGCTTGAAGTTCTTGAGTGGAACCGCAAGGCCATTGGCTGTATAGTATCAGATCTCGTGGGGATCAATCCCGCTCTCTGATCGTACCAAATATATGTCGAGGATAACACGATACCTTCTCGTGAATTCAGAGTGGACTAACCCTAATCTTTGGGAAGTAGTCAAGAAAGAAATCGACAAATGGTGCAAAGTAGGGTTTATATACCCTATTTTTGACTCCAAGTGGGTGGCCCCGCTTCATGTTCGGAAGAAGTCGGTAATCCAGATGATCATCAACGAGGAGGGGGTAGAGATTGTGACACGAGTACCCACGTCGTGGTGTGTCTGTGTTGACTACAGGCTCTTGAATGCTGCAACTAAGAAAGACCACTTTCCTCTACCATTCATTGATCAAATCTTGGAGAGACTTGCAAGGAAAGTGTTCTTCTATTTTCTTGACGGTTACTTAGGCTACAATCAAGTATCCATCACTCTCGAGGATCAGGAAAAGACCACATTTACATGTCCTTTCGGCACTTACACATTCAATGCCCCAATCACATTTCAACGGTGCATGATCGCCGTATTTGTCGAGATAGTGGGTGACCTGCTGGAAGTCTTCATGGATGACTTTGCAGTCCCTAGTGATTCTTTTGATACATGTGTAGCACACTTGGATCGAGTCCTCAAATGGTGTAGGGAGATAAATTTGGTACTCTCCTAGGAGAAAAGTCACCTCATAGTGACAAAGGGTATAGTGTTGGGGCATGCCATCTCCAAAAAGGGAATGGAGGTTGACCATGCCAATGAGGATGTGATCAAGAAACTTGAACCGCCAACCAATGTTAAGTCAGTGCGGTCATTTTTAGGGTATGTCAGATTTTATTGAAGATTTATTCATGATTTTTCAAAGATTGCTAGCCCACTGACTGAGCTTATAGGAAAAGACATCGAGTTCACTGTTGATCACAAGTTTCTAGAGGCCTTTGGGCTCCTTGATGAACATGTTTTTCACCTCTTTAAAAATCGACATTTGTAGTATAGGGATGAAAAGTGATCAATCAAAAAACACAATCTTTGAATGTTGTGGAATATTTTTACTTGAAAACTCTACCAAGGTTTAACATAGGGAAGGGTGATTTTTAGTTGCATGATTTCAAATTAAATAAATAAATTAATTAATCGTTAAGTTAATATCTGTTTCAGAAATTAAATCGTAAATAAACGAAAAGAAATGCGATGAAAATGCGACGTAAAATAAACATAGAGGATAAGTGCATGATACGTGACTATAATTTTTCATCCCACAAGGATGATCACTTAATCCTAAAAATTTATCACATATCGAAAGATATTAAATCGAGAATGTATAAATCAATATCTCAGATGCAAGCCAAAAATATTAACGTATCAAAGCTTTATCCTGCAAGAATTTCTCAAGATACTCTGGCCCCTTATTTTCCTGTAAATCACTGCTAAAAAATATTAGTATTTAATCATATCAAATATCAGGGAAATCAAGAGTCTCAACAATAGATCAAATTCCTTGAAAATAGTGGTCAGTAATTAGATAATTAATCAACTCAATTCCTCAAATAAAGTATCAAGGAAATGAATTAATTTTGCCTTCTCAAATATACCCATTTAAAGATTAATTCTTAAATTAAAAAATCAATTATCAATGGAGAATTAATCAAAATAAATCTCCTCAAATGGATCCCTACAGGTTAGATCAATTTTTCTCAATAAAGTAGCATAAATATTTCAATAAATAAGCTAGCACAGATTAAGATGCTCAAATGATAATAATAACAACAATATAATAATAATAATAATAATAATCAATAACCAACCTTAGATCTGTCCACAAGATATATAATATGATAGAGCATTCATCAAGCTTCAAAATGACATATTGTGTGTAAAAATCGGAGTTCGAACAAAAATATGATAAACTGAAATGGAAGGGACTAAAATGCAATAAAAATACGAGTTTTCTTCTCAAAGGGTCCCTGTAGGGACTTAACTGCAAATATCGAAACTCAAAGGGGCTTTGGCATAACTTTTTCATGGGTGCCACATTGGGGCACGTGATTCTGCAGGTAGGGGACTTTTCGCAATTTGTTAAACACGAAGGGGGCTCTTTACATTTTACCAGACATCACGTGCAAAACACAAGATGCTGATGTCATCGAGAGGCTAGGGTGGATAGGCAAATCCCAGGAAGTTGGAGGGGCCACCCGCAATTTGCCCTTCATGCACGTGCTACACATGCGATGTAGGATGTTCGGGGACGAGGCTGTGGTTTGGAGCTTCTAGCCTCAACTTTGGACTTGGTCCTCGTGGTTTCACCTGTTGCTTTGGCTCATGAGTCTCGAGGCTCGGATCAGGTTGATCTAATAGTCGAGAGGAGATCCGAGTGGGCAAAACAGGGACTGGATTTTGGACACCTTTGAACGGGTGAGATGTTCCCCTTTCTTAATCAAGTGGGAGCTGGAGCTTGGTGCCCGGGGAGCCTTCGTTGTTCTTCTTACCTGGTTGAGTGATGGTTGCAGCTTACTCTGACAGCCGGTGGAACTCATGAGGATGTGGCCGAAGGGACTCTATGCAAAGGCAATCAGTAACGGAGCAGCTCGAAGGGGGACTACTCCTCCCTCGAGCTTGGTAGTCGTAGTCAAAGAAGGGGAGAGGCACAAGAACTCCAGAAGCTTTCCTCGTGTTGGGATGACCTGCAGTGTTAGCGGTGAAAGAACAAAGAAACGAGCGTGTATAGATTAAGCCCAAACCCAGTGATAGATATGGAATGGACTGAGGGTGATTATCTTATGCGAGCAGAGAAGATGGAGGATTTGGAGCTCGACTCTTTGTAAGAGTCAATGTGGATTTGGGCAAAGGGGTTTGACAGAGAGAAAGATAGGGGTCGATGGTTTGCTTTGGGGGTTTGATGCAAACAAGAGGTATTGACGAAGGGTGGAGCTCGTGGCGTGGAGCGCGAGCGGGGGTCGAGGCAGGGCTGCTCGCAGGTAAGCCCCAAGGGTGGCGAGGCGCTACGGAGGTGGAAGGCTGGGGATGGAGGGATAATCGTCTAGGGTTGGAGTGGGGGTTCACTACTCCTGATTTTTGCCTCACTCGATGCGATGGAGGTTGTTGAGAGGCAGCGCAACATCGAGGATGGAACTGCAACAATGCTATCATGCCTTGGATCATGCCAGAGGATTGCTCCCTCATCATTGTCGCACTCAATACGATGGTGCAGCTGCTATCACCACCTGTGGATCGGAGGTTGGTCTCTCGCTCTCATCGATGGCAGATGTCGATGAGGGGAGCCTACGTGGGGGTTTTAAAGGTGGAGGAAGTGGAGGTTTCACGAGGAGTAAGGCATAGTGATGGAGGTTGGATGTTTGTAATGGCGACATTATGGGCGATGGTTATGAGAGGAGGAGCTATGGGCATTAATAGATGGAAGGGGAGGGTTGGGGAGCACATGCTCCTTGTGTGCTGAGAGAAGGAGGAGGGGGCAGGCAGGTCATGTGCAGAGCACATGACCGAGGATAGAGGGGTCGGGTCACGTACCCTACAAGTGACCTGGAGAGACAGGTTAGGTAGAGAGAGAGAGAGAGAGAGGAGAAGAGGGAGAAAGAGAGAAGAGAGAGAATGAAGAGAGAGAAAGAGGAAGGAAAGAGGGAAAAAAGAAAAAGGGAAACTAAATAAAAACTAAAAAAATATAAAAAATAAAAAATAAAGTATAGAAATAAAAATTAAGGACTAAAAATTAAATAAAAATTAAATAAAATAAAATATAATAATAATAATAAAATAAAAAAACAAAAAGACATAATAAATGGAGTCAAATAAAAAAGTGGTCAACATAAAAGTTGCTCGTCTCAACGAGATCTATAATTTTCACGATGGACTAAAAAGCAAAAAAGGTCATCTGTACAAAATGTATTTTTAGAGGTACTCCATAGATAATAAAATACATATTTTGCATTTTATGATTTTTTGTATTTTAAATTTGATTTTAATTAGTAGATTGATTTATATACAATATATACATAATTAATCTAATTTTTATAGATTTTTTATAGGATAGAAAAAGGTAAAATAAAGATAACAAAGAGAAAATTTGTACAAAATGCACGATGTTAGATATTTTTTATTTCTTTCAATTTGCTCTTTTTATGGATTTTAATTCTTGATGTCAGGTTAGGTAATTAATCTAAGAATAAATTGGAGAAAGAATTAGGTTAAAATATATGAATTTTGTACATGAAATAATAAGCTCAATCAAGACAAAAATAAAGGTTATTTAATTTACAGATTTTAACCCTAATTTAAGCACAATTAGTAAATATTAATTATTCAATTTTAAGGGGTTTAATTAGTGATTTATTAAGGAGATTTTGCTAAAAGGTCCATATAAGGTAGATGAATCATGGATTCATCACTCCTGAAAAATAAAATCTGTGAATCGTCGATTTTACAAGCCCCGACTGGTCTCTTCCCTTTGAGATCATGACTGATGCATCAGATTTTGCTGTGGGAGCTGTGTTATGACAACGGCGTGATGGGATATCGTATATGATTCACTACGTGATCAAAGCTTTGGATCATGCACAAAGAAATTATATAGTGACTGAAAAGGAAATGCTCGATGTAGTTTGGGCCCTAGAGAAATTTAGGTCATACGTATTGGGAACCAAGGTGACAATTTTTACTGATCACACAACAATCCAATACCTAATGGAAAAGGACACAAAGGCACATCTTCTGAGATGGATTTTATTAATCCAGAAATTTGATTTGGAAATTAAGGATAAACCTAGCATAAAGAATGTTGTGACTTATTACCTTTCCCGAATTGAACAGAATGCTAATCCTAATATTGAACCAATTCGAGAGACCTTCCCAGACGAGTCAGTTTGTGCTAGTGACTCACTTCTGTGGTACACCAACATGGTAAGCTATCTTGTCTTCAATAAAGTTCCCCAGGGTTGTCCTAAGAGGAGTATTTACCGACTGAAGTCAGATTTGTGGGAATACCACTGGGACGATCCGTTCCTTTTCTTTGAGGGGTTGGATTGCATTTGGTGAAGGTGTATTCCTCAGGAGGAATACCATAGTGTCCTCACACACTATACTTGAGCTGGAGGACATCATTTGGGAAAGAGAACCATGCACAAGGTACTCCAATGTGGATTTTATTGGCCGACCTTGTTTAGAGATGCCAATGATTTTGTATGGTCGTACCCGATTTGTCAGAGAATGGGAGGGACTGTTAGATATAGAGATGAAATACCCATGCGACCAATCATTTTTTGTGATGTTTTTGATACACGGGGAATTGATTTTATGGGTCCCTTTCCTGACAACAATAGACATGAGTACATATTGTTAGCAGTTGATTATTTATCAAGGTGGGTGGAGGCTATCCCGACCCGAACTGCATATAGTAAGACTGTCTGTAAGTTTATTGAGGATCATATTATTGCGAGGTTCAGGGTTCCAAATGTTTTGATTTCTGATGGGGGTAGACATTTTGTGAACAGAGAATTGAGATCATTGGCTAAGGACTATAAATTCAAGCATAGAGTAGCCAATCCTTACCACACACAGTCTAATGGCATGGCAGAGGTTTCTAATAAAGAGGTGAAGAGTATTCTTCAGAAGTTGGTTCGTCCCAATAGGAAGAACTGGTCTCAGCTTTTGGACCAGGTTCTGTGGGCCTATAGGACAACCTGCAAGACAACTCATTACTCACCTTTTTGGACGATCTATGGCAAGCCATGCCATTTGCCTGCAGAGCTAATTCACATATCAGAATGGGTGATCAAGAAGATTAATTAGAGTTGCCACCTTAGGAAACTGTGCCGTGACTTGAATCTGAATGAGCTAATAGAAATCCAAAATCGGGCATATGACAACAGTGTGATCTATAAGGACAAGGTCAAGAGATGGCATGATAGACACATTAGGTATAAGACTTTTGTCTCCGCAGAAAGCATGGTTGTTCAATGTCCGATTGAAGATTTTTCACGGGAAACTCAAATCAAAATGGATGGGTCCCTACATTATCATAGATGTGCACAACAATGGAAGTGTTGATATTGCTGAGCTCAAAGATGGTGCACAACCTTTTTCAATGAATGGACAACTGTTGAAGCCCTTTGTCGATTCTAAAGAACAGTTAGCCCAAGTCGAGGTCATCAACGTCATGTAGAGCGAGCACATTGAAGACTAATTAGACCAGCCTACATGAAGAGAAGCAGTCAGATACAAGATGTACAGATCATCTTTATTCTTCACACATTTCAAATGTACATTCGGCTTGTGATTATGATGATCTCATCAGTCCCTCACGCTTCTTCCATACTTAGCCTAACTAGAGCCTAAGTATATGGGGACTCGATGCCAGATGTATATACTCTCCACATTCACTTCTCCTCTTGTCCGCCTCATTTTCACCCTTCTTCTATACTTATACTGTCCACACCTAAGTATAGGGGAGCATACCACCTTATATTTTCCCACTCTCTTATGCTTAGCCCGAGCTATATCTTCTCTACGCTTCTTATGCTCTGAGGACATATCACTCTCTAAGTATAGGGGTGTGTATATATACTTTGTATATATTTTACCCATAGCTCGTACTTTTGTGTAAGTCTATATTTTATTTACAAGGTGGGCAACTTACAAAAAAAGGAGTTTTATAACTAACATTATCTATGTCCAATCAAAGTTTTGAAAAAAGTAGCTTCTTATTCGTTTTTTCATAAAAAAATTCTCTAAAAACAACAAAAAATAGCAAAAAAAAGAAAAAAAGAAAAAGCATTATGCACAGTTGCATTTCATTTAGCATTTCATCCATCTAAGCACTCTTTAGTTAGATGTATCCCTGACACCTACACTCTCACACAAGACTTGTGAAGTTCAAGGATACTTGGTTTATGAGGTTTTAAGATTCAGAGTTAACCAACCTTAGTCATTAGAGTCTATAACTTAATTATTCACACTTCCCTAGTTCGAAAGATGTGTATGCTATATTGCATACTTAGTCTTTACCTTAAAGAATATGATTAGCACCTCACTTGCATGACTGCAGTTATGATGAGATGAGTTGGGAGTTCACTTAAGGAACTGGGATGAGGGATTTGAGTTTGGATCTGATTTTATGATGCTTGAGGATGGGATAAAATCAATGACGGTTTCATGAAACCCGAGGGTCAGCACATTCAGCCAGTATGAGAACAATGTTCTTATACAATTCTCTTGATATAAAACCTATGTGCTAGGATGTGATGAAACTTAATCGATTGTTGATCAGTGTGCGCCAACTTGTTAAAAGCAGTGGAGCTAGTCAACCATCAATGTCATAAATTTCGAGAGAAGTTCTCTCATTCAAATACAAATAAAAGCCCTCTCATTACAAATACAAATTCAAAGATCTTCCACCAATGGCGAGCGCTCCCAACCATTTCAAAGTGTCCACTTGCACCAAAGCTATTAGGACAAGAAGTCGGGCTAGCACCCAAAAAGGGCTCTGCATCGTATAGTGATACAAGTCTGGGTGTCGAAGGTACTATAGGTACTCAAAAGAGACATGCCCCGGTGTACTCCCAGGAAAACAAGTGCAGACGACTCCAAACTCTCTCGACAGACGCACTGTCAACAACCTAAAACACATGCATTGAGTTAATAAGGCACTCAAATGGATCCTTGTTCCAATGAAAGGGAAAGAAGAAATTATGCGATCCTATGCCCTCCATCAACTGGCCTTCCATCTATACTTTTAAGACTAACAACTAAAGAGATGGGTGGAATGTTTACAAGAACTGATTTATTCCCTATGTGTTGAGGATTGGGTCTTTAGGAGAGTCCCTTGGACTGGAACCTTGGGTGATGTTTTGACTCCACTCTTGTGACTGCAGTCCACACTATATGTCACACCCGCTACTATATATGTAATTAAAGAGAGTCTCAGAACTATAGAAGTTGGACACCTTTTGACTAAAGTTTGGGTCATCTTGGAGTTTTCGGATCACCAAAAGCGAGAGTTCTTAACCAGATCGAGTTTTGTACTCCGCATGCACAGTCATGGATTAGTCCAACTCAGTCATTCATTCTCTAGATGCTCGGGGATGAGCATGGTTTAAGTATAGGGGGTTGATGAATATGTGATTCATCGCTCTAAATGAGATTAATTAAGCTTGGTTCTCCAAAATTCATTGGAATTTCATCATTTAAATTGCATTATTAACATTTGTGCATGTATAAATAATAATTACATTTTATCATGCATAATTGCATAAAATGAGAAGCCAAAAATCCCAGCCCAATAGACCTGTAAAATAAGCTAATTCTTTGATTTTTAAATAATTCATGCTAACTCTAAATCACTCGAAACCACCTCTATTGTGTACATATCACTAACAAGAATAAATAAAAATCCGAAAAAAAAATCACTAACATAAACAAGTGGCTCACAAACCAAAACCCTAATTACAAAATTTCCAGACTAAAATGCTGATATCTTCCGCATATAGTATCTGATTTGATCCTACTCACTTTTGAACTAATATACATTCAATTAACTTCAAAACAAGACCAAGTTCAAGTGAATCGGAGCTTATATGTGAAGGATGGGTTTTGGGCCTCTTTTGTACATTGTGTATTTCATCCAATTTTGACCTATTATTTTATGTACACACTTAACTCTTTTTATTTTATTTCTTTTTCATTTATTTTATGTTACAAAAGTTTTATTAAAACACACAAAAATCGAACCTAAAATGAAGTCAAAGAAACTAATTAAGTTTAAGTCCTCACTGTCAGTTTGTATAATAAGCCCCCTTTATTTTATTCCTTTATTTTCTTAATTATTAAAAATCCAAAAAATAGATTAATACGTAAATATTTTTTTATTTATTTTATCAGATTTTTTTTCAAAATTTATCTTATGTAAAAGTAACAAAAAATGCAAAACTAAAAAAATCAGATATTTTATACACATAGAGTACTCCCAATGCAAATGACCTGTTTTAGTTTTAGTCTCTTCATGAAAGTTGTAGATCTCATGGAGGAGCAACTTTCGTGAAGAATTTTTTTGGATACGAGGTCGTATATATTTCTTTTTGATTTTTCTTTTCTTTTTATTTTATAATTTTCTGGGAGTGACACATGGCAGCTCTTGGGGCTGCCATGTGTCTTTTTGCCATAATTATTTCATTTATTTTAAGAAAACAATAAAAATAATAACAAAATAAAAAAATTAATATATATATATAAAGACCTCTACGAGGCCCCCATCCGTCCGCCGTATCTCGACCGATCGGACGACCCTCCACCTTCTCCTTCCTCCCCTCATTCTGATGCCCACCTACCCGATTTGGCACATTGCCTCACGTAGTTTTCGTCACCGCCTCCCTCGCAATCCCCATCTCCGACCACCTTCCTAATCCATGTTGTTGCCTCTCCCCGATATCCTCTCTGATTCGCAACCCCAATCTCGTCGCCCCCTTTCCCGATTAAGTCTCTAGATTTCGTCTTCCCAATCATCATCCTCCCCCTAATTTCGCTCAATGGCAGCCACCGAATCCCTCACCCGAATCCCCTTCGATCTCTCACATTAATTCCCTGATCTCCTCTTTCAATCTTCCATTACCACCTTCCTTCTTTGGATGCAATCCTATCAACCCCAATCAAATCCCATCACCGATCAACCCTTCCAACTCTAGTCGCCCCTGCTGCACTACAAAAACCCATCACCGGCCCCCACTTTCCATCATCCGCCGCTTAACCAATAAGAAGGAACCCCAACACGAGCCCTCAATGGTGACAACACCGACCTCCGCCTTCCTCCTTGGCGTGATCCAGGTTGCTAGGCCTTGACGCAGCACGCCTCCTTCGCGCTCATGCTTCCGCTCCCGCCACCATCTCCGTTGAGACCATATCCAGGTACCCCTTTCCTCCCTTCACCTTCTCCTCTGCTTCTCTCTCTCTCTCACATTTTGATCCACCCGCTACTCGCTCCACCACTCCATCACCCCCTCTACTCATTCTGATATCCACTCCACCACGATCAAAGCTTCACCCCTCGAGCTCTGGGAACTCCATCAACATCACCGCCATTCACCATCTTCATCCTCAATTCCAACCCGCTCTGCTCGTCACCACCTCAACATCGCCGCTTGCCTTCTTCCCCAGTGTCCCCTGGCCGTGCGTCGACCATCACCTTCACCGTGGGCGACTACCTCAAGCTCGCCACCTGCGCCCTCTGCTGTAACCGCCAGAGCACCTCGCAGCAACGGCGTTCAATCTTGCGTAAAGGATAACTGTTAGATCAAGTATTCATCGATGAACTGGATTGCTTCCGAACCTACCATCCAAGCCAAGCGCTTCGGAGGAACCAGAGCAAGAAGAGATGCTATGTGGAGCCTTGGTGCCGCCCATGCATCCAAGCCTGTCGTACCTCATGCGCGCATCACGCGTGAGAGGACAAATTGCACTCCAACCCTTTCTCTTCAAGGAAATTGCAGAAAGAACCCAGTCACGTGCAATACACGTGCTTTCTTGGAAAATTTACAGAAGCTTCCTCTCATCTGCCAGGGTAAATTGCACAAAAACCCAATCGACTTTGGATAATTACAAATATGTCCTTCCAAGGGTATAGTTATGAGCACTTTATTTATTTTATTTACATTTTATCCCTGAACATTCATTTGATCCTTTATTATGTTTAACAATGAGATTTTATTTCTGAAACATTATTTGAGAGTAATTAATTGAAGTTCTATTTGGTTCATTTTTAGGCACTGGTCTTTTAATTCATTGATTCTCTTGCTCAACAAATTGTGCCTTGATTTGTGGGGAGTTATTTTGGGAAATTAATCTGATATTAATTGACACGTTAATTCTAAAATAAATTGAGGGTAAGGTTGACTTAGCGTGCTTGGTTACTGCTTGGTTTGTCTGTTCTCTTTACATTATCATTTTACATCATATCATTGAATCATTTAAAAATCAATAAAAAAATTGCATTTGTTTATTTCTCTCATAGCATAGCATTATTTTCCTGCAATAAAATATATTTTTGCAAAACTCATGCAGCATGTTTCTTATTTGAATAAATTACATCTTTAAACAAATATCCATAAAAAATTGAAAAATATTAAAAATACCAAAAAATTTTGCCATTGAAAATAATGCATCAAATTTGACAGACTTGAATCTAGGTTATTCCTTTTCCTCCTTGAGTTCAATCCTAGGGCTTGTCTAGGCTAAATAAACATAAAACCACTCGAATTAAAAATGATTAATTAATTAAGTGGTTATATTTCTTGATTAATCCCTCTTGTCCGACTACACAACACAAACCACACATTTAATTCATGAGAATTAACGGGGGTAATTTCAGATAAATCATTGCTCCTTGAAGGATTTGCAGTGAGACCCCCGTGTTCAAAAATAATTGCAAAAGCACCACGCTCATGGTGACATAAGCAGCTCGTACCTAGCACGTGCACCCCTTATGTAATTTGCATAAAATCCCGTTCAGGTTTAGGTAATTAAAGAAGTGCCTTTATTGTGCTATTTTGTTATTTCAATTTTATTTATGAATTTGCATTGAGAACCATGTGTTCTAGCTTTGTTGTGAGCTACATTTTTGCACCAGTTTTCATTTACAAAAATTGCATATTGTAGATAAATAATTCTTTATCCAATGAATATTTATTTGAAACTTTATGAACAATGACTAATTTATTATAAATAATTTGGTGAAAACTTGCACAGTTTACCCATTTTACACTCTGAAATTGCAATTAAATTATCTGTTCTCTAAAAATTTCGAAGAAATACATTATATAGAATTACTTGTGTTCTACATTGTTTCCAAAAATCACGTCAATCGCATGCATAGTTTTCTCTAAATAAATCATTTTGTGATTGAACTAATTAATTTTTAATAGTCTGGAACTTAACATTTCCAGGGTTTAAAATATTTTTCGGGTAGATCATCACTAGATACATCTAGGATAATTTATTTTCTAAAACTAATTAGGTTTACTATTTATTAAAATGAATTTCCTAAAAAACACATCTTCTCCATTGTTAATTCATTAAAAAATCATTTCATTTCCCAAAATTCCTTAGAAGTTATAGTAGCTTAATTTCATCTTGTTTAACATTCTGCCTATGTTTCAAAATTTTGGACATCGTTTGAATGAAAATTATATGTTAATCCTCGAACTTTGCCAAAATTACATTGCATTTATTAATTATATAAAAAATACAAAAAATATTTCTATGAAAATCTAAGTTCTTAATCATCTAGAAAATGACCTAAGGAGACAGTGGCCTCCCTAAGTTCAAAATTGGGCTTGCCCAAGTAAATACAAATTGACTGCTCGCATCAATAGATAAATTAATTAAGTAGCAATTTTTTATTAATCCTGATTGCCCGAATACTAAAACAATTTGACACTATTAACTATGGCTTTTAGCGATTCATCGAATGGCGCCATTGTCGAGGAGACATGCACGGATTAGATTGATTTTTAGAAAATTTAGTTTTTAGGTTTTCCACTACCGGGTAGTCCGACCCCTGTTTTTTCTAGTGATTATTTCTCTATTTATATTCCAGCATTTTTATTTATTTTATTTTATTGCTTTATTTTCTTTTACTTTCCAGCTTTTTCTATTTATTTTATTTTTATTTTGGTGCGAGGGACATGACACAATGGAGCGGCCACGTAGGTGGCCAAGCAACTCAGGAGCATTGGAGGCCGGTTTTTCTGGGAATTAAGCTGACTGAAAGAAAATTAAGATCGAGTCGAGTTGTGAGAGAGTGTAGAGTATAGGATTTTATTTTATGCATTTTTTATTAATTTGTAATAATTACACATTTTCAACGGATTCCGTTTGGGATCTCGCATGTGTACACGGATATTCAACTTTATTTTGTGGTGTGTAGAGACCTGTTCCACTCTCCAGTGAGGGTGGGGCTCGAATTGAGTGGCTCGTAGGTTAGACCTGCATACACGGCTCTTAGAGATTTTTATGTGTTTTATTTGCTTGTGCTCGTAAAATCTAGGGCCACACATTCACATTCAATAATATGCCCCTTAGATCATTCTACTTAGTCTAAACTGAAATTAATTCTTCCTCGTTAATAGAACTATCTGCTAGGTGAGGTTTCATCGTCTACATTTCACATTGTATAAAACTTCTCAATTTTGTATTGCATCCCGCATGTAGAGTGCGAGGATCACTTTAAGTATTCTAAACTGGGTATGCATCATTGATTTTATTGTTGCATCGGCTTTTCTCGACTCCCTTCCCCTTGGTTTTACAACTTAGGATTAGAGGAAATCAGGACTGTTCGTTAGGCGTGCCTTGTGTGGTGGATTAAATTAAGTGATAATCAAACTTAAAATCAGGACTGCTAATACAACTTCGATCAAAAAATTTGACTAAAATTAACCCTTGTTTGTGTGAGAGCAACCCCGTCATTGTACGCATTTTATATTACTTGTTGAGAGATGATGACATATCCCTAGGATAGTTCCCAAAACCCACATTTTAATCGTGTGTAAATGGATTCTTGTTTTATCACTTAACTAAAATCGAATAGATAACGGTCGGACCTTCGCGACAATCATTGTGTTGAGTTGATGGAACTAGGGTTTGCTCTTGCGTTTGTTTGTTGTGTCTGTTTGTTTGTGTTCTCTCTCTTTACAATTGCACGTTTTCTGCCTGGATCTGCTTTCATTCCTTTCAAAGGTGTCAACTTATCGGTATTCATACTCGAACTTTGCATGTCATTTCTCCTCAACTTATTATCGAACATCTTCACCATTTCCCTCCTTCCATTTCCCCACCCCCACCTCGAGTATGAAGTCAGAACTCCGATCGACTTCTACACTTCTCCGCATTTCCCACCTACCCCACCTTCTTGCACTCTAGATCCACTTCCATCCTAGGCCGACTCACCATATTCTCGAAAGCATGATGGAAATAAAGAACCATTCGATGTGCAAGTCACTATTGAGATGAATAACCGACGGAATTACCTACCCCCACATACTTCATTTCCTCTTCATATGAATAATGGGACAAGTCAACGAATCACACATACACATTCTGACGTGACCTTAGGGTACAACTTGGTCGATCGAACAACCCGAATGGAGAGGCCTGCACGCTATAATTTTCCAGACATGATTGACTTTAATGATTAAGCTCACATTGACCAGCCATTCAACGAGCCTACACGTGCAGGGGACTGGACCCATGAGCTCAATCATCAAACCTCCTGTTTATTGACTCCGCCACATGAGGCTCCGACCAATTTTTGCCACACGGATGGTCTATACTCATCCCAGAATTACATGCCAGAGTCTAGGAATATTGAGTATGAGATTCTCAGCAGTATCCTCCAATTGAATAGACTACTCCCATGATTTGTCATGGGAAAATTTTAAGGATGGCATTTCTAGGATTATTAAAAGATATGAATTAATTTAGGATAAACATAGAAATGTCATCGATAAACTAATTTCATTTTATATCGGATCATGTATGGAAGTGGAGATAAAATGAGTGGATTCAATGTTGAAAAATCGAGCAGACACTAGGGAACTCACATACTATGTATAGCTGGAGTCCATTCTACCTCCCTCTTCTACTAACCACTTGGCCCTCCAATCTCAAGTCTGCACATTCTCACACTCATCCTTCACCTATTAAAAGTACCAAAATTTGAAAATCCTAAAAAGATCAATTTTTTTGAAAAAATTAGAAAAATTCATAAAAAAATGAAAATTACTTACTAAAATTGGATCATGCTCTTAGGGAAGCACTCGATGATGAATTGATTCTTAAGTTTCCCTTAATAAAGGCCATAAATCACTTCCCCGACCTCATAAGATTTGTGAGAAGTAAATTGATGCCTTAGATGTCGGGCAATAAGAGGACAAGGACTTAAAAACATCTAGTGTCTATGGACACCTCCTTGGTGATGGGGAGAAAGCCCAAGAGCCGTAGAGTGAAAGCAGTTGCCTAGGGCTGAATTTGAAATCAAATACACTACCTTCTCCTTGCTAGAATCGATGATGACTCATCGAGAAATATCCTCCTGACCTCTGTGTTTGACAAGCTTAAACTCGAGCTAATCAGAAAGTCAGGAGAGATCGTTTAGTTGGCTCATCAATCTATAAAACAATCGAGAGGAACCATTCTAATCATCATTACTTTCTAAGGTACCCTACTCCAAGTAGACTTCACGATCATTGACATTGAGCACTGAGGATAGTTTACCCCATCTCCGATTATTCTCGGGAAGTCATTCTTAGCCTTGGCTAAGGTGACTATAGATTGCGAGACTCGGGAGATCGACTTTACAACATTGGGAGCACTCCGACCTCACCCATTTTTTGAGGACACACGATACTCTAAGGTAACCCACAATGCCACTAACAGTAGTGACCATCGAGAGGTAGATGACTTCCACCTCTCTGATACACCTGAGATACTGACTGTCGAGCCGACAATAGGATCAGAAGCTCCCCCACACATCCATGACTCTTGCTGCTTGCATCACTACTAAAGTCAAGTCAATTAAGATCACTAGCACCTATTCGAGACGTGTGCTGACCCTTCAGGAATATTACAATCTATATGATGACTAGTATGATGAGGAACCCATGGTCAGCACCACACCACATCCCAGACCTTCAACAAAGCAGACAATCAAGACTAAATTGACCCCACCCCAAAACACGATTTTTCCATCCTCTAATCAGTTATCCAGTGAGAGGAAGTTGAGAATTGATTCCTTGAGGTGTTCCCCCAAACCTCTCAAGGCATGTCACTCTTCTCTCCCTCTCAATGCTTCAGGTTTTAGAAAATCATCTAAGAAATTTTCCTTCAACATACCGGAGAAGGAATTTTCTAACGAGTCCTCATCTTGTCTAGATGAGGTGATTTATATGAGTGAGCTTAGTTCGATTGTTCTTATGTCGTATCTGAGTAAGCACTCATGCGTCAACCCTCGTTGGAAGATCCCTTCACCTCATTGTTATTATTCATCTGAGGATGATTCCGACATAAATGCCTGTGTATTCCCCACCTCCTCCTTCACACAAGAAGGTTCGTTACAAAACTTCTTGATCCTTGTACATTCACCCACCATCTTGTATAATCTTCTTCTTCTTCTTTCCATCCCTCCTCGGTAATTCGTATCATTCACTCGGGCTCCATATCGTTTCATTTTTTGGCTATACTTAGGATCACCAGATCCTAAATATAGGGGGAAGAGTAACCCAATTCTCTCCTTCTTTTCTTCACCATTCTTTGTATATTCTCCAGATCTCATCATTTCTCACACTTACTCCTATCTTAGACTTTGGCAGATTAGAACCTAAGTATATGGGGGGATAAGTGCCCGCCTTGTGTATATGTTCATCCATTTCTCCTCTTGACCTTGACCGCCCCATTTTTTCTCTCCTCCTACACTTAGGCTTCCCATAGCCTAAGTATAGGGGGACAGGTCACCTTCTATACTTTTTGTTCTTTTCACTCTTCTACACTTAGCTCGAGCTATGTCTTTTCCTTGCTTCTTGTGCTTTGAGGACATAGCACATGTAGCTCGTACTTTCACGTATTTTTATATATATATATTATGCAATAATTATGGGATGGGTAAAATTGGTAATGAAAAGTATTTTTTTGTAAAATACATGTATACTTGTATAATATGTATATTGTATACAAGCTGTAAAATATGTATAATGTATATACTTTTTGTAAAATCCTTGTAAAATAATACTTTTGTAAAATCTGTTGTAAAATAGGAGGTGTACCAGAAAATTTAAAAAAAACTTTGTAAAAAACGGCTTCTTATTTACTCTTGCATATCATTCTTTCATTAAAAAAAACTCATTTTGCACTTCATTCACTTGCATTTCATAACATATGCATTCATTTGCATATCTAGCATATGCAAAATGGAAAGTTAGTGGGTGATGAACCAAGTTATGAATAGAAGTTTAGGATGGATTTGATTTGATCTTAAGCCACTTAATTTCAGAGGAACATTATAGGAAATGGAGTTAAGAATTTTTAGGTCGAGCGGCTTAATTCTTTGAGTCCACATGACTATGTTCACATGTCATCTTGATTGGTCTAAGAAAAATAATTTATACATACGCATGATTCTTTTAGACAATGACCTAACTTGGATAAGCACCATGCACGTCGCTCTTCATTGATGAGGTGGTGAGGAGGCAGAATCCTTTGGCTTGGAGTAGTACATGGGTGGAAATATCCGTCCTCCTCTAGGGAGGGTAGTCCATCTCAACCTAGTCTAGTGGCTCCGGCGTCTAACTACGGGATGTTGTGGCTTGCAATAAAGCTTCAAAAGAGGGATAGTCTACTTGCTCAAGAAGAAAAATCCTTATGTACATGTTGCATTTTTGTACATATCAAAAAAATCTCCAAAAAATTAGACGTGTAAAAAGTTAAAAAAAATCCCGTAAGAGAATAAATATGAATAAGCAAGGCATATGCTTCAAAGTCTCAGACCAAGGAAGCATGCAGCTGGAGACTTGGATACACTTGTCAAGCTCCACAGATATATGACTACACTGGTCACAGTCCATTCTCTTTTCTACCCCCTCTTCTTAAGCTGGTTGCACTTGAACTTAGAAGGGAATACCCCGCTCCTCGAGGAAAGAATTGCTAGACCGAGGAATTATGATTACCTTGTTAGAGGAGGATGTTTCTTTGCTATTTCTGAAGTGGAGAGCTATATTTCACTTAAACAGTACAAGTAAGATTCATAGTCATTAGAATTTGCGTATGAGGACTTGTTTTGACCTGACTGTTGAGGCGATCTGAATAGAGATGTGGAACTTAAATGCTGTTAGGTTTTAAATCCTCTTCCCAATAAGGTTCTGCCACATCAATATTCCAAAGGTCGAGTCGAGCTCAATTTCACCTTTTGTTCATGACCTTGGTATGGAACCCAAAATCATTTCACTTTTGCATTTCATTTTAGTTGTTCGGGGACGAGCAAGGTTTAAGTATAAAGGAGGTTGATGAATATGTGATTCATCACGCTAATAGTTGAAAATAGAGCTTCGTTCCTGAGTAATTAGCTGCATTTCTCCATTTATTTTGCATTATTCCCATTCATGCATGTAGAATTAATATTTGCATTTTAGCATGCATATTTGCATTAAATAAGAAGCCAAATTCCGTTGTAAATATCACCTATATATTCACCGTATTTACCCTATTTTTTATATATTTTTCACTAACTTAGAATTGAATAAAATCGACTCTACAATGTATATATTACTAACATTAATAAACAAAAAATATCAAAAAAATACTTACTTTTACAATTGACCAGTAAAACTCTAACCCTAGTTTGAGACTAAGAGCCTTTAAACGTGAATGTCTCTCTCATATAGTCTCCTATGGACCCCTATTCACCTTTGAATTAATGTATGTTCAATTACTTTAAAAACAAGACCAAATTAAAAGAATTGGAGTTTGTATGTGAAACTTAGATTTTGGGCCCCTCATTGTACATTGTACACATGCCCCTTTATTTTATTCATTTTATCTTTTTTATTTTCTTAAATATTAAAAGTTCAAAAAAGAAGAAAGTTGTAAATATTTATTTTATATTTTATTTGGTCTTATTTTGATTTCTATCTTTTTAAAAAATGATAAAAAAATCGCATAGCACAAAAATACAATATTTTATATCTATAGGATGCCACTAAAAATACATTTAGTACAGATGATTATTTTGGTTTTGGATCCTCTACAAAAGTTGTAGATCTTGTCGAGACGAGCAACTTTCATGTTGATCACTTTTTTATTTTGACCCCTTTTGTTATTTCTTTTTTATTTTTCTTTACTTTTAATTTGTGATTTTTTGGGAGTGACGTGGCAATTCCTGGAGCCGCCTCATGTCACCCCATTTTATTTTATTTTCGTAATTTTATTTATTTTATTATTTTTTATTTATTATTTTTATTATTGATTTACTTATTTATATTATATATTTATTTTAATTTAATATTAAGTTTAGTTTTTATTTTTACCCGCCACATGGCCATCCCTGCGTGCGCTTTCCTCTCCCTCCTACGCTCCGCTCGACCCAGCCACCAACCACCACCCTTCGTGGTGGTATGCCCCGCTCGCTCGCCCATCTCCCCACGTCGACTCCGCCCCATTTCTCCTCCTCTCTCCCCGATAACCACTCCTCCAACCACACGTCCGCATCCTACACAACGACCCGCAACCACCGCCCCGCACGCAATCCCTCTTCCTGCGTAATCGTCGGCTCCTCACGACATCTCCCAACCACCTTCCCTGCCAAGCTCGCAACCACCCCACGTGACCTCCACTCGTCTACCCCTGCATCGCGCAACTTGCACACCTCCCCCTCAATCTCCCATCTTCCCACGATCCGCAAATCCCCAATGACACATAAAGTGTCGATGATCGTCCTTCGTGCATGAGATCCATCTACTAATAGGAGAGCCTCTATCCCAACAACTTGTCCATGAGACAACTCAACGAGGACGACCTCGAGCGAAGACGGGCTTCACAGTGAGATCTGTGGTCCCTCCGACCATGTCTCAGTACTCTCAAGCATTGCCTAGCTTCGATGCGTCGGCCGCAGCTTGAGGCCGCGATAGGAGCTACATCTCGCTCCACCCCAGGCAAACAATCTCCACCTCCCTTCTTCCTTCGCACATCACCGCTCTTCTTTTCCATCTCCACGCAGCCCCGGCTTGCCTCTGATCTGTTCCCTTCATCAACAACCACCACACTTCCTCTGTTCATCACCACCTCTACCTCCATCGCTCCACCGCCTCACCCATCTTCATCGGCCACCGCCTTCACTTCCACCATGGCTAGCGTGCTCGCCTCGACCCTCATACCCTGATTGAGCCCAATCCACCTATGCACACGAACACCTATATGTGTCCACGACCACCATCGTATGCGCCCCAGTGCCCTCAATCGGAGCGGCTCTCCTGCAGACGTGATAGCGATCGCAACTCCGCCCCTACACGTACGAAAATAGCCGCCTTTTAGTCCATGTTCCTCCGACCGACGCTAGTGCATCTTGCTTCGCTCAACGTGTGCCAGTCAACCCTCTACTTCGACTACTCCATCATCGTACGTCATCACCATCAACCATCAGGTCATTCGCGAACCTCCGGTGGCCTCCACTTCTCCAGCATCTAGCCATGTGTTGACAGACCACTCGATATCGCATTGCTATGCAACAACCATCTTCATATGCAGCCCGACCTTCTGCCTCCAGTTGATGCGCCACCGCAGGCGAGCCTAGCCTTGGTCGCATCCCCACCCCTCCAGCGACCCTCCTATAACAACTGCTCTCCACCTCGCTGACTCGCAGCTCTATACCATTGCCTTGGTCCACGCATCGAGGCCATCATCCTGTTCGCTAATCTTCACTGCTCTCTGCCTCGACCTGCATGCCCACCTTGGGCGATGGGTCTTTCGTACTCATACACAACCATCATCAGCCCAAGCAACTCACCCCGTACCCTTCATGAACTTTGCACATGGGAGGGGTGAAGTTTGCAGCTACGCCCCTGCAGATTCTATGAACATTACAAAGATCCCCAGCAGGGCATGTGCAAGGCACATGCCCCTTGAAGGATTTGCAGTGAGACCCCTGTGTTCTAAAATAATTGCAAAAGCGCCCCGCTCCCGGTGACGTAAGTAGCTCATGCATAGCATGTGCGCCCCCTTGGACAATTTTCGTAAAACCCCCTATGGGTTTAAGTAATTAAAGAAGCACCTTTATTGCCCTATTTTGTTTTTTTAATTTCGTTTCAGAATTTGCATTAAGAACCATGTGTTCTAGCTTTGTTGCGAGTCACATTTTCGCATCAAATTTCATTTCCAAAAATTGCAAATTGTAGATCAACTAATTCTTTATCTGATGAGTATTTATTTGTAATTTTATGAACAATGATTGATTTATTATAGTTAATTTAGTGAAAACTTACATAGTTTACCCATTTATGCTCTGAATTTGCTATTAAATTATTCACTGCTCTACAAATTCCTAAAAAATACATTAGAAGAATTACTTGTGTTCTACATTGTACTCAAAAATCACATCAATTACATGCATAGTTTTCTCTGACTAAATCATTTTGTGATTGGACTATAATTTTTAATAGATTAGAAACTTAACATTTTTAGGGTTTAGAATTTTTCCTGGATAGATCATCATTAGATACAACTAGGATATCTTTAGTTTATGAAAATAATTAGGTTTGATATCTACTAAAATTAATTTCCCAAAAATCATATCTTTTGCATTGTTTAATTCATTAAAAATTCATCTTGTTTCCATAAATTCCAAAAAATTACATTAGCTTAATTTCACCATGTTTAACATTCTGACTAAGTTTCATAATTTTTGGACATCGTTTGGATGAAAATTATATTTTAGTCCCTGAACTTTACCAAAATTGCATTGCATTTATTACTTGCATAAAAAATTACAAAAAAAATATTTTTCTGAAAACCTAAGTTCTGAATCTTCTAGAAATTGACCTAAGGAGACAGTGGCATCCCCGAGTTTGACCTTGGGCTCGCCCAAGTAAAATACAAATTGATCGCTTACATTAATCGATAAATTAATTAAGTAGCGATTTTTTATTAATCCCGGTTGCTTGAATACTACAACAATTCGACACTATGAACTAGGGCTTTTAGAGACTCATCACTATCAGATCGACTATTCGTAGATCTTCGTCTTCTTCAGTGCCCCTATGCTTGTGAGGAAGACTACGAATTTCGTGAGAAGAAATCAAGAGCTCTTGCACTTGGATTGTCAATTCGGATTGGGGAAAGCACGCATCTCATCCATGCACCCACAAGTGCTCACTCCATCGGATTAGACTTGAGATAGGAGGTCTCTTCGTTTAGAGACTCATGGATCGCAAACACAGTCCAAGAGGAAATCCTGATAATTATTTATGATCTAAATTAAATAGCATGGGAATCATCCCCATGTCATGTGATTTCATCAAAGAAATTTAATTTCCACGACCCCTTATGACTAGTGCGACTAGTTGACCTAGATTGCATACGATGCAATCTCCATGCTTTCGTAATGCGTGAGGCGAAAACCCTCGCCTTCTACTAGGATGAAAGAAGCAGAAACCTTTTCCGCCTTACAAGTCCAACATGTATTCTCAATTCCGTCTTCAACACCCACAGTCCTACATATATGGTGTTAGCATGTTGTCGATTTAACCACCATCAATGAGCAAAATATAATTTAATTTATGTGCAATGCAATGCTGCCTCAATAATACAGGGAACAACTACACATGCCATCTCTTTTGAGAAACGAAGAATCTGATCCATATGAATTTGTATTCTGGAGTCATGACTACGCGTGAGCATCTTCGAAAATACAACCCATGGCAATAGTGTTCTTCGTAATAGCGTAAGACCATGGATGTCATCATATAACTTAGTCCATACTTTGTTTAAATTAAAGATTAATCATTTCAAATCATATTCTCATGATGAATTTTAAAAAGGGTTAAAGCTAGTATACTTGACTATTATCTTAGTTTTAGTCTAATTGAAATAATGATAATCAATCAATCCAAGCATCTCAATCATTATGCACTTGATGTTATCATATAGTATACACCCTCACTTAGTACAAATCATTATTCCAATTTTAGTTGTCAAGTAACCTATTACTTCTTATGCTACCCTTTCTTAAACATATTCAGCTAGGTCATGCAGACTTATGCTAACAGGGAGCGCTTCCACTACAAATGTTATGCAATGTGCCAATTAAGTAACCCATTAGCTTATCCAGGTCTAGGGACCTTCATCGTTCCCATTCAAGACAATACAATTGTTACATATTTTATTAAGGGGATTATGTCGATCTTTCGATCGTGGGTACTATATAATAACACTCAGATATTTAAGAATTTAAAACTCCTTTTAGTTTTCATTATGTCTAGTGCAACAATCTAGACAAATCGTGAAATCCATCCAATTGACTTCGCAATTTCTAGTTGCATTTCAAGCATCCAAGTGCATAAATCATAAAATAAGATATGAAATAAAAAAATTCTAATTTATTGCATATATCCAAATTAAACAAATAATGATTTCGGATTCGAATATGTAAGTCACGACCATCGCACTTCAAATTAAAAAGTATAATATGACTCATACTTAAAATTTGTTGCGACCCAATGTTTCAAAATATTAGGTCCAAATCCTGATGTAAATATATAAAATATATTTCTATCTATTTTGATTCTCAAATATGAGAAATAAGTCAATAAAATAATCCAGCCCTCTTCTAACTCTGCTATTGAGAAATATGAATTCTCGAGGCTGCACGGTTGGAAAAGTACGAAACATTTTCGCACTAATTGGGGACTTAATTTATAAATTATTGATTAGTATTTTAACATGTTACATGACCCAAAAACTTTAAGAAAAAAATCAATATTTTCTAGATACAATCTTTGGTAGAAATCGGAGAATGCGGTCGCTTTTAACGTCTGAATCTTCTCCCAGACACCACCAGTTATTGGTGCATCTTTTGAGTATGAGTTCAGACCTTCTAGATCTCATATATATCTAAAATAACTAAGTTCAAAATAGGATAGAACTGTAGCAACTTTGAAAGTCACTGAATCATTTGATTTGCTAAAATTATTGTGGACAATGTACCCGATGATTGGGATTATCTGGTCGATTGTTCATTGAACTTGGATGCAATCCAAATCCTCTAAGCCATGGCTCTGAGACAATTTGATGGAAGTAAATAACAATTTTATGAACTTCGCATCACGAAAATGCGTAAAAATCACAAACAAATTGCAAATTCAATGTGTTTATCATATGAATGCAAGTTTTAGCCTACCATAATTTTTATGCAAAGTGAAACCATAAACTTAAGAAAACAATTCTAAATATGGTTTCTTATATTCTCATGAATATTAAGAAAATATCATGGTTATCTCTTGAAGCATGGATCTCTAAAGAAAGAGACCATACCGCACTAATGAAGTTTGATCCGAGGACTCTCTTCTCGCAGGCATGATGATGAGTCGTGAGATTTCTACAAACTTTGATATCTACTTCTTCTTGAAGTTGTCCACCCAAGGATGAGTCCAACAAGATTTCAAGCTTCTGATTTTGTCTCACTAAATCAAGTCCTCTTATACGTACGCGAAGCACAATGATGAAGACAACCTTCTCTCTCTTAGGACCAATCATATGAAGAGAATATAGAGCCTTGATGGTTGACTTGTAGTGAAATAGATATATATATATATAGAGAGAGAGAGAGTTGTAGACTTGTATTTGAGAGTTTTTAACTCTCAAGAATTCTCTCTCAAATACCAAGGTAACATGGGCTCTCAAAAGGCAAATGCATTCATCTATCTCATGCCTTGCAAAGAGAGAGACATACCCTATCTTTTATACTCATAGTAGACGTCTCTTAGAGTCTTACTCTAAGAGGGCACATCTATGATGATGGCCTTTAAATGAAAAATCAAGGTCTAGGATCATATCTTAGTCCAATTAAGACTGAGAGAGAAGTTGACTATTAATTATCATCAAGAATAAACAACAAAATTAAAACAAAAAAGGAGAGTCCTATAAGGATAAGGACATAATGAACTTCCATGTTGTCCTAATTGTCATCCTAATTAATGTCCTAATTAGTTGCTGCATTATCTTCACGATAATTCAATTATCATAATTGGAAAATTTATGAGAGCTGCATTGCAATAAAATGTAAATCCAATTTACATTTAACTTTTAATGTGAATCTAATTCACATTTATGCCTTGAAATAATATATGAATCATATTCATATATATATTAATTATTATAAATCAATATTCATATTAGTTAAATACATATGATGTTGATCATATCCACAAAACCGTGGGTATACACATATCCATGATAATAACAATTATTATCATATCATTGATATCTACAAGTACATTAGGACTCATGAGTAGAAATCTCGGATACTTGGAGATAATGTCGGTAAAATCACACTATCCATGTATAGTGACTTGAAACTTGGATAGATTTCCAATTTCATGATTTATACCACTTATAGCGAAAAGTAATACATTTCTATCTTTGAGCATGAGTTGAATGATTCACACTCTAGATGAGTTCAATGAAACACATCACATTCTATGTAAGCAGGAGAAAGTATCGGTGAGCAGAACCCAGATTCCTTGATCATTTTTAATCAAAAATCCAAAGCATTTGGAGTTTAGAAAGAGCTCAAGGAGTGTGATTATTTACATTTCCATCACCATTTCACTTTCCAACATTTGGACATTGAATTTGGAATTGGAATCGGACATTAGATTCAATTGAGATGAGACTTAATCCAATTAATTCTCAAATCACTAAGCTAAGAAGTGGATCCATTAAAATCCACTAGGTTTTATCACTCTCTCGAAATGGAAGTATCATGGTAGATGATCTATTAGGATAGACTTAACCATGAGTATTCCCAATACTCATTCATCCTTCATACTGTTAGACTTTGATATATCCGACGTTCAAACCCTGCTTTGATTGTCTTCTTCAAAACATATCAATATATTTTTCATTTGATAATTGGACAATAATATCAATCATATACTTTCCGAAAGCATATATTAATATATTGAGTGCGTATCTTATTTCATAAACAAGAAGACCATGCATGGAATTCATTATGATCCCAAATTATCTCTGAGTGAGCTTTGTCTCCCGGTTCATCTACTACGAACCTGTATGACTCCTTTGAGAGATCATACTTCTCATATGCCCTCATATGCACACCAACTCGTTGGTTTATGGACCTTGGTTAGGTCATCAACCTATTGTTCTTTCAAATGTGCATATTAAAGCATATAGATGTATATCTATCTTCGATCAAAGGATGTGTGCCTGATCGTGATAGTTTACGATTCTGGTCTTAGTTTATCTACCTCATCAAGTCAACTCTTTGACTTGATTATTCTGACACTTCCGAATCTCTATTTTTATGCAAAGGACCAGCATCAAGAATCGGTCTTTAGAGAAAGTTTGACATCTTTTTTCTCAGATTAGATATCTTTATTGAATATCACATGTTAAATTCAGTTGTGTCCTCCCTACTGGGTAGTATTCAATATGCGATGATACATAACCCTGATTGTACAAAGGGTCATTACTATTATGTGCATTCACAAACATTCATTTTAGATGGACATGATAAAATAATAATGTTTATTGCATTAATGGGTCGTCAAGGGCTAACAAGTCCAACATGGGAGCATGCAGAGGAGGGGGGGGGACAACAACATGCCAAGAAGGACATGATGGCAATGGGTGAAGGATGGGCAGGGACCGCCAAGTCACAGGAGGAGATCGTCGAGGACATGGAGGAGGAGGTAGGTTCTAAGGTTAGGGCATGATATAGGGGAAGAAGGGCATCCCTTTAGGAAATTAATCAAAACTTATGACTATATATGCGATTAGAACATACTCGCACAACCACCATGATGTATGCACATCACAATGCGACCAGAGTTTCTTGCACTATGTGTACACCCGTATAGGACAATAATTGCAACTAATAATGGTGTAAATATGGTCACAATTACACATGCGATCAACTTATACTATTACTAATCTCATTTATATACATGTAAAAGCAAATTTTCTAGCAGCGAAGGTAGTTATGATGATAAAGTTCACATAAAAAGTTGTGATATTATTCGTAAATCTTTCAATGGTAAGAAGGACTTCACTTTATGACAACAACCATTGTAGAATATACTCACACAAGAGGAACTTGTGAAAAACCCTCTAAGTAATTGAGAAGAGGCCAGAGAAGATGGAGGAGGAATAGTGGAACGAGATGAGAGATCTTATTAACAATATAATGCAAGTAATCTTGGCGGATAACACTCTTCACAAAGTCATTGGCTCGAATGATCCGACTTAACTCTACAAGAAGCTTGGGGACGATACAAGTCTAAATCTCTAACAAATAAGATATGGAAGAAGAAGCTCTATTATCTGATGAATTCACCATAATTTTGACGAATATGCTCACATTTGAGGAGACGAATGAGAAAGGCAAGTCTCTCTTCAAGGAGGAGTATAAAGCATTTTGTTGAGTTTCCTTCGATGTTCCTAGGATCATATTATGACAATGTTTCTCTATGACAGAGAGTGAAATTATATGATATGTTGCTCACTACTTATGAATGAGTCTCCATAAAGGTGGGAAAACGAGACAACAAACTATGAAGGTCGTGTATTGGTGATCGAGAGAAGAATTTCTAGTCCAAGGGAGATAAGGTTCGTAGGTTAATCCAAGTGACAAGGTCTAATCATATGCTTCTATTTGTAACAATGTGAATCACAAAGTTATCGATTGTCTAGGATGTGAGAAGGAGAAAGGGAAAAAGAAGAAGGTTTGCGATTCAAACACATAACAAGATGATTTCATTGCACTTTATGAGGGAGACTTGTTAGTATACTTAAGAGAGATGAAGGAAGGTCCAGGATGGCTTTTGGACTCGACATGTTCATATCACATGGGTCTTCATCTAGGGAGCAGTTCAATACATATGGAGCATGCGATGATGGGACAGTCAAGATGACATGTTAAGAGGTTCATTACATCAAAGGAGTTGGATCAATGCAATTTTACATGTTTAATAGTGCAGTATAAACTTTGATATGTGTCATACATGTTCTTACTACCAAAAAGATTCTGATTTTCACTGGAAATGATCGAGTCACCATTGGACGGGGAGATCTTAGAGTGAGTAAAGGAGAACATGTCATGACGAGAGGAACAAGGATGTCAATATAATGTACACGATTGAGGGGAAGGCCATCATAGGCGATGGAGCTCCAGTTATTCCCGTGATGAACAATATCAATAGAAAGTAGCAGATTATCAACTTCTCAACTGCGGAAGCATGCAACAAGGAGAAGCACGTACAATTTAGTTTAGCAAAGATGACGACACACTCTCTAGCATGATAGATGTATGGTTTCATGCTAGAAGGTATACCATTAGATTGTGTAAATGGACTCTGGAGAGACACAGTAGGGCATCTGATGACTAGTGAGAGTCCAAGTAGCAGTGCCAATTGCAAGAGGAGCTTCAAGATATGTGGATATATTAGTGAAAATTCAAGAAATGGAAAATCGCTTAGCAGAAACGAATTGCTAAAGATGCTATGCTCCTATCCTAATCCAAACAGAGTTGTATTCCATATATAGTCTTTAAAGAGATTTAGCTTTGGATCTTATACTTGGGCTAGGAGTGAAGGCATTACCACCAGCACACAATGACAAAAGACTCTCTCTCTCTCTCTCTCTCTACACACACACATTGTTTCTTCTATCTCAGGATGAGCGAGTGCAAGTGGCTCTACATTGGAACCAATGTTGTTTCAAATTCCATGATAGCTGAGTGGTTGAGAGGTGATGAACATGAAAGTTATATGGAACTAAACTGCATACTCCCCCACTTAAGCCACCTCTGTGTGCATGTGCATGTGGATGTGTGTGTAAGTGTGTGTGCATACATGGATGCGTGTGTGTGTGGGTGTGGGTGTGTGCATATGTGCACGCGCGTGAGTGTGGGTTCTATCTGGTTTCTACCACCAGACCCAACCGCATGACATCCAAAACTTGGTTTAATCAAAACCTTAACAGGTTGGATTACATCGCATTTGAAGAGGTGGAACAAACTCTGATTGTGTTGAGCACGATACGACTCTAAACAAGAGACCAATCACTTTCAGATCATCTCCTCGTTTAAACATCATTTACATATAGTTTCATGGTTATTCAGAAACTGCGAAATAAAGTATTTATTTATACGAAATATATTGTCTTTATCACGTCGTTTTAAAGAAGTCATCGCCTTTTGGTCAATTGTTACGGGGCTATCAACAGCAGCCGCTGTTATGCAAATCTGGACCGTCGAGATGTAGTACAGGATAAATACACAAGGCAATTTGGTGGAAGAAAATAAAAATTGTCAGCAAAAATCCAAATCGAGGTAAAAAGTACACAAGTTTGCATCCCTGAGCTTACGTTGTCAACTGTTTGCCTGCAATGCTGCCTAAAAAAATACATAAGTTTGTACCATTGCTCCAGTTTCTGAGACCACGGGAAGAGCAAAACGGGTAGAAGAGGCAAGACCGAAAGCCGGTGAAGCAATCGGCGGGTAGTAACTCAAAAGTTAATTATCTCGTATAGTTTTGAAGGGGCCAAGATATGATATACCCAAAGGATGCTATTGATGTTGTTCCCAGAGAGAGAGACCCCAATTGCCTGCCTTAAAATCTCTTTGACGCATTTGTTGTGGACAAGACGTATTATAGTCTGCAGAGCATCAAGAGGGGGACTGGCTGAAAGCATTTGGATACCATAAATGATCATCGGAAGTTCCGAAAGCTATTCTGCTTTCCGAAAAGTTGCCTTGACACACATTTTGGCTCCAAAGTAACCATCGCTGCTACTAGGATTCATACATGGCATGTGAATTCCCTGTGCTTCTCCAAATCCATGTTCGAATGATTGCTCGTATAAGACTACTTCTGGGGAGGAGTATCGTAACAGACCTTGGCACCGACAACAGAAATGTCTCATACCACTGCCACTTGAGAAGCAATCCCTACCTGACTAACACAGCTTCAATGGAGCTCACCGCAAGCTTTAAAGAAAATACAGTGACCGCACTAGCGATATGGTACATCCCAATAGTCATTACTGCAACAAACCGACAAATGGAATAGAATACAAGTATACAATTGAAATTTCAACTATCTGCCCCCACCGCATTTATCATGATCGAGGATTGTATCTATGTACATCAACTACATAGATGTCTGCAACTCTGTGAGAGCAGAACTCAAAAAAGGGAAAGAGAATAGGAAGGAATACATTGCTACTAGAGATACATAATGATATATATAAATATATATATATCTATATATCTGGAGTTGAGAGAACTTACTCCTACCTATCTATCATGGCCTCCTGGAGCACCCAGAAAATTCTGGGTATGGTCGCCGTATCACAAGAGCTAGCCACATGTTTCATTTGAAGCTATAAAGCCTGATGAGGTGGTCGCAGCCCTTCTTCGGATCTACGTGAAGATTGTATTGGAGCTGAAGATGATTTGTCGACGGGGCGAACATTATACTTCTCATAAACTTTCTCACGATTCATTGACCACCATAATTCTGCCTGATGCTCTTCGAACCTTCTCCGACTGCAAGGACATTCGGTGCTAAATGCTTTAGGAGACATTTTTTAGTATGAAATTTTTGCAGCAAAACTTAGAAACGCTGTTCCATTAAGATACAGGTCCAGATTTCATGTTCTTCGCAAAATGAATATGAAACATGATATTTATTTTGCTGCAGGATAATTAAGCAGTTCAAAACCAGATAAGACTCATTCTTTTTTTTTCGAAGTAAAAAGGGTGTTACACCATGAAGACACACACACACACACCCAAAACTCATTGTATTATTTAGGCAAGAAAACTTGCCAGATGCATCTAAAGAGCAATATGAAAATAGTGGAAGTTTGAATTACCTGAACCGAACCCGCTTCAAATCTCTGGTCCCATCTGGTAGAGTCACGAGGGTAATGTAAACCCCATGTTCATATTGCTCTATCCTGTCTTCTGCAACTCGGTGATTACTAACTGGAGCAGGACTTCTGTGCTTGTGGTCGAGTTCCTGTTCATCAGTGCTTACTGTTCTACTGATTGATGTTACAACACTTCCATTGCTGTTCCGATGAATTATATGTGCATTTACTTCCCTTTCATGGGAGCTGGCTTTTTGAGCTTGCAACTGTGTAGCCATTTGATTAGTTTCTCCGAAATCCCCGAGGGAATGAGATTGATAGTGTAATCCATTTGCAAGCGAGTGCGTAGAAGGTGCATCCAAACCACTGTTTTTGCTTTTCGAAAATATTTCACCATTTGAGCTGGCAATGTGGTTTACAGCTGATTCAGTTCCATTAGGAATGTATACCCTTAGTACACCATCATCTCCATTGCAAGCATCATCAGGCAATTTTTCAGCCATATCCTTCAACTGGAGTAATTATTAAAATTCGTTAAAGGAAGTTTTTACAGGGGCTAATGAGATGGTTGAAATGGTAAAAATTGCATGACAATATTAATGAAATAAGCAAGCAAAGTCCGGAAAATTTGCAACTAATCAACCCAATCAGAAACGCAGGTGGACAAAATGGAAGTTATGCAACCAAAAGTAAAGCAAGATACTTAAATATGGTGGCGAATTAAAACCGGTTGACGGGATGATTTCAAGATTTTAGATTCCCAAATAAATAGTTTTTTAAGATCTAAGAATGGGTATCGCTCAAAACATATCTTCTTGTAGGCAACTAATCCATGTAACAAATGAAAGGACTTGATTGTTGTTGGTTGTAATATAGGTAGGTGCACTCTCAGGCAACAGAAATACTTGTAAAGTCCGGTTACAAATATTTAGTAGAAAATCCTTTTTGACAATATGCGATGTTTTACACGATTCAAACAGAAGGAGCACAGCACCAGAAGAATGTAATCGACAATGTTAAAGTCGGGTGAAATATGAATGATTTTCAATCATAACCAGCTGGGCATAAGCGTGGAAGATAGAGCCACAAATGCTCGGGGCAAGCACTGTATCCTAAATTACAAATATATTAGAAAATGTGTGATGCAAGTACCTTGTTTTTTAATCATAAGGAAGTTCCCAGAAATTAGTAAAAGTGAATAAATGCAAGGTAAAAGGGACAATAAGAGGCCCACATCAGTCAAGCTTTGCCGGACCCCAGGTAGAGTAGTGAGTCTGGAAGAACGGCCCTTTTCTAATGCTTGCACTACAATGACTTTAACCTAATCATGAATCTAATGGAGTAAAATAACTTTTGTAACTGATTGGCTTTGGATTCAAATTAGCATACCCACAATCCTCAATTTTACAGTACATCCAAAAGCACGGTTTTAAAACCCCCGTCTCAAGGCACCAAGGCTTAAGCCTCGAGACTATAGCCTCAGACTGATTTAGGGAGGTTTACGCCTGGATTATTTGAAGGCAGTAACGAGGCTGTAAGGCACTGAGGTTGTACCGAGGTACCACCTTCATTGGGAATACAAAGATATTTCAAAAGTAGAAATTATATTCTTCCTTTCAAAATAATAATAATGATGTTCTTAATTTCTTCTCCATGTATATAAGAAAATTAGAACAAAATAACGTTTTTTTCGAAATATTTAATTGTTATACAATATTTTTTTGTCTCTCGGGTGCTTCTTTAATTATTGGTTAGGATTTCATTTCTCCGATTCTTTCTATGTTAAATGATTCTTTCTATGTTAAAGAACGGTATATGAAAAAAATAGCAAAGCTTTCTCCCACTATAAGTAGGGTCGCTTACATGGATTCTTGCTCAAACCATGTTGAAAAATTCAACTATTTTTTTCGTTGGTTGTTGACTACCTAACGCAACCCCCACAAGGGGGAATTTAAACCCTGGTCTTTTGGGTGGTAGGCACAAAAGGCCTTTTTTGGTAGTTACGTATTACTGTGAGCTTTTTTCAAAATCTACTTATAACATAATTACATCACTACTTTATCACATAAAGCACTTAATCAGACAAGTGAGTGATGGCCTTTCAGTTAAAAAAGCAACATGAGTTCTATAATACTGAAAAAGGTTTGTTGGCAAGTTCCTTAACTTTTGATCCAAACTGGAGCAACGAAATAGTTAGACTTTCAACCTCTTAATGAATTGAGACGTCATTAATGAATTTTAATCGTAATTATACATCCATATAAACATATGTAATTGAGTGGTAATTGGATCTCTCCAAGATCCAATGATCACACACTCATGTTTAGTCCCACATCTACTATCCGTGGGACTCCGGTATGTTTGTGGAGCTATATAATGAGCCCCACACCCCATGTACTTATTGAGAAACTTCAATAGAATATCCGACCCTTTGAGGCCTTCTCCCGTGCCGTGAATTCATCCCGCTCCTTCGGGAGTAGGGTTCCATGTAAAATCCCAAGCGTTCCATGTTTATCTTTATTTTCTTGCTATGTTCATCGATTCGCTTCCGTATTCTAGATTTCAACATGGTATCAGAGCAGTTGATCTTGAGGGTTCGATCATGAATTTATTCCGTGTAAATTTATTTTTGATTCATGTTCATGATGGATTCCGAGTTCTGGAAATCTTGTGTTCAAGTTCTGTTCAAGTTCTAGGGTTTATATTGAAACCATCATTCCAGACATCAAGATTTCAAACCACATATCAGTTCTCAAAGGAAGAAGATCATCATCAACAAAGTTCTAGGGTTTCTTCTCAAACCCTATTCTAAAGATCACCATTAAGGTTTCAAAAAAAGATCACTATCAAGTTCTCAAGATCGTCAAGTGAATTTTTAGGGTTTCCAAAACCCTAAATCTCCACAATACAACACCTTCACAGAATCTTTCTGACTCTTTAGGCGAACACTGGCTTTGACAGCACTTGAGCATCATCGAGGCAACATCAAGGTACCATACTTCCAGGTCGTGTCGAAAAAAGGGGTGGGGACCCAATGATCTCGTCAAGCTCCTGGCATCACCCCGCTTCATCTCTTCCCAAGCGACACATCAACTTCGCCATGTCTGCAGGCGCCAATCTCTCGGCGATGGGCCATGAGGTCATCTTCTTCCCCACAACAATGTCCCCCGTTGGCGACAGAACCTCTTTTGCACCACTCAACCCGTTCCTCTGTGTGGTTTCATATATCCAGACCGTGCCGGTTGTACCGTCGTAACTCCATGAGGCGTCGTCCCTCCAAGTTGTGCATCCTAGTTGAGCCCCAATCTAGATCTCGGTCACATCAACCCCTTCATCGACTTCCATCGCACATCCACGCTTGAAGGGCTCCACCACTTGCCCACAGGCTCAAGCGACAATGATCCTCAACACGAAAGCGATTTCAATATTCCAGCGATCTCGCATCTCCAGGCATCCAGTGGGCAGCACCAGATCTCACGAGGGTGAGGAGTTTTTCATGAAGTGGGGTTCCCATCTCTAAATAATATTTTTGTATGGCAAGATTAGGTCCAATGGCCCCACACCTGAGTTTAAAAGAGAGAGAGAGAGAGCTGCTTAGTTGAGGCCCAACATGCCATGTATTAAAAAGGGGGAGAGGAAGGTCGGGAGAGAGAGGGAAAAAGGGGGTGGCTCGATTTGCGAAAAAAGTTCCAAAATGGGGAGAAGATAGAATAGCCGAAAAAAGGGAAACAACTACAAAAAAAGATTTTTGCAAAAAAAACCAAAAATGCATGTTTTTCTCCCAACTTGATCTTCCACGCTCTTTATTGTATCAAATATGGGAAAAAGGTGAAGTTAGAGATGGATTCTTCAGGACTTCTACTGCCCAACTACGACTGATAGACCGACACTCCAGACTACTACAATGATCATCCATCTTCATCGAGCATCGATTTCTTCGTCGGGGTGTACTTCTTTCACTACCTAACTACTACTCCGCCCTATATTTCTTCTTCTATTGCGACTCTTCTCCAAGCACAATAGAGATATGTTTAAGGGACCTGGTATCGTAGCGACTCTACAACATGGCAGAGATACGTTCCGTTGACCTGAAAGTCCGTTGTCGAGCGAGGTCTTCTACTAGCAGTGGATATATGCTCTTCTTTGATATATCATGTAAAGATGTGATGTATACATTTTCTCTTCGTTGCAAGATGCAGCTTTCTCAACTCCAGCTTGAGAGGGAGTGTGAAGTATGTAATAGAGTGGTAATTGGATCTCTCCAGGATCCAATTACCACCCACTCATGTTTAGTCCCACATCTACTATCTATGGGACTCTTCCCCATGCATGATAGAAATGCGTTCCGGTGACATGATATCGCAACGACTCTATAGGCATGATAGAGATACGTTTCGGTGACCTGAAAGTCGCAGACCCGTCGTCGAGACTCGAGCGAAGTCTTCTACCAGCAGTGGACATATGTCTTCTTTAATGTATACCTTTTCTTTTTGTTGCAAAACTGCAGCTTTCTCAGCTCCAGCTTGAGGGGGAGTGTGAAGAATGTAATAGAGTGGTAATTGGATCTCTTCGGGATCTAATTACCACCCACTCATGTTTAGTTTCACATCTACTATCATGGGACTTTGGTCTGTCTGTGGGGCTATATAAGGAGCCCCATATCCCTGTACTTATTGAGAAACTTCAATAGAATATCCGGTCCTTTGAGGCATTCTCCCGTGATTCCATCCAGCTCCTTCAGGAGTAGGGTCCCGCATAAAATCCCAAGCGTTCCATGTTTATCTTTCTTTATTTTATTGCTATGTTCATCGATTCGCTTCTGCATTCTAGATTTCAACACACAAAGTTGTTAATTTAATCTCTTCAAAAGAACTGAGGCTTACACCATGACTGCCTCGAGGCTTATGCCTCGTCGAAAGTTTTTTAAACGTGAAGCGTATGGAATTATTCTATTTTAAAATTGAGGCGTAATCCATGAGACAATCGAGGCATAAGTCTCACTCCATAAGATAAATATTCATAAAAACTAAAATTAATCATCCATGTCTTTGATGCATGCATCCTCATTGCCATCATCCGTCTTTCTCATCGTAATAGGTATCATCTTCTTCAATATTAACAACAAAGTTTCCTGTAAAATAAAAAAAAATCATGGATTTCGCTACATGTTGATTATAATGATAGAATCTAATTATCTAAGTGATAATATTTCTCTTTCGCACATTTATCCTAACTTTGCTTCTTCTTCTTCTTCATTGGTCGTTCTCCTTTGTATTCCTCTATATCTATTATTCCATCCTCAGAAGCCATAATTCCATCAAGCTCATGTAAAGCCTCAACTTTATTCTCTCCTAGTTAGTACTCAAAGATCCATTCATCGCTTGAAACCATATCTTTCCAAACAAAGGCAATTGTCTAACATCTTCTTCTTTATTTCCCTTTGATCCAACCTCAATTTCAATATAAAAAAACAAATTGTTGAGATTTCCCTTCGTTTTTCCTTTTAGTATGCACATGCCCATTAATAGGTCATTACATTATGAATGTCGTAAGCAATGTCATAAGCTTGCAATGTAACTACTATCCAATATCCAAAAACAACAACAACAAAGCCTTTTCCCACAATTAAGTAGGGCCGGCTACATGGATTCTTCACCTCCATTCAGATCTATCTTGGGTCAATCTCGAGCTTATATCCAAAAAACTAAGATTCATTTGTATAGTCTCTTTCCAACACTTCTTAGGTTGTCCTTGCCCTCTCTTAGCCGATTCAACATCCCAACACTCGCATCTCCTAACTGGTGCATCCGTTGATCTTCTTTGCAAATGACCAAACCATTTTAAGCGATTTTCTCGCATCTTACCCTCGATCAGAGCTACACCAACTTTCTTTCTGATTGCATCATTCCGAATCCGATCTTTACGTGTGTGTCCACACATCCACCTTATCATTTTCATTTCTACTACAACCATTCTCTGCACATGTCTATGATTCATAGGCCAACACTCAGATTCATAGAGCATAGCAGGTCTCACGAATGCTTTGTAAAACTTTCCTTTAATTTTTAAAAGAATTTTCTTTTAAAAATTCAGGAGACAGAGGCTGATGACGAGGGACCGATGTGCCAGGCTTTTGGGAATCGTCTCTAACAGGTGCCTTATATGCAGCGATGCGATTGAATCCGTGGAACATCTCTTCTTCAAGTGCCCCATGGTGATTCAAATTTTGCAGAGGGCCGGTTTGGCCTGGTGCTGCGTTGAGGATCTCCAGTCGTTCTGTGACTCGCTTCTGGCAAATAAAAATAGGCCGAGGAGGGAGTTACTATATCCTTTGGCCATTTTGTGGGCGGTTTGGCGAGGTAGGAACGATTTGCTGTTCTCGGGCCAGCGGTTCTATAAGGTGAACGTGGGGATTCATGCCAAGCGTTTGGTGGAAGACTGGGTGTTGTAATTGCTCTTTAGTGTGGGCGTGCGTTTGTATTTTCCTCCTTGCTTCTATCTTCGTTTTTTGAATAAAACCTTGGGGCGAGCACCAACGCGTGTATCCCCCTCGTTTTAGGCTTTCAAAAAAATTTCTTATCACAGAGAACAACAGAGGCTCCTCTCCACTTTAGCCAGCCCGCATTTATTCTATTAGTAACATCTCCATCAATTTCCCCATCCTGTTGCAAAATAGATCCCAGATATCTAAAAGATTCTCTCTTCCAAATGCTATTGTCACCAATCTTCACCTCAATTCATTCACCATTGCTTCCATCAAAGGTGCACTCCATATATTCCGTCTTAGCCCTACTTAAACGAAATCCTTTAGTCTCCAATGCATGTCTCCAGACCTCAAGCTTCTCATTTACTCCATCTCTAGTCTCGTCAATCAACACAATATCATCAGCAAATAACATACACCAAGGTAACTCATCTTGAATTTGACTTGCCAACTCGTCCATAATCAAAGTAAAAAGAAATGGACTCAAAGCTGAACCTTGATGTAAACCAATGTTGATGTCAAAATAGTCAGTCTTCCCAGATGGGGTCCTTACACAATATAAAGCCCTATCATACATGTCCTTTATGAGGTTAATGTATAGGACATGTACTTGTCTCTTCTCCAAAACTCTCCACAAAATCTCTCGTGGGACAGAATCATAAGCCTTTTCTAAATCAATAAAGACCATATGGAGGTTCTTCCTTTTAGCTATATAAATCTCCATTGTTCTCCTCAACAAATGGATGGCTTCAATAGTTGAGCGACCTGGCATAAATCCGAATTGATTTTCTTTTACGTTGGAAACTTGCCTCAGTCTTCTTTCGATCACACGTTCCTAAATTTTCATAGTGTGACTCATCAGCTTGATACCTCTGTAATTTGAACAATTTTGAATGTCTCCTTTATTCTTATAAAGAGACACCACGATACCCCTTCTCTAATCTTCAAGCATTTTCTTGCTTCGCCAAATAACATTGAATAGATTCGTAAGCCAAGTCAAATCACGCTCACCTAAAACTCTCCATACTTCTACACATGGAAGGACATATCGATATCGGTATCGATATCGGTACCATGCCGATACCGATATATCGCCGATATATCGGCGATATATCGACGCCATATCGCCGACACCGGAGCGAATCTTGCCTTTTTTGCATGTCGATACCCGATATCGGACATATTGGCGATATATCGGTGACCCGTCGATACCGATATATCGTCGATATATCGCCGATATATCAGGATACGGCCTTCCATGCTTCTACAAGGACGTCATCTAGTCCTACACCTTTCACAAGTCTCATAATCTTCAAAGCCTCCTCTACTTCGTTTCTTTGAATTCGTCTATAACTTGCACGGTTCAAGTAACTTTCACTACTAGATAGATCACCCAAAGTGATCTCTCAATTTCCTTCCCCAATGAAAAGTTTATGGAAGTGCTGCTCCCATCTAGTCTATATGTCCTTCTGAGTAACAAGCACGTGACCTTCCTCGTCCTTAATGCATCTCACTTGAGCAAGATATTTGGTCTTTCTTTCTCTTGCTTTGGCCAACCTGAATATATCCTTCTGGCCCTCCTTAGAGTCGAGATTTTTATAAAAAAAATTCATAAGCTTTTGACTTAGCTTCGCTTATCGCCTTCTTTGCTTCCTTCTTCGCTATTTTGCAGTTTGTGACAATTTCTATTGTTCTATCCTTAGACATAGCTTTAGCTCCTCCCTTTGACTCGCCTAGTATCTCTTTGGCTACCTTTTGGATACAAGATGCTACTACCTCCCACATCTCGTTTGCACTTCCGCTACAATCTCAAGATAAGTCTTCTAAAACCTTCTCCCTGAAGCTCGATTGTTTCAGTGGAAGATTCCACCATCTAGTTCTAGTGGTCTTAAGAACCCTCATTTTCTTTACCAACCCTTTTATTTGCACATCCAAGACTAACAAGCAATGTTGGGTTGTCAAACTCTCTCCTGGGATTACTTTGCAGTCTTTACAACACAATCGATCTCTTCTCCTCAACGCAAAGTAATCTATCTGTGTTCTAGTTAGCCCACTCTTATAGGTAATTAAATGCTCCTCCCTCTTATTGAAGAGAGTGTTTGATATGAAAAGATCATATGCCGTTACAAAATCCAAAATTACTTTTTCCTCTTCATTTCTATCCCCAAAATCATGTCTTCCATGAACACTAGCATACCCTGAAGCATTTTTCCCACATGTCCATTAAGATCTCCACCTATGCAAATCATCTCTCTTAGTAGGATTCCTTGTAAAATCTTATACAGATCCTTCCAGAAAGCTTGTTTAGTCCTTTCATCTAAACCAATTTGTGGTGCATAAACTGAGATGATATTCATAATTTCTTCAAGCACCAATTTTAGCAAAATAATCCGATCCCCGAATCTTTGCACCTCAACCACACAATCCTTCAAATCCTTATGAACAACCACTCCAACACCATTTCTATCCTTATCTTTACCTGAATACCAAAGTTTAAAGCATGTCTTCTCGATCTCCCTTGTTTTCTCTCCAAGCCATTTAGTCTCTTGAAGACATAGTATATGAATCTTCCTTCTTTCCATCGTATCCACTATCTCCATCAATTTTCCAGTTAAAGTGCCAACATTCCAACTACCAATCCGCAACTTCCTTTACAATCTCTTTTGGACTAACTTCTTTATCCAATATCCACTAAGTTAAAAAATCGCTTGATCGAAAGAACTAGGTCTCATTCACATCGAGATGCATTACAAGTTGAACATCAAAAAACATATAGTGAACTTCAATTCATGTGTCTCATCTCCAAATGCTCACCACAGATCTATTGCAAGTAATGTGATGGCATAACATATATGTGGTAGATAAGAAATTAAAGCTAGAAGGGTATACAAATGGGGAAAGATTCTATACCGGGGCTCATCTTCTTTCGCGTGTCAATAGCATTTCCCCAACCAAATAAGCCTCTTGCATTGACAAATGCATCCGACTGCAAATGTTGATGTCAAAATAGTCAGTCTTCCCAGACTGGATCCTTACACAAGATGAAGCATTGTCGTATATATCTTTTATAAGATTAATGTATAAGATAGGTAATTTCTCTTCTCTAAAACTCTCCACAATATCTCCATGGGGCCGAATCAAACGCCTTCTCCAAATCAATAAAAATCATATGGAGGTTCTTCCAATTAGCTCTATAGATCTCCATTGTTCTCCTCAACACGTGAATAACATCGATAGTTGAGCAACCTAGTATGAATCCAAATTGATTTTTGAAAACTTACCTCAACCTTCTTTCGATCGCACGTTACCAAAATTTCATAGTATGACTCATCAGTTTAATACCTCGATAATTTGAAAAAGGACAAATATAATAAATACGAAATTAAAAAAAGTAGCAAATAATTTGTATGTCTCATGAATGTTTGTTTTGTGATTTCTTCACAGGTTTCGGTAATCAACATCACGGGCTCAGACTTTGAATCGAGATCTGATGGTTCTGAGGATCAAAGGGATAGTGAAAAGATTGGTTAGAGGTATACCACTGCTCCGGATAGTAACAAATCGAAACCTCAATGCAACTTCTGTGGAAAGAGGTTGAGAGGAGGGGAGATTACGAGGTTGAAGCACCATCTTGTTGGCACAACAAGAATGTTGCCAAGTATATGCGTTATCCCAAAGATGTGAGGGGCTTAATGAATGCTAACTTGGACAGGAAGAAGGACAAGGATATAGAGAGATCAAGAAGGGATGAGCAATTCACGAAGTTTATGTTCGAGAAAGATTTCAATGTCCTCTTTGATTCAATGATGATGACTTTGTCTACCCTACTGATATTCATACTACAATTGAGAGGATGGAATACAAGAAGGCAACACATGGATTTCTAAGGAGTGGGTTCAAGATGTGAGAACCCAGTGGTGCACGAGACAACTTTTATGGTACCGGTGGCAGTGAGTTCTTGAAGTGCACCAGTACCACCACCCACCAAAAAACACAAGGTGAATAGAGGTGATCCTTCTTGACAATGAATAGATCCATGCAATGCAAGCAAAGTAAGGATTCGAGGCAGAAGATAGTGAAGGACACACTTACAAATGCGGGGAATGTTGGACTTTCAAGCCCTCGACGACCCATTAATGCAGTAAAAGTTATTGTTTTATCATATCCATCTGAAATGAAATGAATAATTGAATGAACGCACTTTATTATTAAGGTCCCTTTCTACAATCAGGGTTATGCACCATGGCCATATTGAATACCATGCAGCTGGGAGGAAACAACTGACTTCAAATATATGATATTCAATACAGATGTCCAGTCTGAGAAAGAGATGATAATCTTTCTCTAAAGATTGACTTCCAACCGACATCTTGATGCAGGTCCTCTGCATAGAAATTGAGATTCAAAAGTGTTGGAATAATCAAGTCAAATAGTTGAGTTGATGAGGTCGAGATAAACTAAGACCTGAATCGTAACTATCACGATCATGCACACATCCTTTGACCTAAGACAGATATGCATCTATATGCCTGAGTATGCACATTTGACAGACCAATAGATGGGTGACCTAGCCGAGGTCCATATAACATGTTGGTGTGCATATGAAGTCGTATGAGATGTATGATCTCTCGAAGGAATCGTACAGGTTCATAGTTGATGAACCGGGAGACAAAGCCCACTCATGAGATATTTTGGGGTCAAAATGAATTCCATGCATGGCCATCTTGTTTATGAAATAAGATACGAATTCGAGGTATTAATAAATGCTTTTGGAAAGTATATAATTAATATTGTTGCCCAATTATCAAATGAGAAATCTATTGAAATATTTCGAAGAAGACAGTCAAACCAAGTTTTGAATTTCGGATTTATCAAAGTCTTCTACTGTGAATGATGGATGAGTATTATGACTATTCATGGTTACATCTGTTGTAATGGATCATCTACCATGACACTTCTATTCCGAGGGAGTGATGAAACAAGATGGATTTTAGTGACTCCATTTAGCTCGATGATTTGTGACTTAATCGGATTAAATCATAATTCATTTGAATTCAATTTTCAATTTCAATTCCAATTTCAACATCAAAATGTTGGAAACAGAAATGGTCATGGAAATGGAAATATACAAGCTCCTTAAGCTCATTTCTTAACTCCAAACGGTTTGGACTATGATTAGAAATGATCAAGGAAGTTGGATTTAGCTCACCGATACTTTGTCCAGCTCATGGAGAGTGATGTGTTTCGTTGAGCTCACTGAGAGTGTGAAGAGTATAGCTCAAACTCAACATTCGTAGATGATGGATTTTTGCAAAAATGGTATAAACCCTGAAATTGGATAGTGATCCACATTTCAAGTCACTATACATAAATAGTATGATCTCCCGACATTATCTCCAAGTATCTACATTCCTATCTCATGAGTCTTGATTGGATTATGATTCATACATGTTAATAGCAATAATATAGACTCGCTTTTGGACTTAGTCAAATCGTAATTGTTGATTGTTTAGTAGACTTGAAACTGAGCGCTGCGAGGAACCTCATACAGCGCTTGCAGGACCTGTTGTGGCGGGCACCGAGAGATTCCCAAGACCGGACCTTAGGTTTCATATTTAGATAATCGACATCTAGTGCTTCGCGTTAATAGTATATTCTGATCTAAGGCGATTCCATTGGCTTGAATATGCATATAGGATAGCTTTCAATTCGATTATGCATCATGCATGGAGAGAGATGGGAAACACTGTAAGTCTTCTGACTTTGCATACATCATTGATTTCCGACTTGCGTGGCTTTTCTGACCTTCTCCCTCTAATTTCGATGAGGGAGTCGTGAACCAAATATATTGAAGTTTGATTAATCAATTTTAATTAGGTCAAGGTTTTTTAGCAATCCCTTTTTTAGTTTCTCTGCTTTTCGCTTTTTTGAGTATTTTTAAATAATATTTGCCTAACGATATTTTTAGATTTTCTTTAAACATAAGTAAGCAAAAACACAGGGAGAAGGCGAAAAAGCAATGCAAGTAAAATGATGCTAGAAAACTCATCATCGTGATGAATGATGTATGCTCAGTAAAAAGACTTGTAGTGCTTTCCAGTTCTTTCCATGCGAGATACACGACAAGAATTTAAAGTTACACGACATGCGATATGCAAATCAGTGAAATCACCCTAAACTTGAGCTTATATTCACGTGAAGAACTTGTTCAATTTGATCAAGGTCTAATCATATCAGAGACCATATGAACATGCTTCTACTAGGGATTTGGACCTAGATTAATCGAACAAAAACTCCTAATGTCTAAGGGCTCAATAAGCGAAAATAGAAAAAAAGGCAAAAAAACTCAAATCACAGAAATTAAATAAGAAGAAGAAGAAAATAAGGTTAAACAATAATAAAAGACGATGAAATAACAGAAAAACCGATCAAGTCCCCCAGGTGAACAATCAACTGATGAAATGGACTTGAGAGAGCCTAAAGTTTTTGGGTCATATATTATTACAAGTATAATGAGCAAATCTCTCATACAAAATTAAACTAAATCTACATGAGGATGAATCTGCTCGGCTTCTGGTGTCATTTGCTACTCTCTCTAAACGGTGCACAAAGAACCACCAGTCTCTGCAACTCTCAGATGCAAAGAATCACCAAGGAAATCCCCCCTCGATAACAAGGCCCTCACAGCAAATTCAAAAAAGAAGATGGTTAGAACAACCACAGATAAAAGTAGAATAAAGAGAGAAATAGACAATAAGGTGAATAATGATAAAACAAGCTAAGTAGACTACTCTATGCTCTACAAACCAATGCTCCTCGGTAACGGCGTCATTTGAAAAGCAATGAGGTGTGGGTACCAAAGTATGATTTTGAAGGGCATGCGATGTTCGACAAATCAGATTTGGCAATCGTGGTGTTGGTCGCTCTCGCGTCTCGAGGTACCCGAACAAAGTGGTAGTTTCAACAATTAACCCACAACCATAATCAAGCAATATAAATGAGTGAGCTAAAATTTAGTATAGCCTACAAAGATGTTTGATTTTTTTGGAATTTTTCAAAATATTTTATAAATTTGATGGATTTTTAAATGCTAAATTGTAGAAAATGTAATGTTTTTTATTTTTATAAATATGAAAATAATTTCAATTGCCTTGCGAAAAATATGTGTAATAATTTATGATTCCAGCCACGTAAGATAATTTTCCTATAATATTTAATTGCAAAATGATATTTTTAATAATTAGAATGCAAGTACAAAATTAATTCTACAGTACAGGTACCCAGTTGCAATTTTTGAGAAGTTTCAAAGCATTTAATAAAACTTTAACAAAGTCCAAGGGTATTTATGCAATTCTCACATAATAAAATATAATACACACTACAAGGGTATACATGTAAATAAGTAGAACAACACAGCCAAGTATGCAAATTGTCCAAAAATATTTCAACGTATATTCAAAGTTCCAGGACCAAATAATAAAATAATACCCAAAGGAGTTCCATGTAAAATACATGCCCCCTTACGCGCACAAGCATGTGAGGTGATGTGGATTTGGACTAAAGTGCAAATAACAAGAAGCTTGAGATCCTTAGTGTAAATACTACAAAAGTTTTACAACAAAAGAGGAAAGTTTATTGATTAAATAATTAACACAAAAATGTGGAGGGGTTTAGATTGCAAAATACCCCTACATGCGCGCTAGCAAACGACACAGATGACTTCACTTATCCACGCGGTGCCTCCTCAATGGTCGATGACACTTGCGATGGAGGGTAGAAATTAAATCCCACCCTCTGATCTGACGGTTCTGGGGTGCCGATTGGATGAATGTTGTGCACATGGAGGTCGAGGGCTGATCTAACGGTCCCTAGCTGATCAGGAAGAACAACTGAAGAACATCTGAGCTTCGAACTTTGATCAATCCTCTAGAGAGATGTTGATGCTCTCCATTAATGTTGAGATGCTTGAGATGATCCTTGGGTGGTTCTGTGGCCGGTGGATGGTTTAATAAGGTCCAGACCTCATTGGCGAAGGTCTGGGAGGTCAGAGAATGTAGAAGGTCTTGAAGGGAAAGTTCAAGCAATGATTTTTGGGGAGAAAAATCAGGTAGAAAGGATTAAATTTCAAAAATGGGTAGAGGAGGAATTATATACAAGGTTGCTCAGGAGAGGGACTTCGATTAGGGTTTTCATGCAAAACAAAGGTTGACTTGGGTCACTCTTTGATTCACGTGAAGGCTTATGATTCTACGAAGATTTTTCATGAGAGATTTGAGCAGAGATCGGGCTTGATTCAAGCCCCAAAAAATGGTGAAATGAGGAAACAACACAACTCATTGATTAATGTGAATATTGACTCACAATAATTATATTTATATGGATGCGAGTCATATAAATATTTATGTAAATATGATTTACATAATTTTTCCAAGGCATGAGATTGTGTGAATTTAATTCACATTAATTTTATAAATGTAAATTGGATTTACATTTAATTTTGGACTCATGAATATGATTCATAAGTTTTGAGGATTAGTTTCATAATTCCTACAATATTGAAAATATGATTATAAAGTTAATTAATTAATTAATTAAATTTGCAACAACTTCCATTTATGGAAGATGGTGGGCGTATATAAGGTTTGAAAAAACTAAAGGCGGAACGAGGTGTTTTCCTCGGAATCGAGACGAGGCGTAGTCTCGAGGAGGTCGACGCGTAAGCCTCAGTTTATAGAGAAAATTATGCATAAAACTATAATTATATATATGTCAATGTAATTATATGTTCTCTGCCCAACATATAATACTTAACACTACAAGATATGATGAAATAATAGAGATAAGAACCCTAAAATATAAGATAGAACAACATCATATCCCTTTCTACACATTTTCATCCAATCAAAAAAGGAATTCGTCGTCAATAAGTGTTGTCAAAGAATTAAACAGTACATATCTATTTGAAATATTATTGTAATTAAAAGCAAGGAAGGCCGTATCGATATCGATATTGTTTCGGTCCGTCCGAAAATGGATATATCGGGATATATCGCCGATATCTCAACGATATCGATGGAACTATCGGAAATGGCTCAAAAAAGCCATTTTTTGTTAGTTATTCATAAATTAAGATCATCCAAGATATTAAAACAGCAAATAACCTACAAATACACACTTATGTCACACATATCGGTCATTTATAGCCCATATATCGTACATATCAGTCATATCAAACATATCGATGTTAATGTTTATTCCTGACCTATAGATATTAGAGATGGATTCCATTCAAGTTCTTATAACATTAAATAACTTACAAATATACACTTAGATGACACATATAGATCATTTTTGTGAATACTATGATCTTTATATTTCACATATCTGTCATATCGAACATATCGCTGGTACTGTTAATTGTTGACCTATATATATATAGAGAGAGAGGAGTGATCCTATGAGAGCCAAAACATATGAGAGCATGAGAGCATGCATTCTGGACCACATGATTAAGTCTTCTCTCTCCTGATCTTCTCTCTCCTGGTTGAATCATGTGGTCCAGAATGCATGCTCTCATGCTCTCACAAGTTTTGGCTCTCATAGGATCACTCCTATATATATAATGGAGTTCATCCAAATTCTTAGATCACTAAATAACTTACAAATATACTCTTAGATCACACATATCGATCATCTATGAAGCTTATATCGCATATATCGATCATTTCGAATATATCGATATTAATGTTGATTCTTGACTTATACATATTTTTTTTAAGAATTGACTTATATATATATATATTGGAAATGGATTTCATTCAAGTACTTACAACATGAAATAACTTGCAAATATATACCAAGTTGAAGAACCATTGTATATGCCCTCATGTCGCACCATACCCTACCAGTACGGGGGTCTCGCTGCCCGGTCAGCGAGCCTGGGGGCTAGGGGGCCCAGGTTGCCCTCCCCCCCTTGCGGGGGCAATGCCTCTGATCCGAAACAAAATATATATAAACCATTGTGTGTTTAAATACTAGATGTAGCTAGATATGTGTTTTAATACTGTGTGTAGCTAGATAAGTAGTGGAATCAATCTTGCATGAATACTAGCGTTGATATATAGAGATATCGGCGAAATATCGACGATATCAATCGATATCTGGGATTTTTTGTACTGAATCTGATCATTTTTTATCGATATGAGCCGATATATCGGCGATATATCGCTGATATCCATGTAAAAGGATATACTGGGTGATATCGAAACCCCCTCCCTATTGAAACCGATATATCGCCGATATATCACCGATACGGCCTTCCATGATTTTAAATACGATTAAATATACGTCGAAAAAATTTATTTTATGTAACATATAATATATGATCGCGAGAGAAACCGTGAATCCTATCCAGTTCGAACAAATCTTTGAAATATTATTGTAATAAAAGTACGATTAAATATATGTCGAATTGTTGATATGCCTTGAATCCTAACCATCTAACCATTGTTGAAGAATTGTGTATGCACCCCTCCTATCGTACCATACCCCAACAAGACGTGGGTCTCGAAAAATTTCAAAAGTGGTTCTATTTGTATTCGGGTACATGGATCCTTCTATTTTGAGCACGAAAGAAACATCAGATTTAGGCATAATTAATAGTTAGACATAATTAATAGTAAATATGAAGCAGATTGCTGAAATAGTTTTTTTTTGAAACTCGATTGCTGAAATAGTTAGACATAATTAATAGTAAATATGAAGTTATGGGCACGAAAGAAACATCAGATTTAGGCATTTAACTTGTATAATCATTATCCTAAACACGTATATATTTATAAGCTTCTTAAACCACTATGTAAACCATTAAAAGCATAAAAAAACTTCAAAAAAGCAAAACACCTCGACCGCCTCGAGGCGTTCCAAAAAGGACCGCCTCGCCTCGAGGCGTACGCCTCGACCGCCTCGAGGCGCGTTTCTTAATACCATGGTCGTGTATACTAAGTACGCATGGTCCACCATATTGTTGAGTTCTTATTAAATTAAGACTCTAAAGTTGTTGCTTATCTTATTTTAAGTAGTTAATATTGATTGGAGATAATAAGGAGATGATCCTTATAAAATTAGGACTTTCTCTTAGCCATTGATTTAAAATCCAAGGACTACTACAGTACATGTTTGACGTGTACAATAAGTATAAAAGGAGGACTATGCTCTCTCTCTTTACAGCAATTCTAAGAGCTAGGTCCTCTTCTAAATTGTGTGCCCCTCATGAGAGAGAGTCTTAAGAGTTTACAACTCTCACAACTCTCTTCTTGTTGCCCTAGTCGACGTCCGGGTTCGTGGAAAGCAACGCAGCTCATCACCGCGCCCACGAGAGAGAAGTCTGCAGATCGGACTTCAATTCGGAAGGTTTCTTTCGTGGAAACTCACACATCAAAGGTAATCCTATTTTACCTCTCTTATTTATCATGAATATTATAAATCATAAAAGAAATCATTTCCTTATATATTTGATTTCTAGATGCACAAATCGTCGTGCTACATTTTCCAGTTCATATGATGAACTAACATTGTTTTGACTAATTGTTTGCTAAATATTCTGCGGATGTGTAGTAAATAGTTTTTATTTACTTCCTTCAGGAGAAATAGTGGGCAAGGCCATCGACTTGTCACGGACAATGGGAGCAACTTCAAGAAAGCCGGTGAAACAATAATGGCTTCTAGCAGCTATGATATTTTTTGGACATCGTGTGCTATACATTGCATTATTTGACCATGAAGGACTTCAACAAGAGGAAGCTGGTGTTAAATGTGGTGGAGCAAGCTCGAACGATCACCACCTTCATTTACAACCATTCGAAAGTGCTGGCTTTGATGAAGAGGATGTGCAATGACGAACTGATCAGGCCTGGCATCACACACTTTGCAATCAATTTATAGTGTTGCAAAGCCTTAAACAAAACAATATGAGATTGAAAACCATGTGTTGCCAAGATGAATGTTTTGAAATACCTGTAGTTCAAACAAAAGGAGGGAGAAAAGTGGAGACATTGATCTGTGATGACGTGACACGAGTCATGAAAATAATGGATTCTGTTGTGTCTGCATTGCAGATCGTGGATGTCAATAAAAAGTTGTCTATAAGAGTAATCTACGAGGCAATGTGATGCATGAGAGAGAAAGTCTGAGAAGCTGTTGGGAAAGGACACAATGCATGGTTGGACATCGTAAACGAATGTTGGTCCAAGATGCTCTTGCATCCTCTTCATAAGATATGCAGTAGATCTATTCGTTATTGTTTTGATATTACTTTCACTAGATTAAAATCCAAGAATTATGCATGCATGTGTCCAGCTTATTACTTCAACCCAAGTACTAGTACATGCAAAATCTTGGTACAGATGCTAACCTTCTAGTAGACGTCCAAATTGTGGTGGAGAAGCTCATGAAAGACGAGAAAACACAAAGAATGTGCATAATTGAGGTAATTTAGACTTATGTTTCTAAGTAGCCTGACAAAATAATCATTGGAAGTATCACACAACCATTGGACATGCCTGGTTCTTTAGGGATGCTTTAGGATTGTCTGGGTGAAATTATCGCAATCAATGGATGGGGCAATACTCTTCCTGGTAAGGCCGCAAAAGTCCATTGATTGTGGCATACTATTACTATTTATAATTATTGATTTATCCCATTATGATTTTCCGCATCCAAATGGTGGTTATTGTACGGATTGAAGCTCCCAACCTGGAAAAGGTGGCAAAAAAATATTGTCTCAAACCGTGTCTGATGGGGGTTGTGAGAGGAACTAGATTACATTCAACCCGATTCATTTGAAGAGACGGAACATGTTGGGAGAATAAAAGCTCCACGATCTTATCTACATGCACAACTTAAGGCTAAAGATGAAGCATGCAAAACGTAGGAATGACAGAGACGACTATACAAACCCCATCAATCTTGCATATATTCTCAAAATGCAAGATGGCAATGCAGATGAATATGTTCTCCAAAAGTGGATGGATTCTAATGGTGCTCCAATGCTCGATCAACTAGAAAGAATGTCAAATCAAAACATAAGCCAGCAAATGAGAGCAAACGTTGATGACTACATGACAAGATATGGCCAAATGACGGACCTTCTTGGACGGTTGGAACTTGATGCAATTGTTAATGACATTCCCACCAATGGTTCAAATCCAAATCAAAGGAATCGTTGGCGATGGTAGTGGATCTGGTGATGGAGAAACATATTCAGCGAGAACAGCAGGAGATGGTCGTGGACCACATAATAGAAGATACGAGGAAGGGCTTCACGCAGGTCGCGAATATATGGAGCGACAGACAAACACAAATGGATAATTTGTCTCAAGTCCGAGTCCATAGCCTTTAGAACCTATGGATTACGAAGGATACATACGTGGACATCATCCTACAAACATCTACATGGATGATTTGATATCATATGTAGGTTCCTTGAGCTACATGGATATAGGCAGCTCAAATCGTGGAGCAACAAGTGCCCATAGCGAATATGGATCACAGATGAGAGATCATCTGGTGTCTTCCCAGAATACTTTCATACTCCTCTTGAACATCCTCCTCCTCAAGCACAGACGCCTCCATCGTATGGTTATAACAGGTATGTGTACATCAGCTACAACGGTGAAAACTATCAAGGTAGCAAGCTCTATCAGAGCCAGGGTGGTTATTTTGGTGGTGATAGTTATGGTATCTTTCTCGAATACTACATGGTCGCACCTCCTCTCTACAGAGACCGTCTCCCACTTCGTCGTCGTCATCTCGAGGTTCTCAAGCTAGTACTTTGCACTCATTGTCCTACTCATGATACCGGCTCTAGCGCTACTTATCCTCATCTTGAGATACTGCCAGGCATCAATGACCATCAATACATGCAATATATGATTGATTACAAAACCATGTACTCATACATGACATGGGAGAATTACTACGAGTGCATTGATGAATCCATGATTCATTAACTTTTCTGTCGCATTTTGTCTTAAAACCCTTAACAAATACATGTAAATATTCACTAATTCTCATACTTTAACAAAACATCATTCATGTGTAAATATTCACTTTTAACCACTAAACTCATGTAAATAAATAAAGAACCAGAAAAAGAAAGAAAAAAAAGGCATATGGAATATATGTAAATATATGCAATATGACTTAAAGTATAAATATAGCTGTAAGATATATTTATAGCCCAACCCCCGAGACCAAGTCAACATGGATTGGTCGACAAACCAATAAGTAGGGGGAGATAAGGAAAGAAAACCAAATAAAAATAATTTAACACATGTATCTACACCTTCCACTATTTATCAAATAAATACAAAACTTCAAAGAATTTTAATTATTTCATATTAACATATTTTTCACCAAACTCTTCTCCTAATTATTCATAAAAATGTAAATAAAAATATAAAAATAAGTTAAAAATACTACCCTGTATATATGCCAAGAAACCCAGCCTACAACTTGTCAAAATCTCAACTTCCGAACATCATAACTTCCTCATACGAACTCCAATTTCACTCTACTCACCTTTAAAGTTCATAAAATAATATTATCTAATTAATAAAGGTGGTTTCATCGAATTCGGAGTCCGTTTGCAAAAAGTCGATTTTGGGACCAAAAGACAAAGGGGTTTCTGGGCTATTTATTTTATGTAACACACACTATTCATTATTTTCTTAATTTTATAATTTTTAAATTATTTCATGATCATGTAGTTTCTACATAAATTATTTCATAATTTTTGGAGATTATTTATTATTTTTATAAAATCAAACACCTCAAAATATAGGTATAAATGACCTATATAGATACTTATTCTATTTATTAAAATATGTAAATTAATTCATAAAAATCCCTAAAAATTTGTATAAACCTTAATTAATACCCTAATAATTAAGAAAATATGAAATTAATTTTTACTTAATTATTTATTAAATTAAAAATCCAAAACCTATTTATAAATACAAATTTATTAATATAAAATCTATATTTTACAAAATATATATTATTTATTAAAAGTATTTATACCATAATTTAGAAAATTAATTTATTTAACCTTCTTGTATTTATACCTATTTAAAATAACGTAATTTACTATTTTATATTTAATTTATAAGCTAATTATACATCTGGGCCAACCAGGTGCTGACACTTGTCAGCACCTGGGTCGTCTTCTTCAAGAAGAGGTTCCACCTGATTCTGTTCGACCGGCCATCTTTCCCTATTTTTCCCGCGCTCATCTCGAACCTTCTAACCAATCCAATCCGTCCATCGTCTTCCTCCAACAACCAGCTATCTCGCCGGCCGTCCATCTCGACTTGGAGCCTAAGCTAACTCCCTATATAAAGGCCCCAAGTCGCCATAGCCAACCTAACCTTCCAACTACCCAAGAGCCCAGCTCCAGGTTGTTCGACCACCCTACTTCCAACCCTTGTTCCAGCCAAACCAAGGCGGTGACAGCGCCGAGGAGGAGCTAGCGAGGAAGAAGGCACGTCGGAGGATCGTTCTAAGGCAGAGCATCGCCTTGCATCCCCGGCAACGGCGCCATTTTGATGAGTGTCTAAAGATCGAGTTTCGCGGCTTCTTCTTTTTATTGAAAGAAGAAAGAAAGTTGTCGGTTGTAGCAGAAGCCGCGAAACGAGGGACTTTCTTTTCGATCTTTAAACCTATCAAACAAATACGGTTTTCTGTCGGAAAACCGTTCACTAATATTTTACCACGCAAGTGTTCCTGGGTCGAACTCAAGGAGGCAGAATATATTCCCTAGATCTTCCTATTCGTAATTTTATTTTGATTCTTCTCTAAGTCAGAACGCTTCTTTTTATTGATTTTTATTTTTATAATTTTTATTTGATTTTATTCTTTTCAAATTTTTATTTTATTTTCAAAGAGGGATATTTTTCAAAAGATTTACTTATTATATAGTAGGTGAATAATATCTAAGTGATACTATATAGTAGGGTGAACGAGGTTCGAGCCACGTACTCGAACTCCACAAGAAAACAAAGCAAAACGAGGCGGTTTTCGATTAAATCACAACACGTCAAAAACTCGTCAAAAAGCCGCGAAAATTTGATACTAAGTAGCTGGGGTAGTTGTGTAACTACCCTCAAGAAAGCGTCGAAATCCGAGGTCACAAGAGCAAGAAACAGCCCCTACAGCCCAGGGGCATAAGCGCAAGAAAACTTATTAAAATTGTTTGCAATTCGGTCCTGGAGGACTGTTCTGAAAGAGAATTACAAGAATCTTTGCATTTAGGTCCCTGCGGAGGGACCTAAACGTAATTATTTAAAAGTCTGGAGGCGGGCTGAAATTCTGGAAGCTTGCTGGGTTTACTTTGTAAATTTTCCACCGTTTCGCTTTGGACGATCAAGATTAGAACTTGCGTGCTCCGATCTGACGCTCACAGGTGCGCCACGTGTCGCGCACCTGTGCGTCGGCTGTTCTTGAGGTTGTTGAGCCCCAGGCGAATAGCGCGTCTTCTCCGATTTACTCCGGCCAACTGGCGATGGTTCTGGCACTCCGGCGGGGCCAGAGGGGTGGCTCCTCCACCCCTCGAGCTCGCCCGCGGTAGAGATGAGGCTGGCGCTGCTCCGAGCGGCGGTAGCGTCGCGATGAAGACGGTGGTTCCGTTCTCCTGGAGATTGATCTGTTCTGATGTCCGACTTTGGAGATTGAATTTTGACGATGAATGAAGGCTCCAGATCCGAAGCAACTGGTTCGCGACGAAGGTTGATCTGCAAAGAACGTGATCGTATGCTCGATTCGCAATAGATCGGCCAATGTATAACAAGTTGCAAGCTCAAAGTTGGTGAAAAAGTTTAGTTTCCAGCAAAACATCCATAGGCGTGAAAATGGCGATGAAATAGTGATCGATTTGAAATTGAAATGAAAGATTCGAAAGTGGATTACGAATGTGCGTCTAAGATGGGTGATTAGGCTACCTAAATCACTGATTAGTCACGCTAATCGTGGCTCGCGAATCGAGAAATAAAATCACGAAATGGAGGAAGAGGCCTGGGGGAAGGTCAAGGTGTATTACCTGGACTGATGCTCGACGGCGGCCAAAGACCGGAGCTCCGACGCGCGCTGGCGGCGATGCAAGGCGATGCTCCGCCTTGGAACGATCCTCCGACGTGCCTTCTTCCTCGCTAGCTCCTCCTCGGCGCTGTCACCGCCTTGGTTTGGCTGGAACAAGGGTTGGAAGTAGGGTGGTCGAACAACCTGGAGCTGGGCTCTTGGGTAGTTGGAAGGTTAGGTTGGCTATGGCGACTTGGGGCCTTTATATAGGGAGTTAGCTTGGGCTCCAAGTCGAGATGGACGGCCGGCGAGATAGCTGGTTGTTGGAGGAAGACGATGGACGGATTGGATTGGTTAGAAGGTTCGAGATGAGCGCGGGAAAAATAGGGAAAGATGGCCGGTCGAACAGAATCAGGTGGAACCTCTTCTTGAAGAAGACGACCCAGGTGCTGACAAGTGTCAGCACCTGGTTGGCCCAGATGTATAATTAGCTTATAAATTAAATATAAAATAGTAAATTACGTTATTTTAAATAGGTATAAATACAAGAAGGTTAAATAAATTAATTTTCTAAATTATGGTATAAATACTTTTAATAAATAATATATATTTTGTAAAATATAGATTTTATATTAATAAATATGTATTTATAAATAGGTTTTGGATTTTTAATTTAATAAATAATTAAGTAAAAATTAATTTCATATTTTCTTAATTATTAGGGTATTAATTAAGGTTTATACAAATTTTTAGGGATTTTTATGAATTAATTTACATATTTTAATAAATAGAATAAGTATCTATATAGGTCATTTATACCTATATTTTGAGGTGTTTGATTTTATAAAAATAATAAATAATCTCCAAAAATTATGAAATAATTTATGTAGAAACTACATGATCATGAAATAATTTAAAAATTATAAAATTAAGAAAATAATGAATAGTGTGTGTTACATAAAATAAATTTCCTACGCTTAAGAATCAATTGAAAAACAGATGCACCACGCGTAGGAAAAAGAGATCCCGAACAGAAAAGCATGTATTGACTAAGGAAACATCTTGTGCGATACAGAATAAGCTTCCAAAGAAGAAGAAAGACTCAGGTGCACATTATGTCAGATGTGAGATCGCAAAAGCCGAATTCGATCGCACTCTATTAGATAACGGTTCCTCGATCAATCTAATACCTGCTTCCTTACTCGAGAAGCTCGAGTTAGGTCCTCTTTACAAATCACGAACGATCCTTCAGTTTGCTGATAGATCCGTAAAGAGACCTAAGGGTATACTTAGGAACGTTATCGTAACCGTGCAGGGTCTGCAATTTCCAGTAGACTTTACGGTCTTAGATATGAATTGTCCTGCACAGTTACACCTTACCCCGATCATTCTCGGGAGACCTTTTCTAGAGACCGCAAAGGCTCTCTTCGATTATGATACAGGGAAGGTATCTTTTCGCGCCGAGGGCGAAAAGGTACATATAGAGATGGTGAGAGAATCAAACACCTTCAGTGATGCATCTTCAGATTTTCTGAGTTCTTTAGCCTCCTGCGATTACATGGATGAGGTCCGTCTTGACGACTTCGAAAGATATCAGGTAGAGAACCAAGAATGTTTGACAGAGGACGGGTCCGAGACTTTAGGAGGTAACTCTTCCGATGGGACTTTATATTTCAGTCTGGATGACGATGAGCAAAGGGATAAGACTTTTGATGAAATTAATCCAGATTCAGAGACTCTACACAATTCCTCCATATCAGATGAATCAGAATTTTATCTAGCTGACTTATTCACTTCTGATCATTCTGAAGAGCCGGATGATGTCTTGAACATCTTTTGTAGTCCGACTTTAGAGCACATAGAGATGGTGGATAAGCAGAATGCAGACATATCACTTACCGACATAGATTCCCATACAGTTACAGATGATGTTTCGGCAGATCCAGAGACTACCTTGTCAGAACTTAAAACTTTGCCACCAAACATGAAATATGCTTTCCTTGCAGGTCCACATCAACAATTTCCGGTCATTATCAGCTCAACTTTGACCGATGATCAAGAATCTCGTCTGATGGAGATTCTAGAAAGAAACCGCAAGGCCATTGGGTGGACTGTATCCGATCTCCGCGGGATTAATCCTGCTTTGTGTTCACATCATATCTATCTCGATCATGACAGCAAACCCTCCAGAGAGTTTCAGCGTAGGCTGAATCCGGTTTTACGAGAAGTTGTCAAGAAAGAGATCACGAAATGGTGCAACGCAGGGTTCATTTATCCCATCTCCAACTCCGAATGGGTTAGCCCATTACATGTTGTCCCGAAGAAATCGGGAATTCAGATGGTAAAAAACGAGAGTGGAGAGGAGATTCCAAAGAGAGTAACCACGTCGTGGCGAGTATGTGTTGATTACAGAAACTTAACACCACGACGAAGAAGGACCACTTCCCTTTGCCTTTCATAGACCAGGTCATCGAACAGTTGGCAGGGAAGGGGTACTTCTGTTTCCTTGACGGTTACTCCGGATACAACCAGGTACCAATTGCTCCTGAAGACCAGGAGAAAACCACCTTCACTTGTCCGTTTGGCACGTATGCCTTTAGACGAATGCCCTTTGGTTTGTGTAACGCTCCCGCAACCTTCTAGAGGTGCATGCTTGCTATTTTTGCGGATATGGTCGGTGATTTTCTAGAGGTTTTTATGGATGATTTTTCGGTCTATGGTGAGTCCTTTGACGATTGTTTAGCGCACCTAGACCAGGTTCTGAAGAAGTGTTGTGAGGTAGATCTCGTTCTGTCCTGGGAAAAGAGCCATTTCATGGTTACTCACAGGATCGTGTTGGGGCACGTCATCTCCCAGCGAGGCATGGAGGTTGACCCTGCCAAGGTGGACGTCATCAAGAAACTCGAGCCACCATCCAACATCAAACAGTTACGGTCATTTCTGGGGCACGTCGGCTTTTATCGACGGTTTATTCAAGACTTCTCCAAGATTGCCCGACCGTTAACTGAATTATTAGGCAAAGACATCGAGTTCGTTTTAAATGACAAATGTCTTCATGCCTTCCTCACATTAAAGGAAAAGATAATCAGTGCTCCTGTCCTACAGCCGCCTGATTGGTCTCTACCCTTCGAGATCATGACGGATGCATCAGATTTTGCGGTCGGGGCTGTATTAGGGCAGAGGAGGAATGGACTTCCCATAGCTATTCACTATGCCAGCAAGACCTTAGATGATGCTCAGAGAAATTACACAGTGACCGAAAAGGAGATGTTGGCAGTAGTGTTTGCATTAGACAAGTTTCGATCGTATCTACTTGGCTCTAAGATCACAGTTTACACCGATCACTCATCTATCAGATTTTTAATGGAAAAGAAGGATGCCAAGGCGCGCCTTCTTAGATGGATTCTTTTACTTCAGGAATTCGATTTGGATATCAAAGATAAACCTGGAGTAAAGAACGTCGTAGCTGATCACCTCTCCTGATTGCAGACAGATCAGCCTTCAGATGAGTACATACCAGAGATCGCAGAGAGATTTCCAGACGAGAGCATCTTTGCGGTTACAGAACTTCCGTGGTATGCAGACATAGTGAACTTTCTGGTCACACAGAAAAGTCCTCAGGGTTGGCCGAAGAACAGAGTTGAGAAACTCGTCTCCGAGTCAAGATACTACCATTGGGAGGATCCGATTCTTTTTCGCGAAGGACCGGATTGCGTTTACAGGCGATGTATTCCTCAGGAGGAATATAATAGTGTCCTCACTATGTGTCATTCTCTAGAATCAGGAGGACATCATTCAGGGAAGAGGACAGCGCAGAAGGTACTACAGAGCGGATTATGGTGGCCGACTCTTACCAGAGATGCTTGCACATTCGTGAAGAGTTGTCCAGATTGTCAGAGAGCTGTAGGGACAGTCAGTGCCAGAGATGCAATGCCAATGCGACCCGTCATTATCTGCGAGATCTTTGACGCATGGGGCATAGATTTTATGGGACCGTTCCCTTCTAGCAGTGGCTTTGAGTACATCCTTCTCGCTGTAGATTATGTTAGCAGATGGGTGGAGACTATACCCGCACGAACCGCAGACAGTAAGACCGTTTGCAAGTTCCTAAGGGAACACATCATTTCGCGGTTCGGAATTCCTCGTATTCTTATCTCTGATGGGGGTAGCCATTTCATTAATAAGGAAGTGAAGAAGCTAGTGAAACAGTACAGCATCGATCACAGAGTAGCTTCTCCTTACCACCCACAGACGAATGGCATGGCCGAAGTCTCGAATAGGGAGGTGAAATCAATTCTCCAGAAGTTAGTACGACCGGATAGGAAGAACTGGTCACTTCTTCTAGACCAAGTTCTTTGGGCATATCGTACTGCATATAAGACTCCCTTAGGCACTTCACCATTCAGGCTAGTTTATGGAAAGCCGTGCCACTTGCCCGTAGAGATCATGCACAAATCTGAGTGGGCAATCCGAGAAATAATGATGGATATGCAGAAAGCAGGAGCCAAGAGAAAGATAGATCTGAATGAGCTGGTAGAAATTCGCAATCAAGCATACGAGAACACACTCATCTATAAGGACAAAGTGAAGAAATGGCATGACAGACATATTCGGCACAAGAGCTTTGTCCCTGGGCAGAAAGTCTGGTTGTTCAATGCAAGGTTGAGAATTTTTCCCGGCAAATTGAAAAGCAAGTGGAAAGGACCATACATAGTCAGAACGGTGCACGACAATGGCAGTATTGCGATATCAGATGTGTCACCTGGTGCAGAACCGTTCGTGGTTAACGTGCAGATGCTGAAGCACTTCGTAGAGAATACTGATCATCTGGCCCGTACCGAAGTGATCTACTTTGTACAGGAATCATGATCATTCCTTCACTTCTTCCTGTACAAATTCTTTTGAGCCATTCTGGAGATTCACCACATTTGTATATTCTTCGTAGTCCACAATCGTCCCCGTTTTTGCTCGTCTTCTATGCTTAGGATACCAGATCCTAAGTATAGGGGGGACCGATTGTCCGCTGATTTACGTTTTATTTTTGTACTAATTCTTTTGTATAACCATTCTTTTTCACGAATCACTGATCCCCAATTTTTGGCTACACTCTTTTCTATACTTAGGATGCCTTATCCTAAGTATAGGGGGGACTGAGTGATTTCGATGATTTCGTATTCTTTTGAACTTTCGTTATTTATCCTTTTCATTCAGTCATCCCGTTTTTGCTCTCCCGTAATACTTACGATGACCTGATCGTAAGTATAGGGGGGGTTGACTGACCTGTCATCGATATCCCTTTTTCACCCACTTTTACTTAGCACGAGTTATGTCCTCCTTTTTCTCTTTTGACGCTATGAGGACATAGCTCAAGCTAAGTATAGGGGGGTGCGTATATATTGTATATATACTTTCGGCCATAACTCGTACTTTTATGTATTTTCTATATCTATAAGAACCATAAAAAGTGGGTACGGGTTAATTTTAAAATACACTCTCTTATTTATAAAATCCTGGTAAATAAGTAAAACATGCTTAAAACTTGTAATTAAAATTTGTACTTAAAATCTGTATAATACTTATTTAAAATCCTATTTATTAAAACTTGTATAAAAGCCATTCAACCCTTGTAAAATACTTTGTAGATAAAATTTGTAAAATACATTAGACATTTAACTTAAATAAAATCTATCTTGTAAAAGTTGTGAATAAAACCTTGTTTATAAAAATCATAAAAAAATCCATAAAAAATACAAAGTCCTAAAATTCGTAAAAATTACAAAATCCTTAAAATCCATAAAAATGCGTAAAAACCAGAAAATAGACTTCACAAAATATGGTTGCATTTGCATTCGCATTTTTCAGAATAAGTTTGATTTCCGGAACTAAGGACTGAGCCTAGTCTAAAGGATGGAGCTTGATTACGGCCTTTAACTCTCGTTGTAAGGAGCCTGATTAGGAACTGGAATTTAGACTCTTCAGGTCTGGTGACTTAAAATCTTTGGGTTCCGTAAGACCATATTCGGGAAATCAAGTCATCTGAGCTTAAGTAGACCATTTGGAGTCATCCGTACAACTCTTCACCAGTGAACCAACCTTGAACACATGTACTCTGCACTTAGCTCAACTTGCATGGAGTTCCGAAGGGCAGTACACCTTGGTAGTGCGTTTCTATCCTTATCTTTGCGGCATTGACGTCTAAAGACGGGAGAGATTGGGGTTGCGATAGTTGCTTCGGATGAGGGAAGGATCTGCTGACACAATTTTTCTAAGACCTCAAAAAATGGACGGATTAAAAAGATTCTATAACCGTCGAGGCACAAAAGATGAATGCAGTGCAAGCAAATTACAAAGTCAAAGCAAAGCAGAAGCCACCAAATAAGACCAAACTGGTCAAAGCTTCCACCAAATATGCCTGCACATCTTAGTGGAGACTCAGCTACACCGGTTGGGCTTCACAAGGAGATGCGTCTACACTGGTCGCACTCCACTTCTTTTCTCATTCTTCTAACTTCTCCCTAATATTCGATTGTGGACATAGCAGAACTGAACTCAGAAGGGAATACCTCCCTCCTCGAGGAAAGAGTAGCGGGATGAGGAAGCCATAGGAGTGTATAGCCGGGATCGACGGTTTCTTCGGTTCTCTAAGCAGGAAGAGCTAAATCAATTCACACACTGTACAAGTTGACTTCAAGGATGATAGAGTTTGCGATATGAATAAATGAGTCTGAACTAGCCGATGAAGTGATCTTGAGTAAGGATTATGGAACTTGAAGACTGTTGAGGATAAAATCCTAATCCTAGTTAAGGTTCCGACAAAATCCTTGTTTCAGGCCCGATCGAGCTCTGTCCTTTGTCTGTTCTCATGAATTGGTTTAGGAAAACAAATTCATTCTAACTTTCTTTTCACTTACTTTTTCAAAATAAGTGTTTGCTAAGGGACTAGCAAAGTTTAAGTATAGGGGGTTGATGAATCCATGATTCATTAACTTTTCTGTCGCATTTTTTCTTAAAACCCTTAACAAATACATGTAAATATTCACTAATTCTCATACTTTAACAAAACATCATTCATGTGTAAATATTCACTTTTAACCACTAAACTCATGTAAATAAATAAAGAACCAGAAAAAGAAAGAAAAAAAAGGCATATGGAATATATGTAAATATATGCAATATGACTTAAAGTATAAATATAGCTGTAAGATATATTTATAGCCCAACCCCCGAGACCAAGTCAGCATGGATTGGTCGACAAACCAATAAGTAGGGGGAGATAAGGAAAGAAAACCAAATAAAAATAATTTAACACATGTATCTACACCTTCCACTATTTATCAAATAAATACAAAACTTCGAAGAATTTTAATTATTTCATATTAACATATTTTTCACCAAACTCTTCTCCTAATTATTCATAAAAATGTAAATAAAAATATAAAAATATGTTAAAAATACTACCTGTATATATGCCAAGAAACCCAGCCTACAACTTGTCAAAATCTCAACTTCCGAACATCATAACTTCCTCATAAGAACTCCAATTTCACTCTACTCACCTTTAAAGTTCATAAAATAATATTATCTAATTAATAAAGGTGGTTTCATCGAATTCGGAGTCCGTTTGCAAAAAGTCGGTTTTGGGACCAAAAGACAAAGGGGTTTCTGGGCTATTTATTTTATGTAACACACACTATTCATTATTTTCTTAATTTTATAATTTTTAAATTATTTCATGATCATGTAGTTTCTACATAAATTATTTCATAATTTTTGGAGATTATTTATCATTTTTATAAAATCAAACACCTCAAAATATAGGTATAAATGACCTATATAGATACTTATTCTATTTATTAAAATATGTAAATTAATTCATAAAAATCCCTAAAAATTTGTATAAACCTTAATTAATACCCTAATAATTAAGAAAATATGAAATTAATTTTTACTTAATTATTTATTAAATTAAAAATCCAAAACCTATTTATAAATACATATTTATTAATATAAAATCTATATTTTACAAAATATATATTATTTATTAAAAGTATTTATACCATAATTTAGAAAATTAATTTATTTAACCTTCTTGTATTTATACCTATTTAAAATAACGTAATTTACTATTTTATATTTAATTTATAAGCTAATTATACATCTGGGCCAACCAGGTGCTGACACTTGTCAGCACCTGGGTCGTCTTCTTCAAGAAGAAGTTCCACCTGATTCTGTTCGACCGGCCATCTTTCCCTATTTTTCCCGCGCTCATCTCGAACCTTCTAACCAATCCAATCCGTCCATCGTCTTCCTCCAACAACCAGCTATCTCGTCGGCCGTCCATCTCGACTTGGAGCCCAAGCTAACTCCTTATATAAAGGCCCCAAGTCGCCATAGCCAACCTAACCTTCCAACTACCCAAGAGCCCAGCTCCAGGTTGTTCGACCACCCTACTTCCAACCCTTGTTCCAGCCAAACCAAGGCGGTGACAGCGCCGAGGAGGAGCTAGCGAGGAAAAAGGCACGTCGGAGGATCGTTCCAAGGCGGAGCATCGCCTTGCATCGCCGCCAGCGCGCGTCGGAGCTCCGGTCTTTGGCCGTCATCGAGCATCAGTCCAGGTAATATACCTTGACCTTCCCCCAGGCCTCTTCCTCCATTTCGTGATTTTATTTCTCGATTCGCGAGCCACGATTAGCGTGGCTAATCAGTGATTTAGGTAGCCTAATCACCCATCTTAGACGCACATTCGTAATCCACTTTCGAATCTTTCCATTTCAATTTCAAATCGATCACTATTTCATCGCCATTTTCACGCCTATGGATGTTTTGCTGGAAACTAAACTTTTTCACCAACTTTGAGCTTGCAACTTGTTATACATTGGTCGATTCATTGCGAATCGAGCATACGATCACGTTCTTTGCAGATCAACCTTCGTCGCGAACCAGTTGCTTCGGATCTGGAGCCTTCATTCATCATCAAAATTCAATCTCCAAAGTCGGACATCAGAACAGATCAATCTCCAGGAGAACGGAACCACCGTCTTCATCGCGATGCTACCGCCGCTCGGAGCAGCGCCAGCCTCATCTCTACCGCGGGCGAGCTCGAGGGGTGGAGGAGCCACCCCTCTGGCCCCGCCGGAGTGCCAGAACCATCGCCAGTTGGCCGGAGTAAATCGGAGAAGACGCGCTATTCACCTGGGGCTCAACAACCTCAAGAACAGCCGACGCACAGGTGCGCGACACGTGGCGCACCTGTGAGCGTCAGATCGGAGCGCGCAAGTTCTAATCTTGATCGTCCAAAGCGAAACGGTGGAAAATTTACAAAGTAAACCCAGCAAGCTTCCAGAATTTCAGCCCGCCTCCAGACTTTTAAATAATTACGTTTAGGTCCCTCCGCAGGGACCTAAATGTAAAGATTCTTGTAATTCTCTTTGAGAACAGTCTTCCAGGACCGAATTGCAAACAATTTTAATAAGTTTTCTTGCGCTTATGCCCCTGGGCTGTAGGGGTTGTTTCTTGCTCTTGTGACCTCGGATTTCGACGCTTTCTTGAGGGTAGTTACACAACTACCTCAGCTACTTAGTATCAAATTTTCGCGGCTTTTTGATGAGTTTTTGACGTGTTGTGATTTAATCGAAAACCGCCTCGTTTTGCTTTGTTTTCTTGTGGAGTTCGAGTACGTGGCTCGAACCTCGTTCACCCTACTATATAGTATCACTTAGATATTATTCACCTACTATATAATAAGTAAATCTTTTGAAAAATATCCCTCTTTGAAAATAAAATAAAAATTTGAAAAGAATAAAATCAAATAAAAATTATAAAAATAAAAATCAATAAAAAGAAGCGTTCTGACTTAGAGAAGAATCAAAATAAAATATACGAATAGGAAGATCTAGGGAATATATTCTGCCTCCTTGAGTTCGACCCAGGAACACTTGCCTAGTAAAATATTAGTGAACGGTTTTCCGACAGAAAACCGTATTTGTTTGATAGGTTTAAAGATCGAAAAGAAAGTCCCTCGTTTCGCGGCTTCTGCTACAACCGACAACTTTCTTTCTTCTTTCAATAAAAAGAAGAAGCCGCGAAACTCGATCTTTAGACACTCATCATGCATTAAGTCAGCGATGCACTACAAGAGATAATAGGGAAGGGGGGCGATACGGATTCATCACGCAACTCTTGATTCTGTTCTCTAGTCCATGTTGTCATTTATATTTGTGAGTAGATGCATTTTTACTTGTCATAAGTCTGTAATTAGTTCTTTAATTCACAAGAACCTTTTCCACAAAAGTTATTTCTATGAACAAAACATTGTTTTATTAGGCATTATCTATATTTTAGAATCAAATATCTCGTCTATAATGCTCTGCACTGTCTTCCATGAACAAAAGATGTGTTCTAAGGACTCGTTTGGTTACCAGGTTATCTCGGGGTAACCTGATTTACCCCATGCATCCCTGGGTTGGAATTCCATCACAAACCAATGTGACATCACATCGCATTCCTCGTTCCAACCCTCTCCAACCCCTCTAACTATCCAAACAATTACTATTCATAAGAGGTTATTCCAACCCAACATAGTTACCAAACATGCCCTAAGTGTTAGTTGTTTTGTTTCCATTTCCAATATCTATCAGTCAACAATAGACTTTAACAATGATATGTTCGATATGACCAATATGTGTGATATAAGGGTTATAGATGATCGATATATGTGATATATGTGTATATTTGTAAGTTATTAACTGTTTTATGAACTCGGATGAACTCCATTTCCAATATCTATCAGTCAGCAATCAACATTAATAATGATATGTTTAATGATTGATATGTAAGATATAAAAGGTATAGATGAGCGACATGTGTGATATAAGTGTGCATTTGCAAGTTATTTGTTGTTTTAATAACTACATGAGCGGCATGTGTGATATAAGTGTGCATTTGCAAGTTATTTGTTGTTTTAATAACTTGGATAATCTTTATTTGTGGAAAAATGTCTCTTTTGAGCCATTTCCAAGATTTCTATCAATATCGTCGACATAACCCGATATATCCATGATATATCCTTTTCCGGATGGACCGCTACGATATCGATATCGATATTTCAAACCTTGTCGCCGATTCAAGGCCTAACAAGGTCATTCATGCAATGAGTTCACACATTTCTGAAGGAAGGCACTAAGTATAGTCAATTTAATCTAGAGGTAACAACCAAGTCGCACGAGGTCATTCTTGTATGTGTTAGGTCACTGTTGGAACAACCAAAGGTCCCAATCCTATCGACATAGTGACATGAAGATGAAGAAAAGACATTATTGAAGCATATTCATATCTATGCTCCATTATAAAATAAGTTTTTGATTTTTAAATTCTTATTAATTATTATTGGTTTCGATTAAGCAATTTTATTTTTAGAAAGAATATAAATATTTTTATTATTAATTAGTATAATCTCACTTTTTAAAAAAAATCAAAATGCACATGTTTTTGGTCATCTATTGTATCCAAATAATAGGTTCAAGACTATTATTTGTTTGGTTTGTTGAAGTCAGGTTGTGAGTGGGAGGAAACAAATGAAGATTGGTGGCATCAAACTCTCATGTGGCAGGACAGAAGTGAACCCAACTTTATTGAATGGAATCTACCTCCAAGTTGGAAGCCGGTGTGCTAGCAAGGTTCTCATTTGGTCTTCATCGCATGAATGGGAATATTCATAGAAAGGTGCAGAAGCCCACTACGACAAGTGAAGACTTCTTGCACCATTCGTTGGTGAAACTTCAACATAGTATTGACGGTTGATAAGCCATGTCAAAGGATGGAAGTAATAAGCTATGCTAAATCGTTTGCAGATCTTGTGAAATGACTAAATGTTTTATCCTATTGTGTAGAAAAAAGGGGGACTCCTAGACGACTAAGTGGAGTAGACGAGAGGTTTAGTCAAGGTTGGGCCTGAGGAGATAACATTGCATTCAAGACAAAAGAAGAAAATTACATTAATACGAAATAAAGACAACAATAAAGACAACATAAAGTTGTGTGGAAATACATTCCAATATGATCTGTACCAATAAGAGGTATATACGAGCCATTCAAGCATTTAAATTAAAGTACTAACATTAAGACACTTATAAAAGCAAAAACCTTAATTTCTCAAACTAATACAAAATGTAGCCAATAATTTCATAAGACTCGCATCACAATACCACAACTACAAGTCTACAACCATATCCGTAAATGCTAGTTTTTTTAAAGACAAATGAAGATTAATAAATATTAGTAATCATCCAATTTATAAATAGATATTTTGAAAGGTGTCTTAGCATCGGTGCATACTAGACAATGAAAGTTGCATTTCACCCTATTCATTCCCTAATGCGATCTACATAACCCAATAATGCCTACATGAAGCCCCGACGCCAATAGTGTACAACATTTCATCCCATAAATTGTGTTACAATGTTGGAATGAGAAATGCCCAAACATACGCAAACAGATAGACCATTTGAAAGGCTTCTTGGTAGCAATGAATACAAGAGAATGCATTGTATTCACTCCCTAACATGGCCACCATAACCCATTAATGCCTACATGAATTCAGAGTTTGTGATGGTGAAGCTTATCAAGATTCACTTGAAAATTAATTAGGGGATAAGTTATACCTTTTACAGTTCTTGCCCTGCTATAGCTAAATTATGATTTCTCATTTCATTATAACCACCATAGCCATATCCATACCATAGGAGAGTACCAGTCCAGACGAGGGACGACTGTTCCTACTAAAAGCACAGAGGGAAAATGCCACCAACATAACAGGATGACTCCAAAAATCTTATTGGAACACTTAATGATGAGAAATTAAAAAATAATGAAAGGGTAAGGAGGATGTGTCATCATCCTTGTATTGTGAATCATCTATTTCAATATTATCAAATATAAAAGCACGGAAGAAAGCATGATATTGGAGTGAATAAGTACAAAAAAGAACATATAAAGGTAGAGAAAAAAGTGAACATTTAATGAAGCGAAAGTGACAGCTCAAACCATTTATGTATGAAATTTGATTCAAACGAAGGTGCAATAGACATCTTTACGCTAGCAGACTTTTAAAAGCATAAAACAAAGAATCATACGTAAAATTGGAGTAACACGGATGAGGATGAAAGAGGATAGGTTGGTAGTAAAAATATAAAGTCAAGGTGGGTAAATTACTTTGTAGGCTTTTAATGAGAATGGCAATGTAGTGTAACCATAAGAATTCCAGAAAACTCTAAAACCTAACTGAACCATCTTGCAAAAGATGAATAAAAAACTGAAGACCCTAAGCATGAGAAAATCTGACAACAATAGGACCAAAAGGTATTTCTGGGGATAACTCAAAGATGTCAGCAGAGGAAGGCATATATGTCATAAAGTTATTAAATAGTATTAAACAAATAATAAAACCCAGTTAATTTTAAAACAAATAGTGGCATCCCATACAAGAACAAGTGTGACTTACAAGAGTGAACAAATTGGGGTATCAAAATTTTGAGACGTATGATGAAGTTGTGAGAGAGGTAATTAAAAGAAAGTTGATAGAAATCTCAATGGTTTCACAAAACCCATTTGATTCCATGCTTGGTAGAGTTATACCTAACGAAGTGTTTGAAGGAAGTTTTTTGAATAGGAAAGAATGACCTTCAAATATTTTTTATTAACTTGAAGAAGGTTTGTACCCACTTAAATGGTCTGGTGGTAGTGCAGTGTGACTACCACTCAAAAGACCAGGGTTTGTTGCGTTAGGTAGTCGATAGCCATCATAAAATATAGTCGAATCTTTCAACATGGATTGAGCAAGAATCCATGTAGCCAACCCTACTTATAGTGGGAAAAGGCTTTGCCATTGAAGAAGGTTTAGGAGCAAGCATTGTGGACAAATTAACAAAGCACGTAAAGGGAGAGGTGCTTTGGTCATCATATATGTAGATTACGTTATTAAGATGAACAAAAAAGGGAGTGAACAGGAAGCTTGAGCATTTGAGCGTGGCACTTGAGTGATGGATTTCAAATAAGTACAATTGGATTCCAATTAAGTAGAGCCAAGGCGAGGTATATGGGGTACAAGTTCAATGATAGGTGAGTGTATCCAAAATCGGTTCACTCTAGTTGCACACAAATACCCTAGCCAAAAATCAATATTTGCAAAGCATAAACCCGTACCTAAAAAGTCAGATGTAGAAACCGATTTTCTCGGTCAGCTTATTAAACGATTTAAGTCAAATCAGTTAACCATTTACTTTAGTTTTGAATCGCACAAGATTCTTTCTGACCCGCCTATTATAGGGAATAAATGAAGCAAATGCCAAACATATAAGGAGGTATTATTTGTACTTTCAACATTTTATTTGTGTCATGGCCTCAAATTTCAGCGAAATTCGGTCGAATTTCTGTCGAATATCGATATCCAATCGAAATCAAAATTCGACCGAAATGACCGAAATATGGGAGTCCTAGTACAAAAAATGACCGAAATGATCGAAATTTGACCGAAATTCCATCAAAATTCTGTTTTGGTCGTCACCGAAATGGTGACCGAAACCGACATTTAAGGCCTTGATTTGTGTCTAACTCGGTAATATTAGAAAATTTTATTACTATGCCCATATTAATGAGAATTTAGTACCATGTGCAAAAACGGTTGTTCGTTTCACTATAACATATACGTGTGTGTAGAAGTGTCTATTATTTAAAAATCAGTATGCTTTGAATCACTTTAATCTAGTTAAATGGAACAAAGGGCCTGATAATCAAATCAAAATTTTGATTTTTGAATATTGAACCAGGTAACTTGATTCTTAGAAAAATGACTTTTTTTATTTGTTTTTGTCTTGACTTTGACTCGGTTTTCAGGGTTTTTTTTTGCAAAGCCCTGATCATACAAAGATAAAGATTGGAACAATGCACTTCGGATTCACATTTTGATCCTTGTGTGAGGTGTTTCAAGGAGACGGAGGAACTAATAGAGATAATTTTTCATAGAAATATTCAAGATTCAGAAATGTGGTAAGACGTATTTGTTCGACTAGGCGGTCGAAAGCAAGTACGCGAATATAGAGAGGAGTATATGGGGTCACATGTGTTTTATAATATTTTCATAAAAATATTAAAGAAATTTAATTTAACCATAGTGTTAGAGAATTAATTTATTGTTGGTGGTAGACAATTAGTTTATTGTTGATAATTTGACAGAAGCCAAATTCAAAAAAAAATACAAGTTAATATAACTTATAATATTAAAGAGCAAACATTTACATGGGATGCTATTCTCAGACATGCTTTTAAAAATCCATCTATAGATATAAAAAAAGAGACCACAATAAAAAATGTATATATATCATATTAAACGTATGTTCATAAATGAATAATACTCAAATATATAAACCAAACTTCTAATCTAAGTCATCTTCAAAATTGATAGCCGGAATATCTTCATCACTTTGCACTGATGACAATGGATGCTTCCACCTCACCCTTTTTTGATTTTAGACCACATGCACTCCCTCTACTCATCAAAAGAAAACATCAACCACAATTTCTCTTTCTTATCTATCATACTTTGTAGTGTGAGGAAAGTGATGGTAGATCTTGTTTGCTATGGCCTAACAATCTCACCCTTCTGGGTAAATTGTCTCATCAAGCTCAATATCTTTGTATGGATGTAGATAAAAGCAGTAGTCGTCCCAGCCGTTATCAATTCTTTACCACCGGTTCCTTACCAATCTCTTCAAGAACATCTATGCAATGAGAAACACATGAAGTCCAAAATACACTTGGATATTTGGCATTAAGTAGCCTCCAAGATGCCATATTTGCAGAAGCATTGTCGACAAAAACTTGTAAAACGTTATATACTCCAACATCCTTGATACACTCATCAACAAGAGCCGAGATTTGTTCAATAGTGTAAGAGCTGATAGATGCACCAACATACTTAAAAAAACTTGTGCACATTTCAAAGTTCACACGCATGTTCATAATGCTTCGGCCCCTCATATGAGTCCCTACATTAGTCATCATCGAACAACCATTATTTTTCCAAAACTCCTTTGTTTCATTAACTTCCTCCTTCAACAAGGTTTTTGCAATTTCACGGTAAGGAGGCTTGTATCAGCTTACATATTGTCTAATTACGTCACACATGCGGATAAAAGAATGTTTCATCACAATTAAAATATTGTGAATAAGAGTTTTAAAAATATATCATTTTTGTCTCTCAACAGTTTTAGCCCAACAATATTTTAAACGAAAGGATATGACAAAATGTAATCTAATTTACAAAATGACAATAAGATGATGGGACTAAATAGAATTTATCCAGCACTGAAGCACACTAGACTATCTAACTAGAAGTGCAATTGCAGGTTTTAATGATCCGATTAAATGATATGACTATGCAACCACATAGCCTTTTGGTCATGCCAAAATCCCCAAAAATGCTGTAAACAGTAGTATTAAACATTTTACTCTTAGAATTACTTGCAGCAATTACCACTGGAAACAAGAAGAAAATATGAGTGTAATAATAATTAAATTTACTAATTGATTTGACCAGAAGATGTAGTATTGATCTTGTTACTAGAATGAGAAATAAATGAAGCAAACTAATAGCATCAACCTTGTAAAATAAATGAATAACGATTATAAAGTAGATGAATGACAAAACTGGGATCGATAACATTATGTTTCATTGGAAAAATGCACAGAATCTAAAAAATATGGAATACTAAACTATATTCATAAGGAACTGCAGCAAAATGACATCGGAACCGGGTTTTATACATTAAAATTTGTTGAATTCATGCTAATTCTCTAAGCCTCCAACATTAACCTTCCTAGCTACAACAAGAAATCCACAAAATAAAAAAAAAAACCCTAATTGAATATTCTTACCATTTTTAGAATATTGAACATAAAATTGTATTCTTAAAAAAATCATATAAGGATAATCTGAAAATAATATCAAAAAGAGCAGGGATGTCATACAACCCCTTGAAGTGGTGATGGTGGCAAGGAGGTGTGTCGGCGCGAGGAGGCAACGACGCGAGGAGACTGCAGACGCAACACAAGGAGGGAGACTGCAGCAGCGACGGGATGGGGAGGTGCGCTGAAGCGAGGAGGGATCGGGGAGAGGAGTTAAAGCCTTTGAGGATTTTTTAGGAGAAGAGAGTTTGAGTGTTCCGCCTCCAGACGGTGTGTTTCAGCAAGAAACTCCACAAGAATGTGATTGTTGGGCATTGATCACCCACTTATTTGGATCCCGAATCAGATCTGAATAGCTGAAGAGATGCAGCACCAACCGCCTAACCTAATTAATCAGCTGCATATGCAATTTACGCAGCCCGATTACGCATTTGGGTTGCATAACATTACATATTGCACATGCGCTCCGGCTTAAGTCTTGCCTACATATATGTGGGCGCATATATGGTCGCATAAGCAGTATATCTGAACCTTGGCAATTATATTTAAGTGTTAATTGTGATTGAAAAAATTTATATTAGAAGATAAAAGATAAATATTATATAGCATCCTTAAGACCCGTGATGCTTTGAGGCATTAAATTTTGGACAGCTAGCAATAAACAAATTTAGAGAATATTTGTAGTTTCTTTCAGGCAAAAAATGGGAAACACGTAAAGGTGTCCGCCCAAGCTTATATTAGAAAAAAGATGTTATCAAAGCCAGGACCGGAGGAGAGTGCTAACATGATGCAATGCATGTTCCACAAAGACCCAAAGAATTATGCCATTCCGAGAAAGCCGTACTGCCCAAAGAACAACGACCGGCTTGATAAATTTTGCAGTAGGCTTGGACACAGGCCAAGTACAAACTGTCCCAACAACCTTCAATGCTATGGACATCCAATCCAACCACTTTAAGTTCACCTCCGCCCAAATTCTACCTCCAGCCCGCAAAGAAAATATGATTTGTTGTCTCTACCTCCAGCCCGCAAAGGGAGCACAAATTGTCATTACCAGAGCAAATCTTCATCCAACGCTCCTTAGTCAATAGCCTTCTTCAATGTTGCAAAAGTCTGTATTTGGTATACAATCAAAGAGATCATTGTATAAAGAATAAACGGTGTTCGAGTAACTAATGAAAAAAATAGTTAGGTCTTTTTAATTATATTATATAGAAAAGCATATCTGCAAAATATAACCTTATATATTTATTCATGTATGATCATTAATTAACAAGATAAAAGTACTAATCGAATTATAGTCAAAGTTTCTTATATAACTTTCACTTTACACTCAAAAGAGTTATAAAACACACAAAAATATTAATAAATATTAGCTTTTACTAGTCATCCTCTTTGGGGAAACTACTTTCTTATTCCAACGGTTACATAACTACCGTACAGGATTATATGAAGATAGATTCCATTGTGGAAAGCTCGACGATTCTTCCATCATTCCTCTTTGATAGCGGGAAGTTTGTTTGTGAAGGAAGGTGCGGCCTATATATCTAGTTTCAGGGAGAGCTGGTCCGAATTATTCTATTCGTTCACCCCATTTAATAGAAAAGTCAGACCGAATAGTCAATCCAGTCAGGTGACTATTGCAATACTGGCATTCTTTGGCGCAACAACCAAAGAAAAACGATGACATGTTGTGGGATGTGCATTTCCCATACAATGATACAGGTCTCCAATCACGAAGCATATTAATATCTATAGGTGTCAACGATATGTCCAATGCCTAGTACACGCACCTCACCGAAAATTCCCCATTCCTCCTGCACCAACGGTCTCTTCTCCTCAGTAGGGCCCTCCTGAGTGCTAAGGGAATGTATCAAGGAAGTCATGCAATCGCTTGATAGAAAAATCCGAGCTAAACGTTGGGAACCAAGAACCACCTACCCATGCATCAGAAACAAGCATATCTTGTCTGAGGCCAGTGTGAACAAGCGTGGGAACCTCTCCGCCAGAGACCCTTCATTAGTCCAATCATCTTTAAAGCAAAGAAACAACCATCTACTAACTACTAAGAATAATTTGTAGTTGATGAAGATCCCTTGGTGTATGTGTGTGTAGTAGCACGAAGAAGAATCGGGTTCGCGAGTAAGGACTTGGTATGACAATGACCCCAAAATATAATATGACAGAACCTATTCAAAAAATGAGGGAACCTTGTTTAAGGTGGGTTAGACGTATAAAAAAGGTCATGTAGAAGCGAATTGCACGAGTGGATGGGGAAGACAAATATATTGCCGAACTCCTAAAAAAGATACAATATTTTCGTAGTAAGCTCGAGTATATTCAAAATTAGATCTTTTGGAAGCAACAAGCCCATGAAGGTGCCAATACTTAAAGTGAAATTGTGTGATTGTCGTAACGTAATCGATTGTAAGTTAAATAAAAATATCGGACTAACATAGAAGTAGGTATCCCTGCACTTGGAGGTCAACAGACCAAGTCGTGAGGATTAAAATGCCTGTAAAAAACACAGGGCAAAGTGTATATAATGGATTGAAAGTGATATTCCCCTCCTTGAATCCTGCAATACACATGGCTGAGACTTTGTAAATAATGCTGCCCTTAGTAATATTTCATGGTATTACTTATCGTGTCTATCAGAGTGGTAATTTATGGGGTCTTTTATGATATAATTCCTCTAAGAGTTTTATGTAATTTCACGAAATTCTTCTCCATGGACGATATCTCAATATTATTATATCGCGGTTTCTCTACAAAAGCTTCCTTGTTATAATAAAAAGAAGCTTAGACATCAAAATATTGATTCACATTCCCTGCTTCACAAGGAAGTGACAGCCTTGATAAATGTTATCCAATTATACCCTTCTCAGGGAATTGAAAGCCATTTTAAACAAAAATAAATAAATACATATTTTTGAGGATCAAAAGACACATAAGTATATTGAGTAGTGTCAAAACAAATATCATAGTCAATTTGCTTAATTAATGTACCTGTGCAGTCAGTGATTTAATAACTTCTTTTGCAGCCCGAGATTTTACAGATTCTTCTGCTGCAAGAGCCAGTGCTTCTTGAGTTCTCTTTGTTGCCTTTTGCAGCTCTATCTGTTGATGCTCACATCGTAGTTTAAGAGCTTCAACCTAGGACCCAGTACCCACAAAAACTCAGATGAAAAGCATAATATTTGATAGAAAGAGGAACTGGAAACTGCAACATACCTGAGATTGCAACTTCTGAATTTCTTGGGTTAAAAGATCATTACTTTTTTTCAATCCATCTCCAAAAGTTTTTGACATTGAAATGACAGCAGCGGTCGGGATAGGTGTTGCGGAACGAGGTGGACTGGACCTTCTTGAAAAAGGTGAAACAGCTCTCGAAGTGCTGACAGAATGAGTTGCTGATACAAAGCCTGCGAAGAATAATTTGAAATCAAATCCACAAAATAATCCCATCCATCCAGAATAGTCCTTTGCAAACTAATGAGAAATGATGATAAACCTTGGGGGGCGCGGATTAAAGACAATTGTTCTGTCTTTTTTCCCTGTTTTGCTGCCTTTGAGTCCAAGTGCTTAATCATGTCCAGATTGCTAGGAAGGTTGCTCTTTGTTAGTTTTGTATCAACTTTCTCAAGCTTCTCTCTGATCTCTCCAGGCAAACGTGGCACGTTAAGTTTCTTGTTATTAATGCCATTAGTTTCCTGGACTTTGATTAGCTTGACGTAACATGAATCACACACTCGATATAGCTTATTAGGGTTGGGAGAAAGAGCTGCTCGCATTGCTTTCCTAGAACTGCAAGAATGGCAATGGACAAGTCCACAATTATAGCAATTGTGCCTCTTTCGTGTAAATCCAAATGCTTGCCTACAGGAAGAGCAATGGGATTGCTCTGCACCTGAAACCCACTTATGATGACATACGGCAGAAGAAAAGTTTGAGCCACAAGAAACATGTCTAACATATCTATCTCTTAAAGCTTCAACAATGGTGGGAGTTTTACGGTCTTCGATATCACCATGACCTAGTCTCCCATTCGCTCCCTTTCCCCATGTATACACCTCATTTTTTGCTGTCAGAACTACTACATGGTAAGAACCACAAGCAACCTCTACAACAGATTCATTAATTAACTTATCCTCAACTAAGCTGGGTAGTTTCCCATCCGAGTTGGGGTTAGCTAGCTGACCATAGACAGTACTTCCCATTGTGAAAACTTGTCCAGAAGTTGTCAATCCAACTGTAAGACTATGCCCGCAGCCCAACTTGTGGAAATTGTAGTCAATGAGAGAAGGCACACATGTCGGTTTGAGTCGTGGCTCCTTGTCACCATGGCCAAGCCGAAATTTGTCTCCATCACCCCAAGTGAACAATTTACCAGATGGCATACTGGAACTTGATTGAGTAACAATAACTTCCACTACAGCAGCTGTATGCCAAACTCCGCATGCAACAGACACTGTCTTCAACCCCATTAAAGATTCCACTTCTCTGGGACGCACAACAGACTCTCTATCACCATGACCCAATACACCAAAAGTTCCATCACCAAATGTGAAGAGCTGCCCTGTTGAGGTTATCAAGGCTGTGTGCCAAGTACCACACGTGACGTAAGCAACCTGAAGACCTTCTAAAGGGCCTGAGATCCTCTTCGGTACCCAGTGACTAACATTTGTACCATGACCAAGAAGACCCATGTTATGTGTGCCACCACCCCATGTATACAACTCACCAGATGCAGTAACAGCACAGGTATGAAAGTCACCGCATGCAACAAGCTCAATAGTATTGACAGATGATTCAACAAGACCGGGTTGAATGGCATCCGCCCCAACACCATGGCCAAGACGCCCTCCACATTCTTCACCCCATGTAAAAACCTCCCCATGTCTGGTTACAAGTGCAGCATGCTTTGCACCACATGCCACGAGCTGAACATCGAAAACTGTGTTGGAGTTCAGTGGTCTAGGGAAAAGGATATCAGCCTTGCCACTAAAATGGGTACTATATCTATCTGAGCTCACCTTTACTGCACTTTCACATATGACCTCTCCCCACACATATACATCTCCTAAAGAATCACAATCATCATGTGCAGACCCATGACTTGATGTGCTAGGAGCACTAGACACACTAACTCTAAAAATATCTGAAGCGGTCCCTTTTGCCTGCATATTTGTTGCATCTGACCTTTCAAAGTTTATGGCCTTCTCAAATGAATAGCTCTTTGATAAACTACTTGAATTTAAACTGCTTTGAGGAGAACTCAATCCAGTACTAACGGAACTGCCACTTACCCTGTTGGAAGCTAAATCTCTATTATCCTGCAAAAATTGACATATCTTAACCATTGAAAATATGATAAAGGACAAAAAAAATAACCCACAAGATCAAAATAAATCGGCGTACTTTAACCACTCAATTTAAAAAAGCATGTAATGTATACGACTATAGAGAAAGGTACGTAAGTGAGGACAAATTTCCAACTCCAGTACATTCCAACTCTCGATATCAGATAATAGACAAAGACAATTAATCAAGTAACAAACTATTCAAAAAGAAAGGGAGTTTCTGCATTGAATTGCAATTTATACTGATTTTAAGTGTTGAAATCTACAAGCCACATTATATCTAAAGTCTGGGAGTTTTTTTTTGTTTTTTTTAACATTTTATTCTAGAACTTTTGAGAGGAAAGAATCAAACATTTTTTTCATCTTCCTTAGGTTTACTAAGTCTAGAACAGTCTTCAAATTTTCTACAGAATCGATATGAGCATCGATAAGGGCCTTAAATAACAATGGAAAGAACAAGACGTCTAAAGTGAACCCAACAATCGCTCTCCCCCTCCCAGCACTCTCATCTCTACCCCATCTTTCTCTCTCTATCCCTCATTTTTTCTCGCTCTTCCTCTCAAACTCTATCCCTCCCTTTAATAATAATGGAAAGAATGTGTTTAAAATGAATCAAATAACCCCGCGCCCCAGCCGTCATCTTTAAATATCTTTCTCATTCTCTCTCTCTCTCTTCCTCCTTTTTTTTATCGCGCTCTCTCATCGCTTTTTTCTCCCTTGCAAACTCTATCCCCATCACCACTTCTCTCGTATCACCAAGCCCTCTCATATATACCATATTTTTCTCATTCTCTCTCCATCCCTCCATATTTGTTATCGCACTCTCTCATCTCTTCTTTCTCCTTCTCAAACTCTCCCCAGCACCACTTCTTTAGCATTACCATCCTCAAGGAAACTCTATTATTCTCCACTATACCTCCTGATTCATCTTTGATCATTCTGTTTTACAAATACTCATCCCTCGTCCAATGCACCACATCACCCAAGCTACACCAAAATCCATACATCCTAGAAGTATCCACTCATCCGGCTTCCCAGCAAACCTCTCGTGTGAAGTTGCAAGAGAAAATAGATGGACAGTGTCCTCTCCCTCCCTCATACACAGACAACGTGCCTCGACCATGCTAGGAGAAAAATGTGCTCGAAACTCCCTCGTCATGACTTCATCTCCTTAATATGCACGTGAAAATCATTATCCTCAAAGGAGATCGTATTTTCCAAATTTAGTTGCAATCCCCAGCTTACTCAGGATCTCCATGCACACTCAGATACTCTCTGGGCTTTAAAGGCCCTTCTTGACAAAGAAACCCCCCCCCCCATGTCGATAGTATATTTTATTCTAAGCAGATACTATGAGATCAGATCATAGGGATATTAGAATCTTCTATGAGATTTATTGGAACACTTATTCGGACAGTATGTTTATCAGAATTGCAAAAGTAGTAGTGAAACATTTTTTCATTGAAGCAATTCAAATATCCAGAAATTCCCTTTTATGTAGAAAGCTCCGTAGAAAATATCAAACCACACTATTGTAGGCCTTCAAGAAATCCACCTTCCACGGCAAACTAATCATCCATCTCCTCTTCCAATCTATCGTGATTTCAGATGCCATAACCACGATGTCTACAATCATTCACCCAAAGATAAAAGACATCTATAACACGCTCACACTTATAACACACACTGTAAATCAGAATTACATAAGTTGTAGTGAGACAGTATTTCATTGAAGCAATTCAAAGATCTAGAAATCCCCTTTTATGTAGAAAGTTCCATAGAAAATATCAAACCACTCCCCTTTTATGTAGAAAGTTCCATAGAAAATATCAAACCACACTATTGTAGGCCATCAAGAAATTCACCTTCCACGGCAAACTAATCATCTATCTCCTCTTCCAATCTATGGAGATTTCAGATGCCATGACCACGATGTCTACAATCATTCACCCAAAAATAAAAGACATCTATAACACACTCACACTGTAGTTTTGAGCACCCCCCGTAGCCTATCAACTATTGGCTTAGATACATTAAAAAAGATGTGTCAAATAACACCATGGGTATAAAATCATTCGCATGCAAGGTGGCATCCTTCTAGGGGATCAAAAACTCAACGCCCAATTAATAACAGCAAAGAAAGAATCTCTTGAATTCCTCCACCATCTCCAACACATCTTGTCTAACCACTTTCCAGAAAAACCTTTGGAAAAGAGAATCAAGATATATTCCAAGCTGAATGAGCCATCATCATTCAACTCACACATAGCCTCTCAAACCTCCTATGCAGAAAAAAGCCACGATCAGATGCTCTATTTAATCCAGACCGAGCATGTTGGTCCCTTTCTAAGCCACCTCGAACTAGGCCCCTGTGAACGACATGGCCCCTCTGACTGTCTAGTTTCCTCGCATGACTTAACTCCTAAGCAACAGCGAGTACCACAGAGCTCCATGATGCTATACTTTCTTCTAAGTGTAGCACAGCCATGCCATCAAGTCAATCTCCTCGTAGTGCCAAGCAATAGTGATGGAGAAACCCACCCGCATAACCATGCTCCTCTCTTCCCCGAGCATGAGCACCACGGTTGCCCCTTGTAGCCTACTCTCATAGATGGTTGTCATATACCAAGCTACATCAAAACACCCTCTCAGCTAACTCATGGCCCAAAAATATAGCCTCCAACCATAATGGGGCTAGAACACAAATGGTTGTCCGAGGGCACAACCTGAAATGTGTCACGACCTGTCCTGTTGTCCTACATATAGGTTTTGATTCCAACACAAAACTCGTATGTCTGCACTCTCCATATAATCGAGGCAAGACCAAAGGATACAATGAAGTAGATCCGTCTAGTATCGGAAGTCCGCCCAATTCTAAAGATCCACTATCTTGCTCAGGCTTGTCAATTGAAATTGTTCTTAAGACTCTATCAAGTGGGCCACCTATGTGTAGGGCAACTGTTCAAACCCTCTTGGCCCCCACAAGGAAACCATTCCAATACCATCTTATCCTCAAATATCAAAAGGTTAATATTTCACCCCAAAAATACAGGGATGGCCACCAACAACAGAACCACTGATGAATACCATACGTTCAAGCACTAATAGAAACTCCACAACCAACTCATCCCCGCCAATGCCATGGACCGTGATTGGAAAGATAATCTGCATCACCTTCTAGCATACCATCGCAGGCAACATCAAACTAAGATTACCATCAAAATCCACTATGACGAGAGTTGCTACATGAATCGAAGTATATACTGGAGTGGGACCCGCCATGGCATCGGGTGACCGAGTGCGCGATCCTATCTGTGCGGACTTCCAGGTAGCACCAATAAAAAGTAAAATAGCATTCAAATTCAAACAACATGTCGATCATATACCAGACCTCATCCATAGTCGGACAGGGCAAATCTCGATTATAAGACCAAGCCTAGGTCTCCCACAACTATATATCTAATATGGCACATGTCTAGTTTCCGCAAGAAAGTGATATCTCCTATAATTCACACATTTACTACTGAAGATATGTGGTGCCTCGAGAGGTTTCATCTCGTAACTTATGATGCATTCAACTTGGTAAGGGCACTGCAACCTTACATCTAGGGATGAGCATTGGGATGGGTCGGTATAACATCCAGATCTGCACGAACCCGAACCCGACCCGATTAGAGTCTGTATAACTCAATAAATTTTCTAATCGGTGTTAAATAACATAAATCGATCAATTGATCGTGAATTAAAAGTCGTTCGGGCGAAATCGATCAAAAACCGATCGCATCGTAATGTGTGCCCGAAAAAACCGCAACGCAAATTCGGAAACCGCGAAACAAACCAAGACCACCCAAAAATCCGATTCGATAAAATAAGACCAACGAAATCGACCGTTCGTCGATCGGAGGTCGTTTGATATTTTAAAATAGTAAAATTTAATGACCAATCAAGACCGTATCCCGGAAATTTCGAGGATTCATCTTCGACCCGAAGTATATGAATATTATACTCATTTTGATCGTCATTCAGAGACGGTCAAAACGAGCTATTGCGCACCAAAATCCGACACTCGAGGTGCATATACGGTCAACTTCCGTTTCTAGATATAAAAGAGCTTTTGTAAAATAATAATAATAAATTTTTTTATAAACAGACAGCAGTCTGGCCCATCCCACGTCATGCTTTTCTTCCCTCCATTTGGCCTTCTCTCATTTCCATTTGTTTTTTTTACACATGTCATCATACCAAGCCTCATTTCCCTTGTATATAACATCACACCCCCTCCCCTCTTTCTCCCTATTTCTCTCAAACTTCTCAGCCGTAGAAGCCCCCCTTCCTCCTCTATTCTGCTGGAATCTGGAGCTATAGCCTCTCTCTCTCCATTTTTCTCCAACCATAGAAGGCACCTCCTCCACATTTGCTGCAGTTCCAGCCCCAGTGTTGACCATGGCAGCCCAGTAAGCTGCTGTCCAGCAGCTCTAGAAGCTGTTGCAGGCTCCTCCTCCTTCCCTATTGAAGTTGTGAGCTTCTTCCAAGCAGCTAGGGTTGCTCTTCAAGCATCCCTCTTGCAGCCATTTGTTGCATGCATGTTACTTCTCCAATATTTGGAGCAAATTCAAGGTACAATCTTCCATTCCTCTCCTGCAACATCTTTCCAAAGCTGTAGGAGCCTTTCTAACCACTTTTTCTTCCAAAATAGAGACTTTCATGCTGCTGTCCAGCAACAGTTCAAGCACATGCTGACTTAGCTTCAAGTTTTCAAGAAATTTAGGAAAAATCTTCTCCTCTCCTCTTGGAGTTGCTTCCCAATTGAAGCCATTGCATGTCAAATTATTCTCCAATTCTTGGAGAATTCAAGAGGTACATCTTTACCTATCTCTTGCTGCAATCCATGTTCTTCAACAAATATTCCACCTTTTGACTAATATAAGTTATAAACTAATACACATAGATGGTTACAAACCAAGAGAAGATTAAAGTTTCCATATCAGTCCTAAAAAGAATGGAATATCTGAAACCAATTTCTGTAAACATAAACAACAAAGCAAATGAGAATTTCTGGTTCCGAAAAATAATTAGGATTATTTGAAAGTGAAAACGTCATTATTTATATATAGACTTTCAGTTATAATTAGCATACGGATTGACATTATACACACCCATGCTAATTAAGGGGGGCCAATATTATGATTTGAGTACCATTATACAATCATATGCTATGTGCAGACCATGTCAAAGAATCTAGGAACAAATATGCAATCTATTAATTAAAGTTCCTCCATTATTTTATATGAAGGATGCACCAATGAGTGGATACAGAAATAAGATTCGTACTAATCATAATTAACTTACTGCTACTTTCAAAACTAAATTAGATTTCCGTCTATTGCCTAAGTTACTAGGAGAAGAGTAAATAGTGGAAATTCACCGGACTTATATTGATCTCATGTTTGGAAAAGAAAGATTTGGGGTATATCCGGCATAGATTAAGACCAAATTTCAGATCTAAATCCAATTCACCGAATATAAATCCCACTTCGAATCCTAGTAAATTATTTGTCAAATACGGATCTTATATAAATCTTTCCAAAACATCTGGTTGGATAGAAAGAAACGAGTAACCATAAAATTGAAATAGAAGTGGAAGGATTAAAATTCTAGATGACAAATCTATTGTCTTTGCATCATATGGTGTGGGCACTTCATTATGAAATACAACAACAACAAAGCCTTTTCCCACAATTAAGTATGGCACTTCATTATGAAATAATTGAAATATTTCATAGGCAACATTCTGATATCCGTAGGCTCTCCACCTATATCAGACTCTCCATAGGCAACATTCTGATATCTTTAAGCTCTCCACCTACATCAGACTCTCCACCAACATCATCATTAACAAAATAGCTAATTTCGTTATGCAAAGTATTTTCCAGTTTCAAAACAATGGAAATCCAAAATCATTATCTATCAGAGAGTCTATAGAATATTATTAAAATGTATAAGAGAGAAAATTTTGCACTTGCACTTTAGGAGTCTTATTGATTTAAGTTTTCAGGAGAATCCTGGAACCATTATCAAAAGTTGGTCAGCTAAGATTCAACAAAGTATACTATACTATTCATACAATCTCTTATATCTAGGGTGTTATGGCATATGATCAGAAAACTCCCATCCTTCGATGTCTCAACTGGAACTGGTACAATTGAGACATGATTCTTATATAGGTATCATATAAAACAAAATGGTAAAGACTAGCTAGATCCATATCCAAAGCATGGATGATAATCTTATGATTTTAGAAATAATAAAATATGACCAAAAAGATCGATCATCTTCATAAATTAATCTTTTAGGTATACTCTACTATTTATACGTATCACCAAAGATAGGTAGTGACAAAATACCTAGATTTATAAAGTCAACCATTGAAGAGTTTGAGAAAGAATGTGGTAGATGAATAAGTGATATCAATGATGAATCAGTTATATCAATAATATCGTTGATTAAAAAGACCTAGATCTGTACAATCAACCACATAAAGGATTAAGAAAGGATGAAGGATCAAGTCATTGATGACTGATAATTAAAGAGTGCCAGTCATGGTGACCTTTACGCCTGACAGTGCGAGGGTGTGGTGACCCTCAGCTGGGCGGGAGATTAGGAAGCCCAGTTAGGGCAGCGGCCGCTTAATGCACGGGTCTGGGATCCCAGTCTTTTTCTCGGTTTTCTCGCGAACACTCGCAGTTTTTACGCCTCTCTGAGATCCACAGGTTTTCTTTTAAAGACCAGTTCCGCTGACCCTTGTTTTTTAGGGTACCTAGGCTGGAGGACCCTTGGTTTTAGTTTTTCGAGCTCGTTAGCCCGTACCGGTCGGGCCGGTTTTTCTTTTAGAGTAACTTTTCCGAAAAGTCTCTCTCACCCGTCTTAGTGGCGTAGTTTTGGAGTAGACCTACCCCTCTATTGGACCGCCTTCCAATTAGAGGGCGAGACGGAAGAGCCTTTTTGTTGGCTACCTCACCGCTTGAGTTTTATTTTTCGCCAGCAGACTTGGCGATGCTACATCCGAATCATCCATGTATACATCTGAATCCTCTATGGCTACATCTGAATTGGTTACAGTTGAATCTGAAAAAGATACATTTGAGATTGGATTGAGTCACAATTGAGTTGGCTAAAGTTGAATTACAGTTGAATTGGTTACATAAAAGCTTGGTTACAGTTTAGTTGGTTTCCGTTGAACTAGTTACTTTTCTGCCAATAATTCCTGGCAAAGAGAGAAGACCATATCATGAAAATCATCCTTATTAGACTATCCACTAAGCTTGAGAAAATCAACAAGGGAAGAATCAAAATCCCAGATCCATCATATACCCTTAGGGTTCGTTTGGTTGCAGGGTTGGGCAGAGTTGGGTTGGGCAGGGGTACCCCTGTGAATAGTAAACTGTGAGGAGGATTAAGCCGTTTGGTTGGAGGGGTAACCCGGGTTGGGCCAACCCAACCCGGCCCAACCCTGCAACCAAACGAACCCTTACTATGATCAATCCACAAGATCTTTAAACATCATTATAAGCATTTAATAGAGATAATGATCATATCAGAGACTCATCATCCACATTCTCAAGATCCATTAAACATATATTATAATTAATAGAAAGGCAATGACTTAAATATGGATCATATAATATTTGTATAAAAATGATTATTATGGGTAATTAATGTAGGATGAGTAGAATGGGGTTTTACATACCAAACAACTTGAAAGCCTGTTTCATAGCAAGTAGCTTTAAATTTTAATTGTCAAGGTCAAATTACTTGCTTTCTTTTGGAGCCACTAAATTCCTGATAATTTTAATTAATTAGATTTACTCAACATTTGTTGATGTTCTTTTCTCTCTATTCCATGGATTGCAGGCAAAATTCCTGCACCGTTGTATTGGGAGAATTGAACATCAGCCTCTGCAGTTACAATTATCAGGTATGCATGCTATAGTTTGTTCAAGATATTATATGCTTTTATTTCTCTTCTGATATAATTGGGATGCATGTACATAATGCTATTTCTGTTGCTACATGTTAACTGCTATGGATATTTATGCAATATAATTGTGACATACTGTAGTTCTGTGGCTTATTAGTTAATTTGTAAATGTCATTCGTAAAGAAAAAAAATTCCCAAAAATTTTCAGTACTCTAATGTGATCTTCAACAAACGTGATACTACGGGTGATATGTAAACGGGTATTCCAGATCCGCGAGAGCGGGCCTCACAGTCGGCCCAGCCTAGGCCGAAGCCCAGCCCAAGCCCAAGTTAGGATTGGGTCAGGCATGGGCCACATAAGTTTTGGATCAGGCTCGAACTTGGCTATGCCCAACCAACGAGCTCAACCCGATTGATAGCTCGATAAATGACCCAAAGGCCCAACCCATGTTAGGCCCGATTACACTGCCTAATTGAGGGCTTGAGTTAGGCCCGTTTACAAGGCTCGAAAACCCCTCCAGCCATTGGAAATTTGGAATTAAATAGGGTGCTGGAGATCGAAGCCTTCCAATTATACATGAGATACGACGCCTCCCTCTTCCTTTCCCCTTCCCAAATCCAAACTCAACCCTTTTCCCCAACCACCTCACTAGCCCTAACCTCGCACGATCCTTACCACCCATCGGTGTCGCGCCGGCCTCGCCACTTCTACGTTGAGTCCACCCCTCGCTACTCCTCCACCCTCTGCGTGCCAGCAGGCAGCAGTATCCGCACTGCGTGCGGCTCCATCTTACTACATGGCTCTGTAAGGTCATTAAATTCATTTTTCATCTCTTGTAATTCTCCCAAGATACTTTGATGCAAATTAAAATTTGCAACGGTGAAAAATAGTTGTTTGGTGGAGAAATTTAGAGAGGAGAGGAAGAGAGAGGAGAACGTGCTGGTTGCGCGGGGTTTTGGAGATAAACTGCGAAGATCGCGTCGAGGGATAGAAAGAGACAAAGAGAGATAAAACTCAATTTTATATCATCTGAACTTTACTTACAATAGACTACCAACCCCTTTATATAGGAGGGGTGGAATTACAAAAATAAAAAGTGAATCAAATTCGAATTCGAATTCAAATCCTAAATGATCCTAATTGACTCTAATCGATACTAATTGACTCTTAACTAATTTTATCTACCAAAAAGTTGAGATTACAATATCAATTTATTTTAATAAAATATGCAATTAACTCAAATAACTAATTATGGATGGAAATGCCTAAATTGAAAAATCCCCAAATCAGCTTCTGATTCAATTCGATTCGCCCCGTCAATTTGGAAATGATTGCATCAATTCTCCTCCGCTTGAAAAATTCATCTCCCGACGAATTGCTTGATCTTCGATGCGTCGTTGGAGAATTCGATCTTGAAAGTGTAGCTTCAAACCCAATTAGATCCTTTTCAACGTTGCGTTTGTAATTTCTTTCCACTGAGGGGTATGGCTGCAAATTTTCTACCTCTTCATTTGAAACAATTTTGTAAGTGGAGTTTTTGAATATCCCCTTTGAATAAAGACTTTTGTAAGGGGGCCTTCTCTGCAATTTCTACAAATTAATCTCTCATCCCTGATCTTGTGGGGTTCGATTGCCCTGGAAGAGAACCCACATATTAGGGTTCCCCGTGTCTTTATTTGGCGACGACGGCGGCGGAAGTTTCGGATCCATGGGCGGCAGTGACGATCACGTTGGATGCACAAACGATGGCGACTGGGTCCCCACAAGGGACGCACGGAGTACGGGAGTAGTGTCGAGTCTCGAAACCTGCAAGGGGACGACGGTGTCGGATGGAGAAGGGGTGGGGGATGGTGGCTCTTCGTGGGGGATGGCGGTAGCAGTAGCTAAGGGTTGGGAGGCGAAGTATGGTGGCGGCGTGGGCGATGGAGGAAACGTGCGGCACTGAGGAAGGTGGAGGGGGTTGTAGCAGGATTAGGGGCTCCACAGGGTGCGAGAGGGCAGCGGGAGGGGGTGATGGCAGCGATGGGGCAAGGGGGGTTGCTGGGGACGCGAGGGCTGCCCGAGGGGGTGTTGGGGCTGGGAGGGTTGCCAAGGTAACGGAGATGGGTTGCAGTAGAGGCGGTGTGGTAGTTTGGAGGATGACAGGGAGCTGCAACTAGGCGATTGGGGGTGCCGAAGGTGCGGGGGCTGCAGCAGGGACCCGGGAAGGGGTCGTGGGTGGCACGGGAATCGATTCTTCCAACGATTGTAGGTCTGAATATACCTGGACAGCAAGCAGATCGGTGATTTCCTATGCTTCTTCTGTAGGGTCTTCGTCAAATATGGGGCCCAGGTCTTCGATTTCGTTTTGTATCGAAGTTGTATCAATAAAATATTTGTCTTGCATGAAAGTACCTTCGTTTTCTTGATCAAAAGTAGGTTGTACAACAACTTCTGTGCTCTGAATTTTGTCATTGTCAAGCGAATCTTCTTTGATTTGTGTGTCCAACCATTCTTGGACTTTGATGTTGGATACAAGGCGTTGCTTGAACTTCCTTGAACGCGAGCGAGAATGCGAACCTTGAGATAGGAGGCTCAGATCGAACTTCACATGCCAATATGCGATAGGATCGTTGAATCGTAGGGACGATTCGGTTTCTATGCACTGATACCAAATGATGCAAATTAAAATTTGCAACGGTGAAAAACAGTTGCTTGGTGGAGAAATTTAGAGAGGAGAGGAAGAGAGAGAAGAATGCGCCGGTTGCGCGAGGTTTTGGAGATAAACTGCGAAGATCGCGTCGAGGGAGAGAAAGAGACAAAGAGAGATAAAACTCAATTTTATATCATCTGAACTTTACTTACAATAGACTACCAACCCCTTTATATAGGAAGGGTGGAATTACAAAAATAGAAAGTGAATCAAATTCGAATTCAAATTCAAATCCTAAATGATCCTAATTGACTCACTGATACTAATTGGCTCTTAATTAATTTTATCTACCAAAAAAGTTGAGATTACAATATTGTTAGAAAATCGGAAGCGGAAGCGTAAACATGGAAAAAATAATAAAGAACAAAGAAGAACGTGGGATTTTACGTGGAACCCTACTCCGTGAGGAGCGGGATGAAACCACGGGAGAAGCCCTCAAAGGGGCGGATATTGTATTCCTTTTTCTCAATGGATACAGGAGGTCTGGGGTTCCTTATATAGCCTCTCCAGAGCCTCCAAATCCCACCACTGGACGATGTGGGACTAAACTATCCATTTACCCTGCTACAACACAATTGGCGCATACACCTTATACTCCAACACTCCCCCTCAAGCTGGAGCATGCAATGCTCAGCTTGGACAAACATAAAGAGACTCAACTCAATGCTACAAGACACTACGGACAATATCAACCCAATGCGCGCATTGCTGCAGTCGAGGACGTTGCTTCTCATGCCGTGCAGGTGAGGAGGACGAACGGGCTGGAGTGTGAGTCAACTGAAGACTCGGAATCTGACCATCGAGTCTGAAACTGCGCCTGAAGTCTCCTCGTCGGAGAATTGAATCTCTCCCATCTGGCTCAGAGAATGGTGCACTGCTCTGGTGTACCTATGATACCACATGAAAACCCTTGCCCTCAAGGGAATGGTCCTCTGCTCTGGAGTCCCTATGGCTCACATGAAAACTCTGGCCGAACAACAACAAGAATGATGGGGACCTCGAACTGATGATGGCAACATATGCTCATCTGAAAATGACCGCAAACATATGCGTGTCTGAAACTGGAGACTCGGAAACTCTTGAACGTCGAGTATGAAACCGAACTGTAGAGTCTGATCAACTGGCTGGTCTGGAGACTAGCATCTGAATCTGGATTCTTGAACAATGTAACAGACCTGTGACTCTACATATACTCCCCCTTTCTCCCATACTTGTCGGAAAACATGGACGTCGACAAGTTGGGAGAAGACAAAATAATGGGGATAAAGAAAACATTAAATAGCCGACTTCATTTTTTTGTGTACGTGCCTTTTCTTTATTTTCCTTCTCCTTTTTTTATCACACATTTTTTCTCAGAAAACGGCCCAAAAAAGGCCCATCACTCATTCACATTTTTTCTCAGATTACGGCCCAAAAAGGGCCCATCACTCATTCACATTTTCCATGTGCCATTGAGGGTGGAGGAGATGGAGTTGAACTCGTGGGTCTGGAGGATCTCGCCGCTGGGGTGCGTATCGCAGGTGGAGGTCGTCGCCGCCGCGCGATGCCTGTGCGCGAGGGAACTGGAACTGCGCGAGATGTGCGGGCTCGCGCTGAGCAGAAGATGCCTGGATGCGCCGCCACGCGCCTGGGGCACGCGGGCGGTGCGGGGTGCGCCATGGGACTCGCCAGGGTCGATGGGAGGCAAGGCTCGGGGCCTGGGACTCGTGTGCGCCTAAGCGTGCTGGATGATGTCGCTTGGGCGTGCTGGATGCGTGTGGGAAGAGATCGCCGCTGAAGAGATCGATCTGGAGCGTACGGTACGGGGGACAGGAAGCTGATGACGCCTGAAGGATCAGGGGGTAGGGGGGCCGCTGAGATCGATGATGCATCTGCGCCTCCTCATGGAACAGATCTGGAAGAGAAATGCTATAGCAGGGGACGGCATATAGATATTCCAGAAATTAGGGTTTCAATCGAAACCCTAGACAGAACTTGATAAAATCACAATCATAATCTTTATAAAGAAGATCTACAAGAACAAACACTAATCGAATCTTGAACAAATAAAAAACTTGAAATCCTCAAGATCAACCTGGCTCTGATACCATGTTTGAAAATCGGAAGCGGAAGCGTAAACATGGAAAAAAATAATAAAGAACAAAGAAGAACGCGGGATTTTACGTGGAACCCTACTCCGTGAGGAGCGGGATGAAACCACGGGAGAAGCCCTCAAAGGGGCGGATATTGTATTCCTTTTTCTCAATGGATACAGGAGGTCTAGGGCTCCTTATATAGCCTCTCCAGAGCCTCCAAGTCCCACCATTGGACGATGTGGGACTAAACACTGGATGGGGTAAATGGATCTCCTCCAGGATCCATTTACCCTGCTACAACACAATTGGCGCATACACCTTATACTCCAACAAATATCAATTTATTTAAATAAAATATGCAATTAACTCAAATAACTAATTATGGATGGAAATGCCTAAATTGAAAAATCCCCAAATCAGTATCTGATTCAATTCGATTCGCCACGCCAATTTGGAAATGATTGCATCATATTTAAACTAATTTTGCCACTTTTTTTATTCATTGTTTACCTGCTTTGTTGTTTCTCGTGGTTTTCTGTTGAGAATTTCAATATTTGATCTGAATCATGCGGCTACATTAAAATGATTTATTTTTTGTTGAAAAGATAAAGCATGACTATTTAAGATGGATGGCCATCCGATTATTATTAAAAGAAGGTTTCAAAGGTGATCACATGTGTATCTCAGTGTCCATTTCAGGAGCACACCAAAGATGAATGCAAACCTTAGCATCAGGGAAAACATCCATACAAAAGACTTCTCGTCTTGGAACACAACAATATGCAACAAAAGTCATGCCCCAAATCTAAAGTGATGGATTTATATGGGCCGGCCCGATCCAAGCCCGACCCATAAAAATTTGGCCAGTCTTGGGCTTGGGCCGATAAAAAAATTAAGTGGGCTACGGCCTGACCCAAAACCTGATTTGTTAAATGGGCTTGGGCCTGGGCCTTATAGGGCCCGGCCCAAGCCCGACCCATGCTCATCCCTACTTGCATCATAGCATGAGTCAATGGCCACCGATGGACTCCTTCTCCCATAGTTTTCTTGCCTATATGGAAATACTGACGATCGAATTCCATCAGCCCTCCTAACTAAAAGAGAAAAACCATCCTCTTTACATCATCCCATTTCCCCTCGATATCAGTCTCATAAATCTATAAATCTATATAATTGGGGGAGCTAAAGTCACTCGGGAGAGTAGGACATGTGTGAAGCTAGGTTTGTAGGCAAGGGACAAGAGTCAACTTGATTTCCTTTTCTTGATAGATGGTCTGCTAGAGCGTCAAGTCTACTATAGATTTCGGGAAGACAAGGTAAAATAGATAATAAGAAAATAATAATAAGTAGTGGTGCGAGCTCCGAGGCGAGCGAGTCCTACCTCACACTCATTTCTAAGGTCAAAGAGTTGCTAAGACCATACTTGGGCTAACCTTAATTAATTGGGGCATGGGCTCTCACTAGCACCCTGGGACTTGGAACTGCGAACCCATGCCCCGTATATAATATAATTGCAGTAAGGCCTAATCCAACTAGCAGGCTCACCAACCAGGATATAGTAGGGTCTTGGACCCCCAACGTCAATATATCAAGTCAGCGGCATGCCTTCACCCAAGCACATATATTTCAAAGTCGAGTGTAGACATCTACCGTTGATGCTTGCTTATAGGCAACTTCTATGAATGGGCAAGATCCGTGCCAAATATCTCGTGTGTGCTTATTTATAGGCGGGTGGCTAATTATTGGAGATTGTTGCCCGATCACAAGAGCTTTCCACTTTCTTTAGAAGGATGGAGCATGCTTACATCCTCGCTCTTATAGTGCGACTCATTGATATTAAATAGTAAATGCCAGAGATATAAATATTTTGCCAATATTAGAGAGTGAGTGCTCGTTATTGTTCCAGAGTGAAGCGGAAAAGAGGGGTGAGCTGCAAGACTAGGGGGATTCCATTATATATTCTCTTATTTAATTTGAAGCACACCCGCTTCTTTCTTTCTATATAATATTATAGAGGAAGATTGCACTTTGCCTTCTCTACTCTCTTCTTCAGTCCTGAAATGATGTCGTTCTCCACTTTCCTTGTATATATTTAAGGATTGGTGATGAACGACAAGAGAAGCGAGAGTTGAAGCACTTGAGCCTTGACCTTTGCAACTAAATGGGACCTCCCCACATCTCAATACCAACATTGTCCGAAGGAAGCATCGTCCCTCAGAATCCCAACCCCTTCTTGACATAGACAAGTGAACCACACAAATGTATTACACCACCGAAGAAAAGCATCCCAACTCTCCAGCAACATTGGCACATCCTCATAAATGCAAGTATCAGTCGATAAGGCTACCACTAAGTAGTGATCCAACAGCAACCCCTTAGATCTCATATGCGTGCTCCAAAAGGCCACCTCTTTGTACCTTAAACATGCCAAGTGCTTATGCCATTGACTTCACACTTTTGATGCCACAACCCAAATTGCATGTAAGGACTCAGGTGTCCTACCTTCCTACAATGAAAGCACGCCTTCAATTCATGGGATATCTTTGCAAAGAGCATTATCTTGACATATCAAAGACATAACACGCTTCGGGACCCATCTAATCATATATCAAAGACATAACGTATCGATGTGCCTGAATGACCATCCTTTCTCATCATTGCATCTTCACCTGCAACCACTCCCCCCCACCCTCTCCCTCTACCAATGCCATTATGTTGCCTTGCCACCTTTTTTGTCTCCTGACATTGAGATTGACCACCTCACAATCAATAATCCCTCTTACTCCATCAACCGACCCTTATAGTCATACATTTTAATGTACATATGGGAGAGGATCACAATAGAGATATAGTTTTGATTATAGAAAATAGTATGGGAAATCAAAAGGCAAAATTTTTTAAAGAAGACCTCTACGACAAGATTGTGGACAATTTTAGGCATTGAAGCTGCAAGGAACCAACAATGAGAAATGGTTCTTTCTCAGACGAAGCATGTACCAGAGATCTTTAAAGATGCAAACAAAGTAAGCGTCAAGCCCTCGCATATCCCCGTTGTGGGCTTAGTGGTTAATCCATTATTTAAACCACAAGGCAACACAGGAGTATAGAGGGCAAATTTCTACATTGAACTATAACCAAATTATATATCAGCATATATATGAGGAAAGGGAAGCTATTCCATAGATTAGCTAACCTTAGCTACTCTATGGACATTTTTCGTCGTTTTTTTCAAAATACCACCGTGTATTTTCATCACCATATCCATCTAATATGTCATTCCAATTTCGTCAGAAATAGAGACTCCTATACCCTCCATCAAGAACATGTCATTTTAACAGACTTAGAATAGCTATAATCGACCTTCTGGATGGAGGGCATGGGAGTTTCAATTTCTGACGAAATTGGAATGAGATATTAGATGGATATAGTGATGAAAATACATGGCGGTATTTTCCCAAAAAAATAAAAAACGGTGAAAATGTCTATGGACTAGCTTCCCTTTTCTCCATATATATTTAGTCATGTCATAGTTAGATAAATTTTTTATCCGAAAAAGGGAAACATGTTATGGTGCCCGCCCCAAATAGATTAAAAAGATGAGGAAAACTACAAGAAGACTTACAGAAGCCAAGACTCGAGAAGAGTCATAAAATGGAAAATTACATTATCGCAATAAAAATGTTGTAAAGAAAAGAGTGCACCATTTCTAGCTAACCATACAACCTAGATCGTTGCCATAAGGCGAATAAGGTCCTCTCTTGGGTGATGCTTTATCGCCATCAAAGAGTTCGAAAATCAATCTAAATTCTGAAATTCAATCAACCTGCACCCACGTCCAGCCAGATTGATGATGTTCTCATGAAATAGAAGAAGAGATGCTCCAATGTCCCAATCTATATCTCGCAAAGGTGTCACCTATTGGAGACATCCATGAAGAGTCTCGCACAACAATCCCAAGTCATAATACGGTTTCTACGCATCATCCCTATAAAAAAACTAACTCTGCTTAGCAACTTTAGCTCCCAGATAAAATTAAAGTCCAGCATGCGCACGTCAATCCTGGGAGGAGGTGATATGGAAATCGCTATGTAGGTCCATTTTACTGAGAAAGAGTTATCCTTCCACACCCAATGATCACGTCCTTTAGTTGGCCTATCAGTCTAACTAGAGATTCCAAGAGAAGAAGGAAATCCTCTAAGCATTGATAAGAAAAATCCATCAAAAACGAAGGCATCCAATTACCATCAACCCAACAATCTGACACCCTTGCACCACGATTAGCAGCCAAGGCAAAAATGCGTGGAAACCAAGAGGAAAAGGGACCTTTACATGTCCAGTTATCAGTCCAAAAAATAAAAGAACTACCATTTCCCAGTACAGAATGAAAGAGTTCATGAAAGCACGGCAACATAGATGATGCCCTTCCAAAAAGCCGACGAGTGAACGATCGGTCGTTGGGGGCAAGCTACCGACCTCCCCTAAGCTGTAAATGTTGCAAACGAGTCTGCAACAAAGGTCTTCACTTCTGCCCCAAATTCTACTAACCAATTTCACGAGTAACGCCTCAATCATGGTTTTCAAACGGGTGATTCCAAGGCCGACATCTGCCTTTGACAAAGTTACAATCTCCCAGTCTTCTAGGTGAATACCGGAACCATCCTTCCCTGACATGGCCCAAAGAAATCTCTGCATGATCTTCTCAAGCCGATTCCTAACGCCAATGGGGAGAAGATGAGAGGACATGAAAAACAATGGAATAGTCGAGAGAACGTTCCTCTCCTGTACAATCGAGGCATTGGGATCGACCTAAAGGAGTATCGGTAAGGTCTTAAGGATCCTAGCAGATGGTCGGCTGCCTAGATCAGATCCTAGGGCTACTTTTGTTCTTCTAGAAATCCCTAGGAATTTAATGATGGAAGTTTCATGTTCGTTGATGTTAGATCGGGCATCATTGTGACTTCTGGTGCATCTTCTCCCTCCACCACCCCCGTCGTGTTCTGGGGATGTGGTTGCAACGAGCTCCTTCGCGACAATGAGGTTCCGGAGAAGGACAATCACATCAATAGCTGAGCCATTTCTGGAAGAGAAAAATAGACACATTGGAGCAAATCTCGATGGTTGCAATTTTGAAGGAGCAATCTGGTTTGAATTTCAAAAACATTCCTAAACTGGAGTTGGGTTGCCTTGCGATACCTAAACCCTCGCTTGCAGCGCCCCTCTTTCCTTCGGGATCTTCGCCTTGTCCTAGATGCCCTCAGCAGAGCTGGATACTCTCGCTCAGATTTGACTCAATCCTGGGTTTCTCCTAAGCTCCTCTAGAAGTCTCCTGTAGTGGGCACCTCTGGTTTTGATTGCGTGGAAGAGGCTCTAGGAACCGGTTCGATACTAGAACCTCTCGGATATTCGAAGATGTCTGACTATACTGACCCGATTAAGGTTATTAGATCAGCCTTATTAACGGGTTTGCCGAACCATGGTAGCAGTTTACCTTTAGAGCTCCAACAGTGCTCGACTAAGCCCTCTGATACTATGCAGAACCCGAGTAGCGATTCTATCGTTGAACCTATCTCATGTAGCCCTCCTTTATGATGTCAAGAGCCTTATTTGACAAACACGTTGTGTCTTGTTGAGGCTTTCTCAAATGCAAGAACTCCTTTTGCCTCTACAGTTGCAGTCCTTCGAGAGGGATTCCTTGGAGAGTCCAAGGTTTTCAGAGTGTGACGTTCCCTCCTTTCCTGTAGCGGTTGTTCAAGGGAATGTCTCGCGCTGGAACTTGAACTTGGGTGAGGTAGTGGCTAGTCTGGAGGTTGTAGTTGGTCAAGCTCATCCTCTCGTGTCTTCATCGGGATCTCGAGGTTGCGAAACCTTCTTCCTCCTCAAACTCTTCAACCACGGGAGGGGGGACTGGTAGAATGGCGAAACACTACAAAACCAGGAGACGCCCAAGAGCAGTAATTAGAGGACGTTTCCATCTCGAACCATGAAGCTCAAGTAGCTTTGGCAACAGGTGTGGTCCGAACATCAGGAATGCCACAGGCTCCTTAGTGAAGGTTCTAACATGGAATGTGAAGAATCTGGGAGACCCAGAGAAGCAGAGTTCGCTTGCATCTCGTTTTGTTGATTGGGGATGTGATGTTGTTCCTTATCAAGAAACCAAACTCGCATCTTGTTCCAGCTCGATGTAGAGGTCTTCTTTAGGAACCGCATCTCTTTCAAGTTTCAAGACTATTGACGCAACCAGCTCTGCAGGGGGAGTGCTTGTTGCCTAGAAAGACTCCCTCTTTACACTTCTTTAGGAAAAGAAGGGCAAACATGTTCTTACGGTTCTTCTGGAAAACAACTTTTAGGGCTCTCAATTGGCACTCCTATGTTTATGGCCCTTGTATACAGATTGTTAAGCATGAGTTGCGGGTAGATTTTCGAGATGCTAGAAGCACGTGCTAGGGGGTAGTATGACTTTTAGGGGGAGGGGGGACCTCAATGTGTCTATGCTTTCATTTGACCTTCGATGTTGAGAGGGGGTCAGGACTCTAGTTCTATTGAGGTCGCGGACTTGATAGATGACATGGAGCTTGAGGTGGTGATGATTCTGAGATGAGATCTACTTGTTGGAGACTCGACTCCCATTCGAGCATTGACCATTTCCTGGTCTCTGTTGAACTTCTTGTTGTTTTTCCCATCTCGACATCTAGCTCCAGGCCTCGTACTAGGTCTGACCTCACCCCTTTGGTTTGAGACGATGGGGTTGATCCGTCCACGAGAAGGTTTCTTCATGTTTGAGCGTGCTTGGCTACAGGAGGATAATTTCAAAGGCATGGTCTCCGATCATTGGTCTTCCACTGTTGTCTTTGGATCCGTCGCGTCTTGTTTGGCTCAAAAGTTAACTTCATTGCACATACGGCTCTATACTTTTAAGTTTTAAGGAGTCTGGAGAGGCTAGAAGATCCCGTCTGGAGAGGCGAGAAGGTTTCTTCATGTTTGAGCGTGCTTGGCTACAGGAGGTGGTTCGGAGCTCCGATGCGATGGAGGATTGTAGGGAGCTCTCGGTGGACGAGTTGGCTACTCGCTCGCCTGCTCAAAAGCAAATTGCGATTGAGGATCGTAAGCGGGTCACTGAATGGAGGCAGAGGTCGAGAAATGTTTGGCTGCGGGAGGGGGATGCTAACACATCCTTCTTTCATCGCGTAGCTAGTGGGAGACGTCGTTCCAATGCACTACGATCGATTACGATTGATGGGGTCCGCATGGATGGGAACAAAGAAATGGGGAAAGCTATTGTCAAACACTTTAAAGGCGTCTCATCGAGGACTATACCGAGAATCTGGAAGTGGTTGGGTCTTGGTGCAACGCCCGTGATGCCCTCTTTTTGTGACATGCTCACTCGGGAGGTGTCCTTGTAGGAGATTAAGGATGCAGTTTGGGACCTGAACGCATATGCTGCTCCGGGACCAAATGGCTTCCCGGTGGCTTTCTACAAGGACTTTTGGGATTTGGTTGGCTCTGAGGTTATGGAGGTCGTTTCTGAATTCTGTTTGGGCAATGCGAGCTTCGAAAGGATTAACCGTGCTATGATCATTTTGTTGCCCAAGTCTTCGGCGCAGAAACTATTGATGACTACCGTCCCAGTGCGGTTTCTAACGCTTTATATCTGATTGTCGCGAAGGTCTTCGCCATTAGGTTGAGTCGTGTTCTTGAGAGCACTATCTCCGCGCTGCAATCTGCTTTTATTCCGGGGAGGCAGATCTCGGACTGCCTCACTCTCGCGTCGGAGATCATTGCGGACTGGAGGAGGAGGGATAAGCGCGGTGTATTGTGGAAGGTGGACTTTGTGAAGGCTTACGATAGCCTTGACTGAAGATTCCTTTGGTTGGTGTTGCGGAGGAGGGGGTTTCCGGAGAGGTGGATTACTTGGATGAGGTGTTGTGTGACAACGTCTCTTTTACGGTCATAGTGAATGGTCGCCCGAAAGGGGGCTTCTTCCAGCCTCGGAGGGGTGTACGCTAGGGGTGCCCTCTTGCTCCTATGTTGTTTGTCCTCGCCGCGGACGTCCTGACAAACATTGCACTTCGTGTGGTTATTTGTGGGCTTTCAAATGGATACTCGAGGGACGGGTCGCTGATTCCGCTCTTACAGTACGCCGACAATACTCTCTTCTTCATTTGGGGGGGGGGGGGGGGGTAGCGGAGGCAAATGGCATGGCCGTGGCTCTGGAAATCTACAGTGAATTATCCGGGTTGTTCAAGAATGTTGATAAGTCGAAGATCATCCCTATCGGTCTTTCTGTGGATGAGGATGATGCTTGTGCGCGGGCGTTAGGGACGGGCTGCAGCTCTTTACCGATGGACTATTTGGGGATGCCCTTGGCTGTGGGCAGAACAAGGACGAGAGATTGGCTCAGAGTCATGGAGAAGGTAGAGGCGAGGTTGGCGGGGTGGAAGTCGGTCGCTTTATCGAGGGGGGTGTTTGGTCCTCCTCAAGGCGGTCCTATCCTCCATCCCGATTTATTTTCTATAAAACGGTCGTATACCAAAGGGAATTCGTGACCGGCTGGAGAAGCGTATGCGTGGTTTCTTATGGGGTAAACATAAGGAGGAATCGAGGGGCATTCACCTTGTTGGGTGGGAGGAAATTACGCTCCATAAGAATCAGGGAGGGTTGGGGGAAGTGTTTGGAGCAAATGAACAAGGCCTTGCTTCTTAAGTGGGCAGGCAGAATTTGGGGACCTGGGGAGGATCCTTGTTGTACCATGCTGCGCAAGATTTACGGTGTGGGGGAGGCACCGCCAAGGCTGGGTGCTCGCTTGGACTCTCCCACTCCGTTCTGGAGGGGGGTGGTGGAGGTTTTCTCAAAGCATATATCATTGTTTAGACCGATCCTTAGCGGGGGCGAATCCTTCGCTTTTTGGTCTGAGGATTGGACGGGGGGCCCCTTTGCTCGCGGTTCCCACGATTGTATGCTCTCGTAGATGACAAAAATGTGAGGTTGTGTCTTGCTGGTCGGATGGAAATTGGTTCCCGACCTTCTCATCTAGCTTCTCGGACCAGAGACTCGAGGACTTCATGGCGTTGCTGGATGCTATCAGGGATGTGGGGCGCCCAACGGAGGGAGAGACCATTGGGGTTGGCGTGCAGGTCCGTTCACGGTTAAAAAGGCTTTGGGGCAATTTGCAGGCCCCCGCCCTCTCGTTCGGAGGTTATGATTCGCGATTGTGCGTTTTTTGGGCTCTCGAGCTGCTGGAGCGAATTGGTTTCTTCTTATGGTTGTTTCGGAGACAAAGGCTGATGACGAGGGACCTGTGTGCTAGGCTTCTGGGTCCACCTCTGATAGATGTCTTCTTTGCGAGGAGGCGATTGAGTCCGTCGAACATCTATCTTTAGATGCCCCAAGGTGATCCAGGTATGGCGGGAGACCGGTCTGACTTGGTTTTGCGCTGAGGACCTCGCGGCTTTCTGCAGCTCGCTGGTAGCGAATAGGAGCAGAGCTAGGCAGGAGATAATATATCCTCTGGCCATCCTGTGGGCCATTTGATTGGGAAGGAATGCTCTTCTCTTCTCGGGGCAACGATTCTACAAGGAAAACGTGGGGATTCATGCCGCGAGATTAGTGGAGGAGTGGGGCCTGTAATTGATCTTTCTTGTTGTCGTCACTCTTGTTTTTACCTCTACCTCTTCTGTTTCCGTTTAATAAATAAAAGATGGGGCGAACACCGGCGAGTGTCTCCCCCTATTTCAGTCTTTCAAAAAAAAAAAGATCCCGTCGTGCAAAGGTAGAAGCGAACGTTTGCAGAACTGATGGGTTGGAGGATACCCGAGAACTTATGACAGATGAGCTCGAGGAAAGAGTGGCAGTGTAAAAACTAATTATGATTATAGACAAGAAGCGTGTTGTGGAATGGAAGTAGAGATCGAGGCACTCTTGGCTAAAAGAAGACGATGCAAACATCACTTACTTCCGTAGAATTGCCAGTGGGAGGCGTACTCATAATTTATTCAGTTATGTGGTGGTGAATGGAGTCAGGGTAGAAGGTGATCGTGAAATGGGGAGGGCTATTGCTGATCACTTCCATGATTTCTTGAGAAAAACTGATGGTAGGTCTTGGAGGTGGACGAGCCTTAGGGCTTCTCAGCTCTCCGAGGCTCACGCGAATCATCTTGTGCAAAGCTTTACTATGGAGGTGAAAAATGCAGTTTGGAATCTGAATGGGGATGGTGCATCAAGTCTCGATGAATTCCCTATCTTCTTTTTCCGTGATTTTTAGGCTCTGATTAGAAGAGAGGTAGTTGATGTAGTTAAGGAGTTTGTTCGTAGCAATGCGGGTTTTGAGAGACTGAACATGGCCCTAATCTTTCGGCTTCCAAAGAAAAAGGTGTCCGAGAGAATTGAGGGTTTTGACCGACTGCTCTCTCCAATGGTGTTTATATTATTGTAGCAAAGGTCCTAACAGTTAGATTGAACAAGGTTCTGGGTCACATCATCTCGTCGCTCCAATCAGCTTTTTATTCCGGGCAGACAAATTGCAGATAGCCTGGCTATGGCAACTGAGATTATTGCAGACTGAAATAGACTACAATCGAAGGATGTACTTTGGAAGGTGGACTTGTCAAAGGCTTATGACACATGGGATTAGCGGTTTTTATGGATGGCGATGTTTAGACGGGGCTTCCTATATATTCGGATCTCTTGAATGAAGCGGTGTGTTACCACAACTTCTTATTCTATGCTTGTTATCAGTCGTCCTAAGGGAGGTTTTTTTCAAACCACAATGTGAAGTGAGAAAGGGGTACCTCCCTGTCCCAATGTTATTTGTTATTGCAACTGATGTTTTGTCTTGCATAGTTGATCATGAGTTATGTACTCATTATAGCAGGTTTCTCCATTGATGATATATATGTTCCTATTTTACGATATGTTGATGACACCATCTTCATTATTGGGGGGGGGGGGGGGGGGTTAAAGATGAGTCAAATGGAATGGTTGTAACTTTGGAGCTTTTTGGAGACTTGTTTGGGCTTGTTCTCAACCATAGCAAATTTACTGTCATTCCATTCAGTCTTTCCGACTTGGATGCGCATTCTTGTTGTGAGGAGCTGGGTACGAAATGTGGTTCCCCTCCCGATCTGTTAACTAGGACTCCACTTGACAACTAGGAGAATTAAAATGTCTGATTGGTTACTTGTGAGAAGATGGAGAAGAAGCTCTCGGGTAGGAAGGAAGCCATATTTTATTATAAAAGAGATTAGATGACATTTTATTACTTCTTTCTACTCAATTTCTTTCCTCTGCATCTAGTCCACATAATAACCTAAGGGTTAGGGCTAATTAATACTCTTACTACCGACATGGTATAAAAGTAGAAATCTTGCATTGGCAAATGAGTACCCTGCCAAACAAACCTTTGCATAGCCTCAACTAAAACAACCTCATTGCCACCCTCCCCGCCCCAGCATCACCAATTAGTGCAACCATCTCCAAGGCTTCCTCCAATACTCATGATCCTCCTAGTTGTTGATCACTTCGTAAAAAGCGTCAATTACCATGATCCTCGAGTCATCTAGTCCAAGAACTATTCTACTATCCATACCATTAGACAACTCCTACATGCACCATGCCTTATATGTCCTCGTGTTCGTGTCAATGATTGGTCGCTTTTCATTGAAGGAATCTGATTGAAGCCATCAAGTATCAGGCATCCTTGACTGATCAAAGGTGCTTGATTGATGTTGACATCATTCCAATTACATAGATATGCAATTGTCATTAGTATGATCATCATAGGAACCTCGCCCTAAGGTGCCCAAGTTCTGAATGTGGAGAAAGGGCCTAGGCATGTGATTTTGATAATCGCATTTGATTTCACCATGCACTTGCCTAATATTGATATTGACCATGAAGCATGTTTTGCATGTTTTGCCAATTTCAGGCAGGTTTCCATCCCTCGCATCTTTTCCCCATGCCTTTATTACATTCAAACGTTATAAAATATGTTTATAGTAATAATAAAACTAGATTAAGTTGGCACCTATGGAAGGCAATGAGAATCGGATGAGTTAGGAGGGTAGGGAGATGAGACATGCAATAGTTTGGGCGAGGCGGTGGGAAACGTGGGGAGCATGGCTTTTTATGAGGCAAGGAGATTACTCGTTGTCGATCAAGCCGAACTATAATCCTAGGGTCCATGTCGAGCATGGGGGTTGGTTAAGGGCAATAAAGAAGATAAAGGTAGGGCTAGGAATTCTAGCATCCCATTTGCAAGGGTTTGGCAGGTACGTGCGAAAGCGGAGATTAAGGGGATAGATAAGAGAGCCGCCAATAACGTCTCTGAGGAGCATGAGGATGGATGTCGCACGGCCAGCCACCCGAAGCGTGAGGGTCAGATAGTGCTTTGCTTCAGATGTGGGTCCATGAGAAATCAAGCATCCCTTTGCGTCGATGTTCCACATTGGTTTTGCTGAGGACCGTTTGATCACAGTTGGGATTCTTGTGCATGTTGGATCAAGCATCGCATCAAAGTCGAGAAGGGGCTGAATGTGCAACTATAGGCCCGTACACTTATACCGAGCATACCCAAGAAGAAGATGCCTTCAACAACACCAATCACAGACGGTCAATACTTTGTGGATGTGATTTTGGGAGTTTCCTTCAATTCAAAGGTCAGACCCCACAAGGAAATTATTGTTGGTGATGTGGGGGTGGGACCTCAATCCGTGAGCGAGCATGCTATAAGTCTCAAAAGTGCTCGGGGAGGAGTGTACGATAGACGCCCTTCTCATGGATGCGACATCAGTCTACATGAGTGGGCTATCTCATGCCTAAAGATATCCCTTGTTATCTCTGTGGCTCTGAAGGCATTTCGTGGAGAGGATCACAACTAATCGTTGGGGATCGCAGCTTGGAGCAGTGTTTTGTTGTGCGGTTGGCTTTTAGGGGTCCATAAATTTTCCAGGGACCAAATTTTCCCAGGTCTTGCTATGAGGGAAGTGGGGGAGATGACGTGACTATTGTCTAACCGTTGCTCACGAGGGAAGACATTAATGTTACAGTTGTTGAGATCCGGGCCGCCAACCAACAGAAGGTGGTGTGGAGTGCTCTATGTGGGCAGGTCCTACCCCGCCCTCTTTGATGGCTAACGTAGAGATGTCAATGGAGGAGAAGCATGTCCAAACCTTGGAGCACGGTTCAAAATAATTAATACTTGCTCCCCTCTCCCGTGCAGATTTTCGGGAGCTCATGAAGACTTGAAGAGGAGAGGAGGTTGTGATGACTTAAGTTAAGCATCACCCTTTTATTCGTGGGATGAGACCTTTCTAGATATTTCGGAGCTAGATACCAAACCCTTCTTCCAGGTTCCCCACTCCTTGTGCACGAATCTCTGAAGCGTAGTACTACATTCGTGGGTACGTGCTCAAGCGCTTCTTCTAGAAATACGAGCCATCGCATGCATGCATTGTTTAACCTGGAGGGGTAGCACAATCTTGCACTGGGCCATTGCTCGTACAGTCATTTATTTGAACCTGAGTTGTTGGGAACCAACTAATGTCTCACTGAATTGTTGCTCACCACCGATGATATGTGTAAACCCAAGAGGAGGAAGGCAAGCCTCCATTTTCACCTCAAACCCATCGTGGAGGTGGGGATGAAGATGTGAGTCAGGGTGTTCCTTGAAAGAGACTCCGAGAGGGTCAAGAAGCTGAGTCGTCGTCAAGGCTTCATCGATTTCAATTACAAAGAACAATTGATGGTGGTCGGGATTGGCACTTGTGGACAGGGGCCCTTTCCGCATGTGCATCGCCTAGGATACCAGAGTGGCAATCGTCGCTACATGGAAGACCGTTTTGTGCCCGTCAAAGTAAATCACCTAGAAGGTGAGTGCTATGGGCGACCAGAATAAGAGGAGGGACACAGTAAGGAGGCTCCTATCAAATAGGCATGGGGATGTGATTTTATTCGGGAGACCAAGATCCAAACTTGGTGATGCAACGTGGAATTAAAGAAAATTTGGTTCAATTATGATGTGTCGTCAATTCGATTTTCGTTTACTTTTGTCGAATTAGGGTCAATTAAGTAGGTTTTTAAATGTTTTAATCGGTTTACTTTAATTTCTCCCCTCCGATATTAGGGGGGTTAGTATGCCTTCTATGGAGTTCAGTTTAGATAAAATAAATTTTGGAGTCCACTCCATCACCCCTCCTCTCACTTCTACCCTTGTGCATCTCCATGCATTACCCTCCCCAAACTTTGCACCATCAACACGCTCTTCTCTTCCTCTCTTCCTCCAAATCTCTCGACCCCAAGGATCGGTCTACGTCAATTGGTATCAGAGCATGGGGGACGAATCGTTCGATTCGACGATCATGTCGATTATTAGCGGACAAAATTCGAGTTGGATTGTCTCCGCCATGGCCCGTGTTCACGATAGTAGAAGTTCAAGCAACATCTCATATCAAGCATCAAAATCCAAAGGTGGGCGGATCTGTTGTTCAAAGAATATCTGAACATTGTCGAACCCATATAGGATGAAATAGATGACGCAGGTGTGACTGATTCCCCACAGTCACCATCTGTAACCGAGTTGTCTCCTCTAACACCACAACCACGCTCTACCTCTGACCCCGACACCATTGCTACCTCCTTCCCACATGAGCCACCTTCCCCGCAACCCTACCCTTCCCCACCACTGTCTAACCAGCCCACAGTCCTTGACACAGTATTGTCACTACCTCCCACTATGCTCACACCACTGCCAATCCTAGAATCGCCACCCATTTCCAATGAGAGCAGGGCATCCACCACCCAGCATATGAGGCAAGGTATCCAGCATCAAATTGAATAGGGCCCTCAACTATACTCTCAAATCATAAGCATTCAAGATTTATATTGGCAGCCAGAAGAACCTCTATATCCCCACGTGGCACGAGCAATGATATGGAGGCTTGAAGAAACAGCAACAGGACAATATCTTTTGACAAGTCGTTTAAATATTGGAGCCAACCAACTCCACAATTAAAAAAAATAAAGACATATGGATTAGTCTAGAGTGGGAGTATTCCCAAGGTCTAGTGAGATGAGACTGGCTAACAGCTATCGCCGGATCTGATCTATAACTAGAATGATATGACCCTGATTAACTGTTATATTACCATGAAGTCTCTGTTCCAACAACTTACTATACTTAAACCTTCTATTGTGGATTACTAGGGTCAGGTGGCAAATATACAAGTTGCTAAACAATCTACATCCTTATGCTGCTAAAAATCAAATATCCACATGAGTCCATTCTTGATCTCGATACCATTTACAATCGTCTTCTAAAGATCAAACTATCACTAAATAGAAGGCTGAAAATTGTATCGTATCTTGGATAATATTGCTCTTATTGCCTTTGGTTGAGATGGTGATTCTTCTAATCATGATGATCGTTCATGTGGTCGAAGGTATGGTCGTGATGGTGGATGTGCTCCTTGTCGATCACGTATACATTACGAGCGCACAAATCACTCTTCTGACAGAATACTGGGAAAAGTTTAGTAAGTTTGCCTAGGCTAACCAAGCTTCTCCAAACGACTGTGTTAATGATCCTTTGGTATAATACTGTAGAGATAGTTATTATTATTATATTATGTACCTCTTCGTTATTTCTTTGTCTTCTATGGACTACTTTGTACTTTACCCTTAAGGTCTCTCCCTATATAAGAGACCCTAGGGTTTCTCTGAATAATCAATCAGTGTTTTTCTCCCAACATGGTATCCGAGCCACCCTAGGGTTCTAGCCACCCGCCGCCCTCTCCCCACCCGCCGCCCTCTCCTCTCACGCCGCCGTACCCCCGCGCCGCCGGCTCGTCCCCCTCTCGCTCCCCGGCGGTTCCCACTCGCTAGCCGGCACACCAGACCCGCCGCCAACCTACCCCCGCCGCCACCCAGCCCCCAGCGGATCCCACCAGCCCCGTCGCCGATCCTCAGGCGGCACCCTTGCCACGCCGCCACCACCCAAGCGGCACCCCAGTCCAGCCGCCAGCCCTATAGGCGGCCCCCAGTCCCGCCGCTAGCCCTTTAGGCGGCCCTCATCTCCAGCGTGCCCTAACCGCCCCTCGTCTCTTCCATCGGATAGATGGATTTGAGTGCGTAACGTCTACATACGCACTCGAATCCAATGCAGTTTGTGTAGACATATATTACTTTGTCTACAAACCCTAGTTCTTCTCCAGCGGCAGTATGTCAGAATCGAAGGTTGATATGCCCTCCACAGGCGCATTCAAAGGTCCCGCGCCAATAGTCAAGATGGACGGGTCGAATTATGAGCTCTGGGCAATGCAGTTCATGAGCCTCATGAAGTCGAATGGTAAGAAGCACATTCTTACCGAGGATGAGCCCGCAGAGAAGACAGGGATATATGCCTCATGGGAGGCTGATGACTCCTACGCAAAGGTCTGGTTGTCTGGTACATTGACGATGGAGATTGCCAATGATGTCCTCCATCAGCCCACTACCAAGGCGATGTGGGATATTCTAGCCGCTACATATTCGCAGGTGTGAAATGAGACCAAGATGTTACAGCTTCAGCATAACATATTCACGATGAAGCAGAGCGGCAGACCTCTTCACTCCTTATACACATCCCTGAGAGGGATGTTTGAGAAGTTATACAGTACTATCCCACTCACAGCGACTCCTGAACAGCAGAAGACATTTCGGAATGCCACCATGGTGGGTGTTCTACTTGCGGCTCTTGATCCTGAATATGACGCCGCCCGGTCTCAGATCTTAGCTGATGCAGTTATTCCTCCAGTGGAGGATGTTTACAGGAGACTCAGTGGCATTACAGTTTCTTCTAGTTCTTCTACTCCACCCCCATCGGCGATGGGGGTCTCGCGTGGGAGAGGTGGCCCGTCTTCTGGTCGTGGGCGTGGATGTGGACGTGGACCCCAGGGAAGGGGTGGTCGCTTTAGTCAGCCATGTTCCTATTGTCACCGCACAGGATACTCGGAGGAGACATGCTATTCTAAGCATGGGTTCCCAGCATCGGCACGTGTTGCAGAGCACTCTCAGTCCCCGTTGACATCTACTGCAGATAATCGTTTTGAGGAACTTGTGGCACGTCTCCGAGATATTATGCCACAATCATCTGGTGATTCGTCTGGTGGACCTTCAGATGTTGCTGCTACAGCCTCCGCCATTTCATCTGCTGCTGCTAGTACCTCAGGTAGATCTACTGCATTTACACCGTCTCATGGTATCTCTGATTGGGTTATAGATTCGGGAGCCACACATCATCTCTGCCGAGATAGAGACAGACTAGAGTCCTACAGGGACATTCCTCACGGCCGCTCAGTGCAGATCGCAGATGGTACTCATTTCCCTCTTGTTGGGCAGGGGGAGGTCTTCCTAACCTCCACTATGCATCTACAGAATGTCCTACATGCTCCTGAGTTCTCGATGAATATGTTATATATTAGTCAGATTACGAAGGATTTGCATTGTCGTACTATATTTGACACGTCTTCTCTTATTTTTCAAGACATACTGACGGGCAGGGTGATTGGCTGTGTCTCTGAGCAGAATGGTCTATATCGGCTGGTTCGGAATTCCTATGATGGCGTCTCCTCTCATTCTGCCGGACCAGTTTCTCCGTACATCTGGCATCTACGTTTTGGTCGCCTTCCGCTCCAGAAAATGCGCCATCTTCTGCCCTAGATCTCTCCTAGTTCGTCCTTTCGTTGTAAAGCATGTCAGTTGGGAAAGCATCATCGGTCGAACTTTCCTAGTCGTCAGAGTCAGAGCAGTAGCTCCCCATTCGAGTTGTTTCATATAGATATATGGGGTCCGAGTCGTGTACCCGATCATCAGGGACACAGATTTTATCTTGTGGTAGTGGATGATTTCTCTCGTGTATCTTGGGTCTTTCTTTTGAAAAATAAATCTGAAGCAGGAGATGTGATCAAGAATTTAATTAATAAAGTGCACAATGTTTTCTCTTCTTCAGTCAAATATGTTCGTACGGATAATGCCCTAGAATTTTGCACACGGTCACTTTCTCAATTACTTTCATCAAAGGGCATTATTCACCAAACCACTTGTGCGTATACATCTCAGCAGAATGGTGTGGCAGAACGAAAGCATCGCCATCTCCTGGATATTACTCGAACCCTGTTGATTCAGAGTTCTGCTCCTATTTTTTTCTGGGGGGATGTTGTTCTTACCGCATGTTATCTTGTCAATCGAATGCCATCCTCTGTTCTTGGTGAGAAGATACCTATTTCTCTCATTTTTTTCGGACAAGGAATTATTCTCACTGACTCCACGTGTCTTTGGTACTGTGGCATTTGTTCATCTTCTGTCTCCCGGACTTGACAAACTCTCTCCTAGAGCGGTCAAGTGTGTCTTTGTTGGTTATTCCAGGACTCAGAAGGGCTACCGGTGTTATGATCCTATAAATAAGAAGTACTTCGTGAGTGTTGATGTCACTTTCTTTGAGTCTGTTATGTATTTTTCTCCTGCAGGTGACAGACTGGTACCATCCACTACCAATGATGATGTCTATGTTCCTCCACCACCTACTTGGAGTTCACCTGAGTCTCCTCCTGTTCCTGCCTCCACGTCAGCTCCACCACCACCACCTCCTCCTCCACCTCTTCCACGACCTCCCATTTCACCTCTACCAAAATTTTATACGCGTCGGTCAGGTTCTGCTCAGGCTACACGTCAGCCACCCATCACGCCTCAGGTATGTTCAGATGGCATTACTACTGACGGGTCAGATTTAGTACATGTGCAGGATTCTTCAGTGCAGGAAGACACTAGACCATCCAGTGCAACAGAAGATGATCTTGATATTCCGATTGCTATTCGGAAGCGGAAGCGGATGTGTACCTCTTATCCATTTGCTTCACATATTTCGTTTCACCGTCTCACTGGTGACTTTCAGAGATTTGCTTCAGCCTTGTCTTCCGTGGATATACTACGGACCTACCAGGAGGCTTTGAAGAGTGATTGCTGGAGATTAGCTATGGAAGATGAGATGCGTGCATTGCAGTCTCGTGGCACATGGTCTTTGGTTCCTGCTCCTCCTGACGCATCTATTGTGAGCTGTAAGTGGGTCTTCACAGTTAAATATCATGCAGACGGCGGTTTGGATCGGTACAGAGCACGTTTGGTCACGCGTGGTTTTACACAGACCTATGGCGTAGACTACATGGATACTTTCTCTCCAGTGGCTAGACATTCTACCATTCGCATTCTCTTATCTGTGGTCGTGGTTCGTGAATGGAGTATATCTCAATTGGATGTCAAGAATGCATTCTTGTATGGGGATCTACAAGAGGAAGTCTACATGCAGCAGCCACCTGGGTTTACTGCTGAGGGGGAGAAGCATATGGTCTGTAGACTTCACAAGGCAATTTATGGCCTCAAACAGAGTCCAAGAGCATGGTTCCAGAAGCTTTCCAACCTTATTGAGCAACAGGGATTCAAGAGGTCAAATGCAGACCACTCGTTGTTTGTCCAGAAGTCATCGGCAGGTACGGTTGTTATCATGGTCTATGTTGATGACATTCTAGTTACAGGAGATGATGCTCAGGGCATAGAAAGGGCGAAGGCTTTCCTAGGCCGTCAGTATGTTACGAAGGATCTTGGAACCCTAAGATATTTTCTGGGGTTGGAATTTGCAAGGAATGCACAGGGCTTGGTGATGACCCAACGGAAGTACATTACAGACTTCTTGACTGAGACAAGCATGGATGGATGCAGACCATCAAGTATTCCCATAGACCCTAGCATGAAGTTGTATGATGGTGATACTGCTGAAGTGGATAAAAGGAGATATAGAGAAATGGTGGGTAAACTCCTTTATAGTACCATAACTCGTCCGGATATTGCATTTGTAGTAAGCAGGGTGAGTCAATTTATGGAGCAGCCAAGACAAGTTCATATGGATGCTATATACATGATACTGAGGTATCTGAAGTCTTCTCCAGGTTCAGGGTTGTTGTTCAGGAAGGGCACAGATTTATCTATCTCAGCGTGTGCAGACGCCGATTATGCAGGATGCCTTAAGGATCGAAAATCAACCTCAGGATTCGCAGTTTTTGTTGGAGGCTCTCTAGTTTCTTGGAAAAGCAAGAAACAAACGGTTGTGGCAAGGTCCAGTGCGAAATCCGAATATAGGGCCATGGCTCAAGCCAGCACGGAAATGATGTGGGTTCGATTTGTACTAGAAGATCTACATGTAGTTGTGCCTCTACCCATGAAGCTTCAGTGTGACAATCAGGCTGCCTTGTTCATTGCCAACAATCCAGCTTTTCATGAAAGAACCAAGCATATTGAAGTTGACTGCCATTACACTAGAGACTTGATCCAGAGAGGATTGATATCTACTACGCATGTGAGCTCAGGAGATCAGACTGCGGATGTATTCACCAAGCCGTTGCTCAGAGGACCTTTTCAGAGATGTTAAAGATAGTTATTATTATTATATTATGTACCTCTTCGTTATTTCTTTGTCTTCTATGGACTACTTTGTACTTTACCCTTAAGGTCTCTCCCTATATAAGAGAGCCTAGGGTTTCTCTGAATAATCAATCAGTGTTTTCTCCCAACAAATACTATTTCTTCTCTACTTCTACTCGTATCTCTGACCTTCAGTTATCCCAAGAAAACTATGCTCATCTAATGAATGTGTCATATCCAATGGTTCATAATCCTACCACGATCACATGTAAGCCGCAGACTACGTTGATGGTCTTGTAAATCTTGTTGAAACCTGAAGTATACTGCCAACATCACATCCATGACATTCTCTAAGAAGCAAGTACTAGATTATGGTGCCTCAAGCACCTTAGTGAGAATGGTGCATCTTTTTCACATAATTGATTCGAGTGTCATTAATTTTATCCATCTTGCCAATGGGAGTTTTACATCTATCAAAATGCTAATTTCGCTTGTAGACTGCAATTGACTGATGTTTGTTGTGCCTATGAGATTGCTATAGGTCATTTATATGTTAATAGAGAAAAGGGAACCTACATGATGATGTAGGTAACTAACCTACACCCGCCCATTTTCCCTCTCTTTTTTATTTTTTTGAAATGAAACTTAGGGGGATTTAGATCATCATATATCACCATGTTGTCATTCAAATTTCAACTTTATTCGAACCTTCTATCCCCTCCATCAAGACTGTCAAATTTTAACCATTGTTTTAAAAAGCGACGTCTCGAGGCGCAAAGGCGTATACCTCGAGGCGAGGCACGCCATAATCATCCCGACGCCTCAGGTCTTTGGGTTGGGGCGTATGCCTTGACTTGGCTTGAGGCATTCGAGGCGCGAGGCGAAAGCGTAAGCTTCGAGCTGGAGGCTTTTTTTAAACTTTTTGATTATTTGCTTTGCACTCGACCCTATTTTTACCTAAGCGTTATTTTTTTATATTTTCATGTTAATCTTGCATAGTTGTGTATTTCTATATATAGATCCATGCAAAAAAAGAAAAGATCACCTGAAACAAAAGAAGCTCAATGATCTTGTATACATCATGTTCAATTTATCATACATCTACACATACTAGTTCTATTGCACATAGATTTGAGTTTGAATTGTAATAAATATTTTATCTTAGTTCAACTTTGCAACTTAATGTTGTTATTTTGTTTTATGAGTTGTAAATCTTAGAATAGTTATCACATATATGAAGAAGCAAGGTTGAAAAATAAAACGTGAAGTAAAATAATTATTACATTTTATTGTGAATAGCAAAATAGAATAATAACCGTTAGTAAAAAACTCGCATATTGTGGGGGTGTGACATGGCAGGAGGGGATGCATATGATGGTTCTCCAACTATGTCCAGTAAGACAAATGGTTGGGATTGAAGGCATATTAATATTTTTTTTACTTCAAACACTAAAAAAGTATGGTTTCTATTGTACTTTAGTATTAAGTATAGACTTTAGTTCAATACTCATATAGAATCATTGAAGTTGGAGTTGGAACTTGATATTCCGTATAATATTGGCCTAGTATTAGTTTTTTTGAACTTCAATGACTTCATCGCTTATGTATTGTATCTTTTAGTAGTTTTAAGTTATTCTTGAATGTGTTTTTGGTAAAGCTTAATATTATTATATTTTTTCAATGTATTTTGCTTTAATTTTATTTTTTTCCAAAAATTGAGGCTTACGTCTCGAATGCCTCGAGGCTTACGCCTCCCCTCAATTTCAGAGAAAATGCCTCGAACCACCTCACGCTTTTTAAACTTGGTTCTCCCAACTTTGTCGATGTCATTGTGTTCCGATAAGTATGGGAGAAAGGGGGAGTATTGTGTAAAATTACATGTCGGACTCATATTTTCAAGTTTTCCAGATTCCAGACTAGCCGGATTTTCAGACTCTACAATTCAGTTTCAAACTCTGCGTATTGGTTCAGAGTCCAAGTTTGAGGCACTCCATATTTGGGTGACCCAATTTCTTTGAGTTCTACAAATAAAGACTCCTTTTCAGATGCACATGTGTGCGATCATTTTTGCGGGGTCCCCATCTTTTGTTTTTGGTCTTAGAGTTTTCATGTGATCCGTAGGGACTCCACGGTAGAGATCTCATTTCCTATACCATGTGGGTTAGGATTTTCGTGTGGTTTCATAAGGACTTCAGAGTAGAGATCCCATTCACTGAGCCAATATGGGAGAGACCAAGTTCTCCGACGAGGTGACTTTTCATACTCCATTCTCAAGCGACCGTGGACTCCGACAAGAATGTCTCCACGGCTTTTTTAGTTCGGCCCTTCAAAGATTGAGTAGTTGTCCACAAGATTGTGGTGGGCCAGAGTACTCCGACGAGGATATTCATTCCAGTTTTGGTTGACTACGACAGGCGTAGTATAGAGCACACTCAGCTTTGACTCACACTCCAGCCCGTTTGCTCCTCCTCACCTGCACAACATGAGAAGCAACGTCCTCGACACCAACTGACAGTTGTGTTTACGTTGAGTTAATATTGTTTGTAGTGTCTTGTATTGTGAGTTTGAGTGATTTCTTTCTGTTTGTCTAAGCTGAGTATTACATGCTCCAGCTTGAGGGGGAGTGTTAGAGTATGTGTTACTTATATGTGTAGATGGATAAATGGATCCCTCCAGGATCCATTTACCACATCCAATGTTTAATCTCACATCTACCAATGGTGGGACTGGGAGGATCTGTGGAGGCTATATAAGAAACCTCAGACCTCCTGTATCGGATGAGAAAGTTCAATGAACAAATCAACACTCCGAGGTATTCTTCCATGGTTTCATCACGCTCCTTAGGGAGTAGAGTTCCACGTAAAATCCAGTTGTTCTTTAATGATTTATTCTATTTCTCTGATATTAGCTTCTGCATTGACAGTTTCTAACACATTCCGCCAGCCTCTACTCCAGCTTCTCAATCACTGGTAACCAATCAACGATGCACATCTTACCAGCCATCAGAGGCACACCAAGATAACTCAGTGGCAAATCCCCACGCAGCGAGCGCAACCAGCTAGCACACAAGTTAATCTTTGTATCCACCAGGCCAAAAAGAACGTAATCCGACTTATCTCTGTTAAGTCTCAATCCGGACACAACTCCGAAAATGTCCAGAACCACGGACAACCCCCTGCAAGGCTACAACTGTCAGCACCACCCTCTGTAAAAAATATCATGTTATTCATGTATTAAGGATGGGAATAGAAATCTCCTCCTTTGAGTAGCTACTACAAAAACCCACCGAAACGGTGTGATCGACCATTATTGTCAATGCATCAGTCGCAAGAACAAAAAGAAGAGGCGCCAAAGGACAACCCTGACGAACATCACGCTACGACTGGAAGTACCTCCCCCCGTCTCGGCTGCCCATTCACAAGAATGGTGCAAGATGCGGACATGACACACCTCTTCATCCATGAAATTCCATCTATCAGGAAAACCACGCCAGTACAGAGAGGCCCAAAAGAAGCGTCATTCAACACAACCATAGGCCTTCAAGAAATCCACCTTCCATAGAATAGCCTTAGCTTTCCTCTTGTGCCAGTCTACCACGATCTCAGAGGCCAAAACCACATTGTTCATGAGTTGTCTACCAGGCAAGAAGGCACTCTGAGTCGGCGAGATGATCTTGTTTAATTAACACTCCCCTCAAACGGTTGGCCAATAATTTTACCAGAATCAAACAAATCGCATTGAATAACACCATCGGCATATAATCTTCAATTATTGTCACAACCATAGTAGGCCAGATCGCAATATATCGGCGATATATCGGTGGAGCGCCCATACCGATATTCATATAGACATCCATTTACCGGATATCGGTTGATATCTCGCGAGATATCAACGATATATCGCAGATATCGAGCCATATCACTCGAAATCGATTAGTTTCAGTACAAAATTTCTTGGATCTTGACTGATATCGCCGATATATATATATATATATATCAATGATATTACGCTTGTAAGCTTGATTTCACTACTTATTTTACTACTCCTAATATTAAAACACAACGTGAATTATATATTTTATTCGGGTCGGGGGAGCACACATGCGCCCCCTCCCCCCCCCCCAGGCTCGCTGACTGGACAACGAGACCCCCGTCCGGTAAGGTACGGTGCTACAGGAGGGTGCATACGACGGTTCTTCAATTGGTAGATTTCGCCCTCTTTGGCAATAGAGATGAAAACAAGTCTAATGCTGATCAAGTTAGAATCGCAGGTCCAGAATACATCTCAACAGCCGGTAGTTAGATCAGCTATCAACATTAACAACCAATGATTTATGGGATATAATGTATATTAACGTACTAAATACACCACATTTTTGTATTAAAATGTGTATTTGTATGTTATTTATTATTATTTAATGTTATAAAAGTTCGATTAAATTCATTTCCAATATCTATAAGTCAGCAATTAACATTGACAACGATATGTTCAATATGATCAATATATGCAATATATGGGGTAAAAATGACCGATATGTGCGATATAAGTGTGTATTTGTAGATTATTTGTTGTTGTATATCTTGGATGATCTTAAATCCATTTCCAATATCTATAAGTCAGCAATCAACATTGACAGCGATATTTTCAATATGATCGATTTATGCGATATATGGGGTAAAAATGACTGATATGTGTGATATAAGTGTGTATTTGTAGATTATTTGTTGTTTTATATCTTGGATGATCTTAATTTCTAAAAAATCGCAGGTCCAGAATGCATCTTAACAGCAGTAGTTAGATCAGCTGTCAGCACTAACAGTCAGCGATTTATACGATATAATGTATATTAGTGTACTAAATACACCACATTCTTGCATTAAAATGTGTATTTGTATGTTATTTATTATTATTTAATGTTATAAAACGTTGATTAAATCCATTTCCAATATCTATAAGTTAGCAATCAACATTGACAGCGATATGTTCAATATGATCGATATATGCAATATACGGAGTATAAATGACCAATATGTGTGATATAAGTGTGTATTTGTAGATTATTTTTTGTTTTATATCTTGGATGATCTTAATTTCTAAAAAAACAACAAAAATGATTTTTTGAGCCATTTCTGAATTTCCACCGATATCGTCGATATATTAGTGATATATCTCGATATATCCTTTTCCGGACAGACCGATACGATATCGATATTTCCTACACTGGTCACAACATCCTTCTTGGGAAGTAAAAAATGATTGATTGACCTGATCAAAATCATAGTTCCCCTCAACAAACTTAGCCACCATCCCATCACCTTTTCAACAACCAGGTCCCAGAAATCCCTGAAGAAAAAGACATGGAAGCCATTTAACCGAGGGCATCGATCTGGATTCAACCCAAACAAGGCCTAACAAATCTCCAACAACCCAAACGGGCTCGTAGACAACTCCGCATTAGGACTAGATATGTGGTTCAACCCCATCCCCAACCACCAGGACCCACAATGTGGAAGGCGTCTGCTAATGCCCCTGAAATAGAATGTTACCGCCCTTGCAACCTCCATATCCCCATAAAATTCCTCTCCCCCGACCACTACTAAATGAACCAAGTTTCTCCCCGTTCTATTGTTTGCCACTGTGTGAAAGAATCGGGTATTGACATCACCCTCCTTGAACCACTTCTGTCGCGACCTCTGCCTCCGCTCATACTCATGCTTCCTATCCTCCTTTAGGATCCTCTACGCCACTCCATGGCTCACGAGCTCCTCCTCATCCAACTCATGTCATCCTCCAACAAGTCCAGCCTCACCAACTCATCCTGCACATGATTCTTCCTTAGCTCCCGCTCATTGCGAGAGTCCCTCCTGAAAACCAACAACCTACACTGTAATGCAGCCAGCTTCAGCGCGAACCTCACAGTAGTCGGCCCCTCCTCCACGACCACAATGCACTCACCATATCACGAAAACCCTCCTCTGCCATCCAACGCCACTCAAATCTGAAGTAAGATGGCGAGCCTCTGCTGCTGCAAGAATCAAGACACAATAGTGTGTGATCCGATCGCGACCTAGGAAGTGAAGTAACAATAGACATGCTAAGCATCTCCAAAGCTTCAACAAATAGAAGAAAGAAATCAATGCACGATCGAGACGACGAGCTCCTCCAAGTATGATAGCAGTTTGTCGCATCCAAAGCTTCCAAGACAAGCTCCTCCACTACCTCAATTAAAAGACCGGACCCGTGATTATGTGCACATCTCCTTCCCAATCTATCCTCCGTATAAAGCATGACATTGAAGTCACTGATAACTAGTCAGACTATCTCCAGAAATCTGACCTTAATTTCCTGCAACTCCTCCCACAACACCACATGTCAGGCACACCATGTTGGCAGAGAAAAAGAAATTGTGTATGAGTATTCATAAAACCCCACAGACATCTCTGCAGACATGTATGCAGCTACGAGTCCTGTGAGGATATTTCTGTGATGGTAAATCTGTATAAAAGTATCAACATTTGTTTATTTTTTATTTTTATCATTGATATCTTGTCGTTTCCTAGTCATACTATCATGATATCTAAATTAAAAAAGTTATGACCCAATTAAAGTGGCATAAATTAGGTACGCATGCACAAAACTGTAGAGGTTATGATGTACCGTTACGTATTTCTTATTTATCTCATGTACGTCTATGTAATTTACCCAAGGGTTTTCTCTCTATATAAGAGACCCTAGGGCTCTATGGAATAACACAACAGAGTATCATTGGCTCTAACATAGTATCAGAGCCAAAACCCTAATCTAGGTCTCTCCTAGAGCTGTTAAGTGTGTTTTTTGTGGGCTACTCGCGGACACAAAAAGGATATCGTTGCTATGACCCCATTCACGATAAGTACTATGTGAGTGCTGATGTTACATTTTTTGAGCCAGTTATGTACTTCTCCCCTGCAGGTGACCACTTGGCTTCCTCTACGTCTACGGATGATAATGTCTATGTTCCCCTACCTCCAAGTCTGGGTCAATCTGAGTCCACTACACCACCACCACCACCTCCATTTCCGCCCATTCCCCCATTCCCTAAGTTCTACACAAGACGGTCAGGGCCTGCTCACAGCCTCACGCTACACGTCAAGCATCCAGCACGCCTCAGGTATGCTCCGATATTATCACCAATGATGGGTTAAATGATGCACCGGTTCAGGAATCTTTGATACAGAAGGAGGACCCGCCAGTCAGCACAGTAAATGATGATCTTGATCGTCCTATTGCTCATAGGAAGCAGAAGAGGCAATGTGCATCCTATCCTCTTGCGTCTCAAGTGTCCTTTCATCGTCTTACTGGTGACTTCCAGAGGTTTGCAGCAGCTGTCTCGACGGTTGAGATTCCACGAACTTATCAAGAGGCCATGAAGATTGATTGATGGCGTTTAGCCATGGAAAAAGAGATGCGTGCCCTACAGTCTCGAGGGACTTGGTCCCTAGTTCCCATTCCTCCTGGTGCTTCTGTGGTGAGTAGCAAGTGGGTGTTTACAGTTAAATATCACGCAGATGGGCGTTTAGATCGGTACAAGGCCAGACTTGTTGCACGAGGCTTCACCCAAACATATGGGATCGATTATTTGGATACATTTTCACCAGTGGCTCGACACTCGACTCTTCGCATTCTACTATCTGTTGTTGTGGTACGTGATTGGACTATTTTCCAACTTGATGTCAAAAATGCATTCTTGTATGATGATCTACAGGAGGAAGTCTACATGCAGCAGCCACCGGGTTTTGCTGCTGAGGGGGTGACTCAGATGGTGTGTAGACTTCATAAGGCTATCTATGGCCTTAAACAAAGTCCGAGGGCATGGTTCCAGAAGCTTTCCCAGCTGATTGAACGACAGGGGTTCAAGAGTTCAAATGCGGACCACTCATTGTTTATCCAAAAGACTCCCAGAGGTACGGTTGTGGTCATGGTATATGTAGATGATATTCTGGTCACAGGAGATGACGCTCAGGAATCGAGATGATTAAATCTCTTTTGGGAAGTCAGTTTATTACGAAAGATCTAGGCACGATACGATACTTTCTGGGGATAGAGTTTGCGAAAAATGCACAAGGAATGGTAATGACCCAAAGAAAATATGTCACAGACTCGCTAGTTGAAACAGGAATGGTTGGATGCAGACCGTCGAGCACTCCTATGGACCCAAGTATGATGCTTTACGACAATGATACTGAAGAGGTGGACAAAAGAAGATACGGAGAGATGGTGGGTAAGTTTCTATACATCACCATAACTCGACCGGATATTGCCTTTGCAGTAAACCGGGTGAGTCAATTTATGGAGCAGCCTAGGCAAGTTCATATGGAAGCCCTGTATATGATATTGAGATATCTGAAGTCTTCCCCAGGCACAGGTTTGTTATTTAGAAAAGATACAAATCTGTCTATTTCCGCTTGTGCAGACGCAGACTATGCAGGGTGCCCAAAGGATCGTAAGTCTACGTCAGGATTTGCTATCTTCATAGGAAGCTCTTTGGTTTCTTGGAAAAGCAAGAAATAAACTGTTGTAGCGAGATCCAGTGCTGCATCCGAATATAGAGCCATGGCACAAGCAAGCACAAAAATGATGTGGGTTCGAGCGGTCTTGGAAGATTTGAATATAAATGTCTCTTTACCCATGCAGCTTCAATGTGACAACCAGGCAGCATTGTTCATTGCAAATAATCCAGCTTTTCATGAAAGAACAAAGCACATCGAGGTAGATTGTCACTATACGAGAGACATGATCCAGAAGGGCTTGATTTCCATTTCACACGTCAGTTCAGAAGACCAAACTGCCGATATATTTACCAAGCCATTGCTCAAAGGACCTTTTTTTTTAAGCCAAGAAAAAGGGGGATACACTCAGTGGTGTTCACCCCAATATATTAAAAAGAAAGAGGGTCAAAGGTACAAAAACAAAATGAGAAACCCACAAAAGGAAGCGATATAGCCTCCAATTCTGGGTAAGGAAAAACAAAAAAGCATAATCAGCTACTAATCCAGTCATCCACCAACCCAGCCGCGCGAATGAGCACGTTCTCCTTGTAGAAACGTTGCGCTGAGAAAATGGCCTCGTTGCGACTAAGCCAAATCGACCATAATCTTGCCACCGGTGTCAAGAGCCGCCTTCTATCCGTATGTCTGTTCACGAAGAGAGAATCACAGAAGGCCTCCACATCACAACCACGCACCCAATCCACCAGCGGGTCTTCCCAAAGCTCCCGAACCAAAGGGCAGTCAAAGAGAATATGATCAAGGGTTTCCACATCCGAATCACACAACACGCAGAGATTGGACACCGAATGCATCATCCTGGAGCAGCGGTCTCTCGTCAGAAAACTCTTTTTGTGGACCAGCCATAAGAAGAAGACAATGCGCAAGGGCAGGCCCATCCTCTAAAATAAACAGCAGTCTCTCACCAGGGATTCAGAGCGAGCAGGCCGAACCTCAAGTAACCCATCATAGGCCTTTCGAATTGAAAAGCCACCATCCCTCCAAACCCAATGGTCCAAGCCCTCAGAAGGCGTAGCTGCATCAGCAAGGGCGTCCAGAATAGCAAGAAAGTCAGCCAACCTCTGATCCGAGAAAATCCCCCCAAAGCGAGGGCACCAACAATCATTCTCCCAGCAACAAGCAACCGAGGCATCCTTATTCTCCGCCAGCGCAAAGAGCCGCGGGAAGCGGACACATAAAGGATCCCCCCCAACCAGTTGTCCTTCCAAAATAAGAAGGCACTGCCGTCCCCAGGCACAGGTTTAAAACTCGCCCTATTCCTCAAAAAGACCTCCTGAACACCACGCCAGAAAGGAGAACGTGCACGCACCACCCCCAACCTGTCCTCCCCAGCCCATTCCGCCCCATGAAGCTCCCTCAAAACATCAACAAAGAAATTTTCACCCCTTCCCCAAACCCTGCTCGCCCACTTAAGAAAGAAAGCATCATTGACCAACTTGAGGTGCCTAACACCCAACCCCCTTCCTGCTTCCCCCTCGCCACCTCCTCCCAAGCGACCAGGTGAAAACCCCTCCCCTCCGCATCCGATTTCCCCCACAGAAACCTTTTGAAACAAGACTCAAGTCTCCGGCAAATCCCAGCTGGCAATCTACGAGTAGACAGAAAGTGCACCGGAATGGCAGCAAGAACCGAGCGAAGGACCAGCCTTCCTCCCTTCGAAAGGAGCACCGCGCGCGACCCCGCCAGTCTCGCCTCGACCTTCTCAACAACCCCACTCCAGTCCCTATCTGGGCCTCCCAACCACCAGCGGGAGGCCAAGGTAGTCAATCGGCAGCACCCCCGGATCAGACCCCAGAATCCTCGCACATTCAAGCGCCAAATCCACCGATAAGCCAAAAGGAATAACCTTTGACTTGGCACCATTAATGAGCAGCCCCAATCGCTAAAGAGCTCAAGAGTCACCGACATGGCAGCGAGCTCGCTAGTACCACCTTCAATGAAGCATAAAGTGTCATCCGCAAACTGTAATAGCGGCATTGATACGCCACCCTTGGAGAAGCCCTTCGAAAGGCCAGCAGCAACAACCCGGTCAACCATACGAGCCAATACATCCGAAGCTGGAACAAAAAGTAGGGGGGCCAGCGGGCAAACCTGGCGCAGGCCCTGTCTCGGCTGGATTAGCCCCCCCTCCAAACCACCATTAACCAATACCGAGAAGGAAATTGTAGTCACGCAATGCCGCATCCAAGAAATCCACAGCTCCGGAAACCCCCGCCTTCTAAGGACCGACCAAAGGAAGCCCCAATCAATGCTATCATAGGCTTTGGCAAAATCGATTTTCCATAACACGCCCTGCCTCCCCGACGAGCTCCAATCAGCCACCAATTCCGAAGCAACCGCAATACAATCAGATATTTGTCTCCCCTGAATGAAAGCAGCCTGAACGGGAGAAACCAGCGAGTCCAGCACTCTAGCAAGCCTCCTAGCCAGCACCTTAGCCACAATTAAGTAAATGGCGTTAGAAATTGATATGGGGCGAAAGTCCCCAATATCGTCCGTTGCAGCCCTCTTGGGGATCAGTAGCAACAAGGCCCTGTTAAGCCTATCGAATCCCGTGTTTCCTTCGCAAAACTCCACAACAACCTCAAAAACTTCACCGCCCACCAAATCCCAGAAGTCCCGAAAGAAAGCCACGGAGAAACCATCAGGCCCCGGGGATCCGTCGTGATTGAGCTCCCACACAACCTCCTTAGTCTCCGTCAACGAAATCGGCCTAATAAGCATAGCACAGCCCTCCTCGGAAACCTTGGGCACCCCCAGCCCCAACCACTTCCAAGATCTTGTGAAACGCGTCGACATGACTCCCCTGAAGTGCTCCACAATAGCAGCCCCCATCGCGCTATCCCCCACAAAACGCTCCCCACTAACAGAAATAGCGCGCAGTGAATTGTTACGCTTCCTCCCACTAGCAACCCGGTGAAAGAATGCCGTGTTTGCATCTCCATCTTTGAGCCATTTCAGCCTGGATCGTTGTCGCCACTCGATAGCTCTCTTCTTGTCCTCCTCAACCACCTTCTTCTGCGCAGAAGACCGCTCTCCGATCTTAGTGCCACCCGTCCGCATTTAGATCCCTCTAGTTTTCAACAGAATCAAGCCTCCTAATAATCTCGTCAGCATCCGATCTTAGTGCCACCCTCGACTCCCGCGACTCCCTCTTAAAGAGCGTCAATCTCTTCCGCAAAGAGTCAAGCTTGCGGCCCAGCCTCAAGGCCGCAGACCCCTCCACGGAGGAAGAAGCCCACAGCTCGACCACAACGTCCCTGAAACGAGGCTCAAGGAGCCAGCAACGTTCGCATCTAAAGAGGCCCCTCCGTAAACGGGTCTCACCAGAGTCCCACATAATTAGCGAGTGGTCCGAGAAAGCCCTGGGCCTAGAAGAAACCGAGCAAGAAGGAAACATTTCCATTAATCCATCCGATGCGAAAAACCGATCAAGCCGAGATCGGGAACTGCCGCTCCTCTAAGTGTAGTTGACATTAGAAGCCACCAAATTCTCCAAAGCCAAAGAGTCCACAAGCTCCGCAAAAATCGAGGACCCCAGGTCCCGGCCCCCCCTCGCCCGTGGGCGATCAAAGGAGTGAAGAGTCACATTGAAATCGCCCCCAATGATCCAAGGGAGGCCCACAAAGGCAAGTCTCGCAGCACGCAAGTCCTCCCAGAGCTCGTTTCTTTTAATATGACAGCAAGGCACATAAATGCAAGAAAAAGCGATCGGTGCCGTCGCACCCCTCACCAGCACCACCGATATCATATGTCTCCCCAGAATATAGAAGAATCGAACGTAAAAGCCACCGACCTCCAAGCAATGAATAAGCCCCCCGCCGCACCAACTGCATCTAAGGCCGTAAAGCTATCCATTGCCCCCGCCAAAGGAGCGCCACAGAGCATCATCCATCCCCCTCAATTTCGATTCCTGGATCAAGGCAATATCGCAACCCCACTCCGACAGCCTGGCGCTCAGCGCCTTTCTCTTCTCATCGTCCCCCAACTCCCTCACATTCCAGGATAGAACATTCATTAAAAAAGATGGCGACGCCCTCCAGTATGCGAAAGGCCAGCCGCCTCCACCACAGTGTCTCTCAACGACGCACAAGAAAGAATTGGCGCGAACCCGTACGTGACCTGCTCCTCCTACGGTATCTTTTCCCCGATCTCTTATTAGAGTGTGTTCCCAGGTCAACATCATCAACCGCATCCGAAGCACACACCACAGGGCTCGGCAAGGCGAGGAGAGGCGATCCCTCATCAGCTTTGGAATAAGGCCCCAGAATGGACCCCGAACTTGATCCCACCACTTTAGGCATGCCATCAACCGAAGAAAGGCCTGACCCAGACAAGGCCGGAATAGAAGGAGGATCTTGAAGCACATCCGCAATTTGAACCGCCCCAATGATGGGCCCATGTAAAGACCGGATGGGATCCGGATCCGAATCCGCGGAGTAGAAAGAGGCTTCCCCGCCGGGCCAAGATCCGCATATCCCCGACCCGCAGAAGTTCACAGATGGGAGACCCGTCCACGGGCCCGAATAAGAAACGCTCAGCGTCCGGTCCATCTTCCAGCCATAAGAGCCGAGAATAGAATCAACCTCGGGCGGCCCCCCCTTAGGCAAATCGCCTCTTAGGGAGAATTCGCACGATAACCGAGAAAATCCATCGAAGGGGCGCGGGTAATCAACCTAGGGGGGTGACGTTTCGCGAAGGCCCCCATGCAACGCCAGCTGGCCAACAGGAGACGAGGCGACACCACCAAACGCAGGGGCCAACGTCCCTACCGAGGAGACCGCCGGCCCAGCCACCGCCTGCGGCGGCGCCGGAGGCTCCAAGAAAGAGATCTCCACCGGGAAGCGGAACCGACCAACCGAGATGGTCTCAAAAAACACCTTGCCCAAAACGTCTTCCAGCAAGCTCCTGCCACAAGCCAAAAGAACCCGAGTGGCCCTCCAATCGGAGCCCGGTTCGCAACCATCACCCACAATCGCCAGCACCTCCCCCCAGCACCGAAGAACCTTCCCCAAGCCATGCACCCTACGAGAGAGGAATGGAACCCCTCGCACCTCCACAACACAAATTTCAACATCAACGCCAGCTCCATCGTCGTATCGCAAAGGCCTCCAGGAGATGTCCTCAAAAGCATCACTCTTCAACAGGCTTCGACGTTGCTCCAAAGAAAGGCCACGAACACAGCACCTAGAGTTGTCCAAAACAACTACGTCTCCGCCGAACATGGGTCCCAGGGAACCATGCAAACACAAGCCAACATTGCTCCAATCAACTCCTTTACGTAGTGCTAACCCCACAGCAGCTCCAACACACCCACCCCCCTTCACGAACCGCCCATGCAGAGCGCCCTCTTCAGACCTCTCCCTCCCCCTCTCCTGAAAAGCAGGTTCCATCCCGTGGCCCCTTCCAGCCATCTCCACCTTCACAACGCCAGCAAAAGGAAATGACGAATCTCCACCAGCACCCTTCGCATGGAGAGGTGACCTGGAATCTTGAACAACCTGCGCAAATGACCTCGAGTCCTTCTCCCCCACAGGAGCCGAGTCCAAAGAAACAGCATGCAAAGCTCCCTCCCCCCCCCCACCGGCCGAGGGAGAGTCCTTGCTAACAGAAGAAACCGCCCGGGCGACTCTGCACCAGCAGGAAGCCTTCTTGTGGCCAACCCTTCCATAACCGTAGCATCTTGCAGGCAGCCCACAGGCCGGTGCAATATGACCACGGTCGCCACATCTAAAACATCGCTTACCCGGCTTCTTGTGAGAAACACGAACCCATGCTCCACTCCCCACTTGATCATCGGACACATGCACATCATCGCCACCACTTTCCCGGTATACCTCCTTTCCTTTAACGTCGAAACGATTCGCGCGGCCATCGTTCACCACGCTAGCCGAGCTCTCCATACGTTTCCCAGACGCGAGATGCACTCCAGCGATAGTTTCCTTCGGTCTCCACATAGTCCTTCCTCTTGATGTGACTGAGGTTCGAACGCCTTTGGTCTCCAAAACTCGCTTCGGAATATCACGTGCACCTTCCTTTGGCCTCCACTGCTCGCGCACTCTCCACCAGCGCTCCAAACCCCCTCCCATCCTTTGGCCTCCACCGCTCGCGCCTTGCTCAGAGGACCTTTCCAGAGATGTTCTTCCAAGCTGAGCATGATTGATATCTATGCTCCATCTTGAGGGGGAGTGTAGAGGTTATGATGTACCGTTACGTATTTCTTATTTATCTCATGTACGTCTATGTAATTTACCCAAGGGTTTTCTCTCTATATAAGAGACTCTAGGGTTCTATGGAATAACACAACAGAGTATCATTGGCTCTAACAAAAACCATGCCAATTGCATTTTTCAACTGCATGGAGTTCAACAGTTTGCCTGAGCATTCATCCATTGCCAGCTGTGACTAAACAGTCTTTTCCTGTTATTCTATTTCTTAACTGCTATCTAAGCAGAAGCCTAACCATTTGAAGTATCTAAGTTGATCCAACCTCTGGTGCCCGCTGCCCACTTAGTTTTCAGTGCTTCTCAAACCATTAATAATAAACTACTTACATCAAAATAAATCCCTCCATCATTCCATCCATCAATTTTTGAACGTCCGCACTGACCAGAAGCAATGAGAGCTCTTAGACCAGCAAACCATACCTCTGCCTCAACCTTGTCTTTGCATATCTAGCAGGCATCACAAATAAATGAAAAATGGTCATAATAAGCTCAGTTCAAACACATGAACCCAAATTTCAATCAAAGCAAGTATCATTCACCGACCAGATCAAGGGATCGCTTCCCGTTGTCGTAAATGAGAGAAAAGGACAGGTAATCCTTCTCAGGGCGTAAGAACCTTTGAAATACAGCCTACAATGTAATTTTCCATTAACACTAGTAAATAAGCATGTCAAATACTTTACAAACAGCAAAATGTAGTCGTTGGTCATTTATGGATATATGATATTTTCATTCGTCTCGGTATTTTTTCATGTCTCAATAAACGCAATAAAAGAAAATGAATACTCACGGTTCTTTGCCCCGAAATAATTCTTGAAACCGAGGCCAATTTTAATGCCTTCTCCTTCCCATCTGTCAGCCAGATTAAAGATGATTCATCCTGCATTGTGTGGAAATTCTTTTTAAAAATTTTACAATAGAGAAGTAAATTAAGAAAATAAATGAAATCCAGAAGATGAAAGGCTACTGCCGATGAGATATCTAAATGGTTGCTAGATGTTTTAAGTGCGTCAGACTAAGCCTAGGTCATGGAGTACAGAAAATATATAAAAAATCATTTTACATCAACTAAAGGTACACTTGGCCCGGAATCTTACATTGTTTGATCAAGCATGCTTCTACAACTTAAAAGCCAAGAATTAGGTATACAGTAATGCACCCAGCAGCAAAGGTGTCATCACACTTCACACCGCCAATGCCTCTCTTTTTTTCCTCTTTTTTATAACAAAGTTTCTTCTACTCTTATTTTTGTAGAGGAGGTTTAAAGATTCTTGATAAAGCATTGGATTACCCATTTGTCCCACACCAGAACCTATTCAAATTTAGCTTTTTGTTGCTGTAGCTTAAATTCAGGACTTACTCTTCACAAGGTTTAATGAGCAAGATTTAAGAAATAGTGAATGACTATTTGACAGCTCATTATGTTGTCGAAATGGACGAAATGAATGTTCAGCTATATGAAATGCACGTGCCTCGGCACTGTAAATTGGAAAATAGCACCTACTTCAAGAAAGGGCAAACGGCCCAGAGACCTCTCCGTGTCAAATAAGATACCAATAATTATTAGTATGACCAAAGTCAATGGGATCCCATAGTGAAAAGGTTAAGACCCCAGGTCGAGTGTGTAGTTAGCCAATAAAAAGACCCACATGTCATATAACAGCTGTACTGAAGGATGCTATAGCTGCAATACGGTTGATTCTTAACAAATTAGAATCCGCATGTTCTAGCTATATAAGAAATCGTTCATTGTGATTAACAATAAATATAAATCAGTTACTTTGAGAACCTCGTAGATTTATTGGATTGCTTATTATTCCTATATTTCAATGAAAGAACAAAAAAGTACAGGGTATATTATGGCATTATTTGGTATCCTAAATATACCATGTATTATTAAAAATGGGTGCAGACTGCCAATTATATAGCTTCATTATAAGTTTATAACTGACAAAAATGACTACCCCTTGGACCTCGCAAGCAGCAAAAAGTGATATCAAGATAATTAAGCAAAGACCTTGGAACAATTGGACCTAACATTAAGTATAATGAGCATATTCTCATAAGGGGGGAACGGAGAATGCAACGGTTGGAGATCCTAACCTCCTACTTGCACTAGAGGCATTGAACAAAAGATGTTACTTTTGTGTTAGACATGGCCTCCAAGAGACATGCAAGGCTTGCAAGCAATAATGACTTATCTCGATAGTTACAAAAGGATTGCATCTATTGTGCATCTGATGTATCCAATGATTGGATCGATAACTACGTCTAAACAAGGTTGCAAGAATTGTCGATTCAGAGGTCATCAACAAAAGGAGTGACAGGTATCGTCGGGGACTAATTAGTTTCTTCATTACTCCAAAGTATCAATAAACTAATAGTAATTGCATGGTAGTAAATATATATGTGAAATAATAATTCACTCCACAGGATGAGACGCTAAAGAACCTTCCTATGCTAAAATTATATAATGCAATTAAATGCATGGTTTTTGAATTGTAGAGATATTATTGCAACTATTCTAATTCCTTAGAATTAGTATATTATTAACTCCATGTTGTATCTTTTTGATTTTATACGGCTGTAACTCCAACTATCTCAACTTCTCTACACAATTTAGAACATCCAATCAACCACAGAAACTTTGATGAATATGAGTTGATGGAAAGTTTTCTTTATAAAATTACACGTTTACAGATATATTATAATAACGATTCAAGGTGATTAAGGGTGATTTCCAGCCGACGTGGCTGGCTTACTCAACCCGCATACTCAGGCAACCCTTTGCATTTAAGATTAATCATTTCCTGGCAACTCTTGATCTGAAGCATGAGCTAACAAACTAGCAACAACAACAACAACAACAACAAAGCCTTTTCCCACAATTAAGTAGGGTCGGCTACATGGATTTTTCGCCTCCATTCAGATCTATCTTGGGTCAATCTCGGACTTATATCCAAAAAACTAAGATCCCTTCGTATAGTCTCTTTCCAACACTTCTTGGGCCGTCCTCGCCCTCTCTTAGCCGACTCAACATCCCAACACTCGCATCTCCTAACCGGTGCATCAGTTGACCTTCTTTGCAAATGACCAAACCATCTTAAGCGGTTTTCTCGCATCTTATCCTCGATCGGAGCTACACCAACTTTCTTTCTGATTGCATCATTCCGAATCCGATCTTTACGTGTATGTCCACACATCCATCTTAGCATTTTCATTTCTGCTACAGCCATTCTCTGCACATGTCTATGGTTCACAGGCCAACATTCAGAGCCATAAAGCATAGCAGGTCTCACGGCTGCTTTGTAAAACTTTCCTTTAATTTTTAAAGGAATTTTCTTATCACAGAGAACAGCGGAGGCTCCTCTCCACTTTAGCCAGCCTGCATTTATTCTATTAGTAATATCTCCATCAATTTCCCCATCATGTTGCAAAATAGATCCCAGATATCTAAAAGAATCTCTCTTCTGAATGTTATCGTCACCAATCTTAATCTCGATTCCTTCACCATTGCTTCCATCAAAGGTGCATTCCATATATTCCGTCTTAGCCCTACTTATACGAAAACCTTTAGTCTCTAATGCATGTCTCCAAATCTCAAGCTTCTCATTTACTCCATCTCTAGTCTCGTCAATAAGCACAATATCATCAGCAAATAACATACACCAAGGTAACTCATCCTGAATGTGACTTGTCAACTCGTCCATAATCAAAGTAAAAAGAAATGGACTTAAAGTTGAACCTTGATGTAAACCAATGTTGATATCAAAATAGTCAGTCTTCCCCGTCGGGGTCCTTACACAAGATAAAGCCCTATCATACATATCCTTTATAAGATTAATGTATAGGACAGGTACTTGTCTCTTCTCCAAAACTCTCCACAGTATCTCTCGTGGGACGGAATCATAAGCCTTCTCCAAATCAATAAAGATCATATGAAGATTCTTCCTTTTAGCTCTATAAATCTCCATTGTTCTCCTCAGCAAATGGATGGCTTCAATAGTTGAGCGACCTGGCATGAATCCGAATTGATTTTCTTTTACTTGGGAAACCTGCCTCAACCTTCTTTCGATCACACGTTCCCAAATTTTCATAGTGTGACTCATCAGCTTGATACCTCTGTAATTTGAACAATTTTGAATGTCTCCTTTGTTCTTATAAAGAGGCACCACGATACTCCTCCTCCAATCTTCAGGCATTTTCTTGCTTCGCCAAATAACATTGAATAGATTCGTAAGCCAAGTCAAACCACGCTCACCTAAAACAGGGATGTTACACTACATGCTACAAAGTGAGACTTCGAGTGAGCTAACAAACTAGCAGGTTAAAAAAATCATTTTCATAAATACTGTCACACTACATGCTACAAAGTGAGACTTCGAGTGAAACAGGATCCATAACAAGGCCGCAAAACTGATCATTTCAAGTTTCAAATGGGCGATGTTTCTAGAAAAAAATCCTTCTATTCTCATTATGAACTCATCGTTTTCTGTAAAGACCATTTCATATCATGTGACTGTGGTGATTCATCGCAATGCATTACATTCCCAAAGCTCAAAAGTACAACTCAGTTCCACCAATCAACTATCAAAATATATAACACAAATCCACCAAAGCAATACCCAACAACAATCAGCATTGGATCCGTCATACCTCCTCCCGTTTCCACACAAGAAGCCCGACAGGTTGATTGCAAACAGAAACGTATCGACCCCGACATATGTAACACCACTTCACTATAGTACAGAAAACTGGCCAATCCAAAAACTCTTCGACCCAAAAAATCCAAACCTTTTCCCATTAAACAAATATCCAGCCACTGACCTTCCCTAGCCGGCAAAAAACGGCCATATCTACCCCCACAAAATCCCAACTTTTCCATCCCAACCCACCAAAGTCCCTCCAGCAAACCACAACTTACATTCGACAGTCGAAACGGGCAGAACTTGGGCTTCCCCTTCCTCCCATACTTCACCAGCAGCGTCCCCTTCTTCAAAGACACAAGCGCCTGCAGCGGTACACCACCTCATCAACATAAAGCCAAAGATTCACCAGAAAAACTAGCACAACTCCCAAAAAAACACAGAGATCAACGCCCTACGTTATCTACATCCCTGTCAGAGCTCCCGGAGGCGAAGAGATCTGCCATTCCATGTCCCGCATCGATCCCCACCGGGGCCGCGTCGTCATAGATGGCAGATCTTCCCCCGGATTCTCATCAAACTCTCCTCTCTCCAGGAAACCTTAGAAGTCGGAGTTCCCCAGCAGCAGAGGAGCGCGGGAGAACGGTGAAATGGGGACCTCCGGAGACCCGGGACGCTTTAACTGCGGGGATGTGCGGGCGGTGACCGTACCGCGACCCCAGTGGAGGACGGGAACTGGGATGGAAGAAGGCGCGGTGGGGGGACCGCCGGGAGGGAGGAGGCGAAGGGGTGAGGGTAACGGGGAGGGAGGGTTGGGGAGGGCGGAGCGGAGGAGGGGATTGAGTTGGGAGTGGTGGAGTCAAAGTGGGGCGGCGGACGAAGGAGGAAGGTCTCCGTGGATGGAGGGGGGGCATCTGTTTTTGCGTAAAAGTTGGGGCGGGGGGCAAAGCACGTGGATAGGGAGGGGGTTTTCTAATATTTGCTTGGGTTATTTGCGGATGGTGGTGCCCTGGTCATGGAAATTTTCGGTTTGATTGTTCGTTTGATGTAACGTGCTGACGTAGCGGTGGGTGGGAATTTATGGGAAAGTTGCCATGCATGCTTTCTTTTTTATAATTCGTTGTTTTTATTTTATTGTTGTTGTTCTTTTATATATACTAGTGTATACCCGTGCGTTGCACGGGTGAGAAAATCATACCAGTGATCAAATGAATGTCGTTATTGTTACTTAGAATTCATAGAATGATGATTATTCAAAGGGTTAGGAATTTTTTATATCAAAAAATATGATGATGAATCATATAATTACTCGTTGTTATACTTCTATTTTATTGTAATGTTAAATATGATAACGAATCATATAACTACTCGTTGTTATAGCTCACCGCTTACTCCCGTTGTCGTCGTCCGGGCCAACCGCGTCAGTACTCCTCGTATATGCACCTTGCCACTTCGCACGCATGTCCTCCCTCCTCCACAGCAGAACGTGCATGTCCATGCTCCTCATGGACATCGTTACGACAATGCAGCGTAGGCGTACGATGTTCTGGAGCCTCTCGAACCTCCCGACGAAGATGCACGGCACGACTGTGAAGAGCGAGATGTACTCGGATGTGGGATGCATTGAATTCAGAGGAGAGGTTGAGCTCCATGACGTAGTGCATGCCGCCAAACACGATGAGGTCGATGTACATGTGTAAAAATAACTGTAGAAAAATGTTTACAAACATATGATTTCACTATTTAAGAAAAACGCATCCACACCTCATTGTGGGTGCTTTTAGTTAAATAGTGAAGATCATATGTCTGTGAGGCTAAAATTAAAAAGTGGTATTTTATTTGCAGATCGCCCATATACCGACGTTTATCCGTTGCTATTTTTCAAAATATCAACTAATCATCGCTATTTTTTATTTCAAAATTTAACGACGATTAATTAGAAGTTTCAAAAATAACAACGGATAAGTATCGCTATGTAGATCGTTGCCAATGATATAATGACATATATGATATTCGTCGTTAATTTTGAGTACGAAAAATCATTTCACAACGAATAATATCATCGTTATATATTTAACAGTGACTAATTTAGTGATGGAATTTGAAAAAATCGCCACTATAGATCAATTTTTTTAGTGTATTTAAACTTCTCATGCGTCTGTTTTCGCATAAAGTTTACAGGTGGTTATCTGCAACCAGAAACTGGTCGGACAGTCGGTAATTTATATCTCAATTTGTTTAAAGTTTCATTACACACACCGACTGCATCACAACCTGGAATTTCTGTTTTATGCGAGTTCGAAAGCATTCTAGATTTTGCACATGCCCCAACGGTGTCGGACCCCTGCCAAGTCTTTTGTCTTTTTCTTAGTTCTTGTTTTCGTGAAGCAGGAAGCAAATGGCCATCCACAGAACTCATTTTCCATCAAAAGCAAATAATATGCTGCGAGAACAGATGCATGCGTGAAGATTGTTTTTTAGCACATTCATGTGAGTACATATATATGTATGTCTGTAAATCCATAATCAAAAGAAAAATGGTCAATCATACATGTATCAAGGGAAGACATGGAAATTGTTTCCATATCCCTAATTGCTCAAGCACATAATGCTCTTATGTTCACCACTCGTAACCTTCCCAAGGTCTTCTCTATAGCATCCTTTTCCAGCATCACATCACTCTCTACCCCATCTTCTTCTTTGAGATAGTCTTGTCGTAATTCCATCATCCATCCACCCGTGAATTCTAATTATCGACATTGTCATTGACCGGATTAATCTTAGAGTTTATCCAGCAAAGATCTCGGCACTAGACCATTACATTCGGTCACTTGTAACCAACATGAGAAATTTAATTGTTGGCCGACAGAACTGCACAATCTACCCTCTGCTTTTGTTGGCAGAAAACAAATTGATCTATCATGCACCATCAACTGAATCTGCAAGAATGCAGTGGCCATTACACCATTCATGTAGATAACACATGCTAATCATGATCCTACTAACCTACATGACTTTATAATCAAATGTTAAATTGCCAATCAAATTGGCTGGATGTAGTTTTTTTATGATTACATGGATAAGAATTCTATAAAATGAAACTAACATCTATGATGGCATGATGATTCGTTGTTTTTATAGGCTCCATATCAATGCCCCATTGCAGTAGGAAAAAAGGAGAAACATTAAACATTAGGTCATAGCAGCATGGGGGAAACAGGGAAAAATTAGACAGTTTGAGCAGCAGACAGTAACCCTATGTGAAAATGCATACATTTCATGATAAATTTTCAAAGGAAGAGCATTTTATGTCTTGAGTTGGATTAAAACACGTAAGCGGCATAGTCACTTGATGCTCTGTTAATCGTCATTTGATTCCAGAAGAGGAGGAGGGGCGTTAATGATATAAACAAAATCTTTCATCTGACGATTCCATGATTGTTTATTGGGCAATTAAGAAAAATTCAAACACCGAATCGCAACCCCAAATGCCTATGTATAGATACTACCCCACGAACTCAAATCGTAATCACCCGCAAACAACGAAAAACATATTCGTAGACAAATCGATCGGATAAGCACTCACTGCTTCCCTTCTTTGTTATCATCTCCACGAACTCCTCGAAGCTTACAATGCCACACTGTTGCAATCGATGCTGCCGACCATCCGTCTGCACTGCGGGGTCATGGTGGAGTCGCTAAGATCTCGCATGACCTTGGCATGCTCGTTGGGGGAGATGTAACCGTTGTGGTCGAGATCAAAGATATCAAAAGTCTGGCGGAGGTCCTCCAATACGTCCTCGTGCCGCATGCCGCGGGTGTTGAGGTCAACGATTTCTGTGAGGGAGATTAAGCCATCCGGGATATCCATAGCCCACGGAGGCTAAGATCAAAAAAGAGAGACAGAATGAGGCGGAGGGGAGGGTAGAGGGGCGACGACGCGATGGCTAGGGTTTCAGGGGGAACAGGGGAAGGCTTCTGTGTGGCTTATGTAATTCCTTGAAAAGTCGAGGGTAAGAATGGAATGGTGGATGGGGACTGACGGTAGCAAAAATAGAAAAGGGTAAAAGCGGAATTTGTTGGTCGAAAAGTAATAACTTGACGGGCTTTAATATATATATAATGGATGGATTGATTCCTAACCTTTTTTGAAATGTATGTGGGATGTAATGTCGATGGTGATTCTTGACATTCATATCCATACAATACATTTACATGCGTATAATTTCGGTTTATTTGTAATAATTTTTAAATAGGATAAAATGAGGCTGCAACAAGTTGAGCTAACTTGGCTCGCTTGCCTCATTTTCCCTATTTTTTATCTTTTATTTGTTGAAAATACTTTCGTGCATTTTCATAATTATGTTCTTATATTATATCATTTTTATTTTTTTATGTTTCCTCTTGTATATATAAGTAACAAGTAGTGATCTTATAAGATTGAGCATATACGAGATGATAGGATGGGTAATCTCGTATTCTCAACTACTCATCTTATCATCGTTGATAGCTGAGATGATATTAGCTATTCTTCTTTTCGTCCCTAGCTTAATTCCCCTTTTGAAAACAAATGGTGTCGTCTCAACCATTAGTCAGTATAGATAAACGATCGAGATTATCCATCTCAATCATTAATGAAGACAAATTAATGATTTAGATCATCCACTCCATCATCTCATATATGTTACAATTCTAATATCCTACTACACTTGTAACTATATACATACACGCACACATTTATGTGTATGTCTGCATCTTCTACTTGATTGATATGGATGAATAATGAAAATAAATATATTCATTCAATATACGTGTGTATTTAATCTTTGGTACAAACCATTCAAAGTAATACATGTATCATCTGTCTGTATCCATTATCTATATCAGTATTGTATCATTGTGACTCTGGGTGTCTAAATTTTGTTAATGGATGGATAAAATTGCAACAGTGTGTGATATTCTCAGAGTTAGATTAAAATGTTACGTGCCTTTTGCTTGCACACGGAATGGTTCCAGAAGAGAAGGTCCCTCGATGTGATTGAGCCGAAATTGGTAAAAGAGTGGGTGCAAAAATAATTGAGAGCAGCTTGACAATATTTTGTTGGAGGACAAAAAATTCCAATAAAGAAAAGATTAAGGGTGTATTAAAAAAATACCTCAACTATGTATCAATTCTCAATAAAAGATCTCATCTTTTAAATGTAACAAAGAGATGTGATTTTTTTTCTTAAATACGTGCATATGTAAGCTTCCATGACCATTGTATGTCGATGTCAAACCTTAAATTAGAAAAATTCCGACCTTCATTTGTTATATTTTAAAGATGAGGTCTTTAATTGAGAATCATCGCATAATTGTAGTCTTTTTTGTAATTTACCCAAATATTCGTTTCCACTGAGATTTATCTAGTATTTTTAGCCTCCACTTTCCGAGCGGGATTTCTTGATCTGAGTCGGCAGTGGAGTAAGGACTAACTAGTATGTACCCGCACCGTGCTTTGCACGGGAAAGCAAGTAGAAGTTAACATACAATTATGTTTCTTTAGAGCATGATGGGGGATTACCTCCCTTTGGAGATTTTACCTCACAAAACTCATATTTTCTCTCACTTGTGAGGTGTACTCTCACTTCTTCATGTAAATATTAAATAAATTATGTTTTATTTCGTCTATTTCATCAAAAAAATATATCATAATATAATCTAAAAATTATAAACTATTCAATTTCTATTCACTTTTCCAAACTTCAATACAATTATATCACAATAACCACTCATTTTTCCAAACTTCAATACAATCATATCGAACAAATTCACTCAACCCGCTATCCAAACGGTTTGCCCTCCCCTATTTAACCCGGGCTAATCCGTTACAAAACGTAACCATAAGAAATAAACATATACACAAATTTAAGAAGTCGACCGTATAGCAAGAATCCTAGAATACACTTCATGTTCGAAATAATCAACTATTACCATATACGGCACATGAAGTTACTGTAAAGGAAGATAGTTAATTGCTTTTGAACCATGAATGTTTAAACCAAAATATATGATTCATTTTCTTACCAAATAAAGCTGGAAAAACTAAATGAACATTATCAAATCCTTACCATGGTAATCCCGAGCAAATAGCACAGAAAGTCATGTTGCCTTATTGTCATTTTTCTTTACATCTTGGAAGTACGTATATGCTCATAGAGTAAAGTATAGCATATCTAAAAAATAGACCATATTCCTTGTATTAGTTTCGAGAATGAACCAATATCCCTCAACCGGTGTAAAACTAAAGTACTTCACTGCAAAAATAAGGTAGGGTGTGTGTGTGTACACGCATCTTCCAAAAATGAAGATGAAGTTTTACAAATATTGAATTATTTTGAATTGTTAGGTAGATCTTACGGATTGCCACCATAACACAGTATGCCAACATATGATATCCGTCTTTTTTTCAAAAAAGAAAGGAAGAGTGCATGCCTAATGTGGGAAGAAAGGAATATTAACACATCACATTTAAATGGAACCTTATCCCTCGTCAACATGTGATGGTGTAAATGTTGTAACATAAAAGAAAATAAGATCTAACCTTGAAGACCAAATCCAAGCCCGACAACAGGATGAAGGTCTCGGACACCTTGAAAAAGTAAACAAAGTATCTAAGGTGACACAGATCTGGAGTGGGCAGCAGGGTAAAAATATCTAAGAACATGGTTACTGGCACGTTAACCAAGCCACATCTAAGCAGAATGATCTTATCCTTTTATTCTGTAATTTTAATATATCTAATAGAGTTAAATATACTACACACTATACCGAGAGCAAGCATTAAGCAATATATATAACAATATCAAAACGTTTGTATCAAAATATATATCAAACAGGGGCTGAACAAAGTGGGGAACAATTCCTACTGCACATGGACCACAAACCATTATATATGTATAGGTAGATAGATTTGTCCAACCAAAAAGAAGTAAATACATGGCGAAGGTTGAAAAACATATATTCAAGCAACCAATCAAGTATCATATCAACAAAATAACCGAATATTCTCTTAAAAATAACATGGCATGAAATATCAAACCTTGAATCGTGTGTTTGCGGAGAAGGAGATCAGACCGTGAATTCACTGACAATATTATTCAAGACTCTACATCATTTGAAACTCGGAAATAAAAGAAAATTACAAATCTAGAGCACCAATTCAAGGAAAGTCAATTGTTCTTTTGTCAAGAAATGTACATCCAATCTGCTGCAGAACAAAAGGAGACCATTATTAAATGGTGCATAACCTTTGAGTTCGTGCACATCTCCTGGGGAATCTTTCGGTTCTCCTCGGTGAATAAGGTAGCTATCTTGCGACCACAGATCAGGTTGGCTTTGTAGGCATTCTTGGGATTGCGGAACTTGACGAAGCCAAAACCTTGAGGTTCGCTGCAAGTAACGTGGTGAGAAGGGAACGATATCAAGATAGATAGAGTCAACGGGAAACAATGTATCCGGTGTAGTAGTTCTTGAGGAGGTAGACATCCTTGAAGGGGCCGCAACAGTCGAAGGGGATCCGTATAGGTCCTCAAGCCTGTCTGGAGGAACCTGACGGTAACAAAAGGAAAATGAAGTAGCTTGACCATAAAAGGAAGGAAAAGTTTGGTACCGGGCGTCAAGGAAGATGTTGCAGAGGAGGGACGACAGCAGCGGCTGCGGTGGTCGTCGTAAGGATCGGGGCTGAGGGATGATCTTCCCTTGTCACCTTTTGCTTCCTATATAATGTTGCTGAAGAAGGATTGGATAAGAGTGGAACGTATTCCAAGAGATTAGAGGAGATACATCCAAAATCAAAAGAGCCATACTTCTGCTATTATGATTTGACATTGATCTGATATGCAGGAGTTTGCTATTGATAAGCACGTATTTTTTAATGCATCGGAGGAGATGCATCGTGCAGATGCGGCGAAACATTATAATACAAAAGGAAATTAATAAACAGTAACACTTCTAACATCAACCCGCGGGAACAGTACTGTGAACAGTACCTATCCCACGGGCTTTAACATATAGTAAGATGGGTCTGGTTTTGGAAAATAGAAAGGGGTGGCATGATGCTTGTGCTTAATGGCTAAGCTACAGCTGAGCGTCGTTTATTAATGGTTTCCTTGAAAAGCAAAGGTGGAGAATATATATAGTTTCCGCCATCTCATTTGCCTGAAAAGGTATCCTGCATGGCAATAACATAAAGGATGGGTATTTGGACTTCTTTCTTTATATTTTTATTAACAATATATTAATGTACCTTCTCGGCCGGCTCCAAACACCACCTTCCAAAGAGGGGTTCATATTCCGATCTTGAAACTTCACGGAGGGTTTTTTTTATATTCCACAGAAAAAAAACAAGTTATGAAGGAAGAAATTTGTGACGAGGGAGAAGGTACGGCCTATATTAGTATTTATTTATTTATTTTATTGCCTTTGGATTTGCAACGTATACGCCTGCAGGTCGTTAGTTGTTTGTTTTTATATTTTTATGTAAGAGATTATATCATTGGTGTCCTTTGATGAATCGATATTCTGTTTAATTAATTAAGATGTATTCATTATAATACGGTCGAATACCGAGTCAACAGAACCAATCTGGGTATTTCTATAAAGAGAGCTTGGCTTAATTTATCATGGATAGTCCTTGGTCGAACTCAAGGACACGAACAATTAGTTTATTTATTTATAATTTAAACACCTAAGTTAAGTTAATCAGAGTGATATCTAGGTCAATGTGCACAGCAATATGAATACATGATTCTTTTGGTGGTTTTAAATGCAAGTCAGATTATGAGATGCTACAAAATGATATGAGATGCAAATAGATACAACACGTACAATGAACCACAGATTGCTCCTGAATTAACTCATAAAAATTAGAGTTTAATTGATATAAATTTAGTCTAATTTTAGTCATTCCATTACACATTATGGTCATCTCATTCAATTAAGATGTTGAATTAAGAAGATACCTAAATCAATGAATATTTACTTAGCAATTAATCAAACCACAATGATATGAAATTGATAATTAATTAGCCAATGAAATTTTATATTTGATATGCAAATCATGGCTTCTTAAATTACACAAAACGGAATTAGAATAAATCAATGACATTCAAATAAATGTTTAAAAGTATACACACTTCTATGATTAATTAATGAAATCTCCCCATTAAAAAGACCATGAACATAGCTTTAAATAAAGATAAACTTTATTAAATTTGGATAAAAGATGCTCTAAATATGAATGTATTAATCCATGGTCCTTTTTCTACAAGAAAAAACATATAAAAATATAAATCAATTCAAATATGGCTATTATGCAATAAAATAAAGCTGTAAAGGCTTGTCAATAAAGTTCTAAGCGTGAAGGGTGTTGATATGACTTAAATACTACCCACTTGTTGGGGTGTTGATGAGGTTGATCTACGTCATGCCTTCTGATTGGGTGAGAAATGTTGGGATAGATTGATGACATGTCTGACCCGTCTCCTGAATTCTGATGGCTGATAGCTGTTGGGACAGGATTGCCGACATGTCTGATCCGCCTCCTGAAACATGATTGGTTGAGAGCTGTTGGACAAGGATAGCTGACATGTCTAATCCACCTCATGAAATCTGATTGACTGAGAGCTATTGGGATGGATTGTTGAATACAAATGGTATTCTTCTGTTGCAGTATAAAAAGGCCCTAGGGCCACCAGATTCTGCAAATCTCATTCCGATATTGATTCTCATCCCATATCTGTACATTCTCAGTATCCTCTGTTAGGGATGAGCTTTGGGCCGGGCCAGTCTGACCCGACCCACAACCCGACCCGATAAACCCGACCCGAACCCGAGCCCGTTTAATGTCGGGTCGGGCTCAGACTTAAAAAATCCGCCCATTCTTATAACGGGTCGGGCTTGGGCTTCGTAGAACCCGGCCCGAGGCCCGACCCGCTAGCCCGGCCCGACCCCCTAACGGGCCCAACCCGACCCGATCCCGAAACCCCCTCCCCCGGTTCCCCACCCCCCCGACCCGGCCTCCCCTCCCCCAAGCCCCATCCCGCCCGACCCGAACACCCCAGGCCCCACGACCCCCACCCCCACACGGACCCACCGGCCACGCCCCCAACCCAACCCAAAGTCACAATACACAAACCGTATTCCCACACTTCCCAGACCCAGTCGCCGTTCCCCCAGGCCCCCCCAGATCCCCACTCCCTCCGGCAGCCCAACCTCCTCGACCCCCCTCTGAGCTTCTAGCCCCTTTCACCCCCTCTCGCGTCCCCTGTGACGCCTCCCTTCTTCGTGTCGCACGGCCCCGTCGGCCCACACCTTGACCCGGCGACCCCTGCCCTCTTTTCGCCGAGGACCCGACGCCGCCCCGCCCCCGAGCCCCTTCCAGGCTCCCAGGCTCCCAGCACTTCCCCCTTCCCATCGCGGCGCCGCCCATTCCCAACGCCCCCTGCACGGCTGCGCCCCAGCGCCCCATCATCGGCTGCATCCCCAGCGCCCCACCGCCGCGCCCCGAACCGAAGCCAAAAAATTTACTAGGCCGGCCCGACCCGAACCCGGCCCGTATAACATCGGGTCGGGTTCGGGCTGGCCCATCCAAAGATTAACGGGATGAAGCCCAGCCTGAAGCCCGATAATGCTAACGGGCTCGGGTTCGGGCTAAGGTCCACCCCGGCCCGCTCGGCCCGATAATCATCCCTATCCTCTGTATTACCTTCTTCTCTATAAAGTGAAACCGATCGTTATCGTTGATAACAGGGAAAGAGATAGAGGGTCGCACGATCTCACAAGGCGAGCCCACAGTCGATGAGTTGACCACTCTAAAACCCCCGATTAGTCAACAATTAACCCACAATATACATAAATTAATGAATAGCAAAAATGTGGAATTAAGATTTATTTTTCTCTACCATAAATTGCATAGCAAGCAAGCATGTAGAGGTCGAACCACAAAGAGCAATGCAGGTAGCCTAAGGTTATTTGTGTACAACCAAGTCATTCATCATGTATGTACATAGATCTTTTGTGGGTTTTTAATTTTACATACAATTTTTATTCTCTTTTTTGTTTTATATTTCTGTATTTGATTTTTTATTTTCCATTTTTATATTTTCTTTTTATATGTTTTTATTTTTTTATATTACTTTTCCTTTTATACAAATAATATTGCATGTATAAGGCTTTATATATGTAGTAAATAATAATATATTTATAAATACTAGTGAATGTGGATAAAATACAAGAAATAAATTCTTTTGGGGTTTTTATATTTTCTATTTTTTTATTATTTTCTGGAAATTTTTCTAATTTTTATGTAGTTTTAAAGTCAAAAATATCCCAAACAAGGGATAATTAAAATACTCGAAATTGATTTGGATATTAAAAATGATAAATATATCCTAAAATTATCCAAATCGATTTTCTATGTAGATATTTATATAAGAAAATTATAAAATAGAAAAAAATTTATATTTTTAGATTTTTAAATGATTTTTTAGATTTTTATAATAGATTTTGGTACTTTTCAATTTTTAGGCCCATTATTTTTCTATTTTTAGTGATTTTTGGTCTATTAGTAAAATATGGTAAAATACACTATATATATTTTTTGGAATTTTTAGACACAATTTTCCTTTTTTTTGGTATTTTCTAGTTTAGACAGGGAATAAATAGTGCTCATTTGATTTTTATAAAATAATTAAAACGCTAAAAAATGACAAGCAAACACATGGCGTGAAAGTACAAGACATGAGACATTTAACCCTATTTTTATGTATTTTTAGAAGCACCATAGTTATATTTAATAACTAGACAAAAGACATAAAAATATGTATCCTAGCAAGGGCATTTTCACAAATAAAATAAAGTCTAAGGGCTCATATGCAAATTTGCCAACAAAAAACAACATTTATTTAATGTTTTAGAACTATTTTATAATATACAAAAATGTCAGGGGCTTCAATGCGATTTCGCCACCTCAAGTGGGACGGCACGTGAGGTGACGTGGACAGAACCCGGATGCAAATATAGTAAACACAGGGGCCTTTTGCAAAATTCCCAATTTCATTTACACTTTAATTTTTATTCACAGGACTAAATAATAAATAAAAAGATTTATTTGAGGTTAAATATGTAAATTACCCCGATATAGGCACGATCGGATGACAGAGAGCCATCCACTTATCCACATGGCGCCTTCTCGTGCGACGATACCCCTTCACAGATACACGACGGAGATCAGATCGCACGAACACGATCGACGACTGGAGCATGGGGTGATCCTATGGCTGAGGAGCGGCTAGCAGATCGAACATCTGATGGAGGGCCTGGACAAACATGGCAAGAACTCACTGCTAGCGAGTTTTGAACCGCTCGTTAGAGTGCCTCCGGCCACCTGGAAGGCTCAGGGTGGGGGCGAAATGGAACATGGGCTCCTCCTCTTCCAATGGTGTTGCTAGGAGGTTTGCTGGAGCTCGGACGACGGTAGGCAAGCTTGGTGAAGTTTGGAGCTCTAGGAACCTCGTTTCCTGTAAAATTTGACCATGTACGGAGTCTTTTGGCCTCTAGCTCCTGCAATAAAACCTGAGCAAGCAAATAGGAGCTCGGGGGCTCTTATTGGTGGTGAAATGGTGCGCAATGGGTTGGTCGGAGGTCTTCCGCCGAGCGGCGGAGGTTGAGGAGGTGATCTAGATCAGGTGTCGACATGGGTAAATGAAGGTGTGCATGGCGTATGGAAACGGCTGGGGAAGGATATGAAGGTGACAATGGAGTCGAAGAGCAGATGATCACACGCGGAGGAGCTCGCTGGAGCTCGACTCCAACGAACTACGTGGATCATCGCTTACACTAATGTAACTAGCTAGAATCTAAACTAAAAACGAGAAATGAAAGCTATGCATAAATGCAATTAAAAGGACTGCTAAAACAACTCTTATACCTGGGGAATCGCCCAGGGAGCAGGGTCACCAGAGTTGGCAGTCGTGCGTACACCCCGTCCTCCTGGAGCTCGGCCCAGCCTCGAAGAAGTGCCTCCTGTCACTAGGAACTCGACTAGGCTCAAGATTAGGGCTCCTATTTTCGAAATGGTGACCAAATTTGAGGAGGAGATGGGGGTCCTTTATTTATAGAACATATAGACACCCTTATTTGACCGGCTAAGATCAAGGATTCGGGTGTATATACAAAGGATTAAAGGGCTCGTCGTGCATGCACAATGATCAATGATCATTTCGTATGAAGGGAACGAAGGCAATAGATGGACGAGATGCCCAGGAAAAAGGCCTGAAATCGTGGGATTGGACAGGCGTGTCAGGTCTGGATACATGGGAGGAAGTTGACTGGAAGTCAACAGTCCGAAAGACGTGATTGGACCACATCAGCTCGTAAAACGATAAAATAGAATTTTAATTCAAGAATAATTATTTATAAATAGTAAATGATTTTATTAATTTTTGATTATAAAATGAGAAATGTTTATTATTTTATTTAGTATTTTATTGTGATTTTTATTTAATTTTTGGCTTTATTTATTAGTAATTAGTTTTGAAGTGTTTATTTATAAGTATATTTGCCTATATTTTGTACCTTTTTATTTTATTTTATATATTCTATTTTATTATTTTATTATTTTATTTTATATATTTATAACATATTTTTATGAGTATAAGTATATATTTATTATATTTTTATGATATTATTTGTACACTTAAATAAATAGGTATGTACATTTTATGGGTACATTCATAGGTACTTTATATATGTTTTACATACCTTATTTTATTTTAATATATTTTATTGAGTTTTCATTTTGGTTTTGTATTTTTAACATAATACAAGCAATATATACAATATTATAAAAATATAAATAAATAAAGAATAAAAGAATAGTTTCCCTTTTATCTATAGACAGGTATACTATAGGTATTTTGTCTACATTTTTCATACAGACTTATTTTATTATACATTTTCTTTTTGGTTTTATTTTGGTTTTAATGTGTATAAAAGTTATAAATAATTATTACAGAATTATAAAAAATATGAATTTGTAATAAAGAATAAATAATGAATAAATTGAGTATTTTAATCAGGTAAAAATGTAAAATGAGGGTCCAAGACTTAACTTGTAACTCCAAAAAATATGAAACCGCCTCCATTAAATAGCTTGGGAAAAATTATATACAATTAGTGGTGATTTTGATATGTTTTGAGTTTTTATTTGCAAGATATGGGTCTGTGAATTGGGATTTTGGCTTTTTATTTTGTGTACAAAATGAACAATGTGTATTATTTTTGCACAAACTCAATTTTGTATTTTTATTTACATTATTATCTACAACTTTTATGTACAAAGTTTCTTTGTTTGATGGATAAATATTAAATAATAAAATAGGTGTCGGAAATGAATAAATAATGGAATAAAAGAATTGGGTTTTTATCCTATTCTTGGCTCTTATCTCCCCCTACTTCATTCCTTATCGACCAACTCAATTTTTGACTTGGTCTCGGGGTTTAGGGTCATAAAATATCTTTGATATTTTATTCTTATTCTTTTCTTCTCTTTATTCTATACTTTTGGCATTAAAAACCATGTTTCATATATAATTAATACAATAAATAATGAATGTTTATATGCACAAATTAATGTTATTTACATGCATTAGTTAGGGTTTTTAAGGCCAAAATGATAGAATAAATGTGATGAAATGGAGATTCATCAGCTGCCCAAGCACGTAGCTCAGTTACGGGTGATCCTTGTAAATCTGTGTGTTTGCGTTAAGCTTTTATTTTGATCGTGTTTGTGTATGTTTTCTTCCGCGATTCTCAACAAACATGTATCAGAGCTTTGGGTATTGTCAGGATCATCCAGCAAGATGGCTCGCATAATATGAAGATCGAGAAGTTCACATGGAAGAATGCATCCAGTCTATGGCAGATCAAGATGCACGCCCTTATGAAGCAACAAGGCATCTGGGCATGGTTAGATCAGGATCGGACGAAGGCACTCGAGTCCTTTGAGTTGATGGTGCAGGAAGAGAAGGCGCACTAGACGATCATGTTGTGTTTGGCGGGCAAGATTATTGCGGAGGTTGCCGATGAGGATTACAAGGCCGGTCTGTGGTTGAGTCTCGAAAGTCTATACATGACGAAGTCTCTGACCAATAAGTTTCTCTTGAAGCAACATCTGTTCTCTCTCCGCATGCAGGGAGGTACATCACTTATAGAATATCTAGATCACTTAAATATATTATTGATGGATTTAAGAAATGCGGATGTTAAGATTGAAAATGAGGATGTTGCCTTGATTTTATTGGTTTATCTTCTATTGTCGTTTGAGAATTTTGTCCAATCACTTATTGTGACACCCCGTCCCTCTGGTAACCTAAACCGACGGTACAGGAGCGTCGGACCTACGGTCCAAATATGCCCATGATCTATGATACTCAGCAAATCATCTTATGCACATTAGATCAATATTTGAAATATAAAAAACAATATGAAAATAATGTAAAATGGAAGGGAAAATGCAACATCCATTCTCATTGATAATAATCTTCAAGTCCACGTCCATAAAATAAGATACATCATATAATTGTAAATTTTGTAGAAGAAACTCTCCACATATCTCACTACAATGTCTCTCAAAAATAACACAAAATAATGCAGAAATTAATAAGTTACTCTAAGTAGAACACAACCTGTTGGTGCGAGTATGACGTAGAAAGTTTGAATTCCTCGAAAGCCGCTACTGCTGCAGCTGCTGCTCAGCTACACCTGTTGGGTTCTGTTGTGCACGAAAATCTTGGAGGACGGAAAAAATTATTAGTGGTAAAAAGTCTTGTCGTTGTTGTTATCCCCAAAATCCCGTGACAAACAAATTTTTTTATTTTTGCTACTTATTAACCTGTATAGCAGACAGGGTCGAACTCAGGGAGGCTACAAATCCCGAGGGTTATTCAATTAATCGAAAACCAATTAAGAGAAAACACGAATCTCAAAGGACATCTATCCTTGGTTTTTGTGATTTTTTATCTTTGTAATTTTTTATTTTTTTATTTCTATTTTTTTATACTTTTGATTTTCAAATTTTTAGTGATTTTGATTTTTGCCAAATTTTTTATTTTCAAAAATAACAAAAGCGATATTCATAAGATCAAAAATACGCACACCAACTCTTTTTGTAATTTTTCAATTAATCAAAAAATACTTAGAAAAATGCAAAGAAAATATTTTTGGGTTTTAAAAGTTTTGAAATATTTTTGAGAATTTTTGTGGAATTTTCATATATTTTTGTATTTTTTTAAATCAAATAGTGAGAAGATGCGAAAATATGCACAGCCTGGAGTAATTTGCAACTTAAAAATATTTTAAGTATCCAAAACTCGAAAATTATTTTTAAGACAAACTAGAAGTAATTATCTACAAACAGGAACTGAAATCACCATTTTTGGATTTTTATAGAATTTTTATGATTTTTGGAAGATTTTTGATGTTTCTCAATTTTTTGAGTTTTATAAATAATTAATGCATGAAAATTGGTCAGGAATTAAAAGACAATGAAATACAACTACTCTAATTTTTTTGGAATTTTTGGAATAATATGTATTATGAATTTTGGAATTTCAAACAGGGAAAAATGACATGTTTGTGATTTTTTAATAATAATAAATGATGACAAAATGAAATGAAATTTTTAAGCAAGGAAGAATATCACATCTGGAATGTAGAATGATTTTTCCAGAATTTATTGAGCAAAAATAACATTTATTCCAATGCTAGGATCATACAAATTTAATGTATGGGAACAGGGACTAAAACATAAATAGTTAAAAGTTTCTGATTGAAAAGAAAATAAAAATAAAAATTCGGAGAGATGATGCAATTTACCTAGATGGTGCGTGCGATGTACGTGCTTGATGAGTTGGCAGGGGCTCCTTTGTAATTCTAAAATGTTCAAGGGCTTTAGATGCAATTTTTCCCTTTTTTTAATCAAAAGCCTCCAACCCTAAAAAGGGCTCCTTCGTTCCTTTCTTTCCAAGCCAAGAGGATGGGCTGACCGTCTGTCTCAGGCGGAGGGTGACGGCATTAGGCGGCCACGGGACTGAGGGTCGCAGAGGAGGGCGGCGTGGGCCGAGGATGAAGGAGGGGGTCGCGCCTAGGCTGAAGGGCGGCGACACACGGAGCGGGCGGTCAGGCTGAGTGGCCTCACGGAGGGGTGTCGATGGAGCGGAAGGGGAAGCGTCTTCGCGGTGGGTCGAGCGGCGCGTTGACAGGTGCGGGGCGGTCGTGGAAGAAGGCAGTGTGGGCCGAGGATGAAGGAGGGGCAGCGACCACGCGCTGGTGGGTTGGCGCTGCCGCCCTTGGCGGAGATGGCGTCAGGTCGCGGGACCGGAGGTCGCCCGCACGCAGGCGGAGGAGGAGCGCCGACGCAGGGCTCGGGGAGGCGTAGTCTACGGTGCCGCGGTGGCGCGGCAGCAGAGGGGGAGCTCGACGAAGGCGTGGCACTGCTGCGGACTGGAGGGGGGCACGACCCAGATCAGGCCATCGCGTGGGGCGGCGCTGCGAGGGGGGGTGCCTGGGGGGCACCCGCCCCTTTTTTTGTAAATTTTTTTATTGTAAGGATGTAAACAGTAATAAAAAGGAAAAACTTTATATATATATATTGTAAATCCGAAAAATAAGATATTAAAAACAAGAGGATAATTTTTTTTAATTTTTTATTTTTTGTTTTTATTAATGGTCATGCAAAACAAACGTTAGAGATAAAGGAAATACATGTTTTTTTATTTATTTACAAAATCGAAAAATGAGCGGGGATCCAGCGGGCATGGGAGATTCGAATCTGATTTTCGGCCACCGTACGTGGCCGAAGTTGAGAGATCGTGGTCGATAGAATTATAACGCGTGGAGATCGAGAAAGTGAGATGAAAAATCGAGTCAGTAGCGGAATAAATCGTGGCGGATTTTTAGATCTAGATAAAAAATGACAACGAGATAAAATATGTGAGAATAAACTGCGATTCACCTAGATAAAAATAAGAAAAATGTGGATCTCACCTTAGGAGCGGAAAAGGACCGTGATCGTCTCGACAAGGCCGACTCGCTGTCACCGGACGGCTCGGAGGCTAGGCACTATTCTCGACAAAATTTTCTCTCAGAGATAGGGCTCCTCTCTCTGAAGATTGATCCGATTGGAATGAGGGAGAAGGATCCATATAAATAGAAAAGAGATGAAATTTGAATTTTTGAATTTTTTTAGTTGATGAGATAAAAGAGATGAAAATTGAAATGAATTTTTGAATTCTTTAGGTGGAAGAGATAAAAGAGATGAAAATTGAAATGAATTTTTGATTTTTTTGGTGGAAGAGATAAGAGAGTTGAAATGAGATAAAAGAGATAAACATATTTACAAAACTATCTATTTTTTTTGAATTTTCGTCACTTATTTATTTGAATTAAAAAATATTTTTTTATTTTTGTGGTGATTAATTAAAAATAGCAACTATATACATATACTATATACATATATGACATTATATACAAGAGTAAATGAGGAAATTAGCCTTTTTTGTTTTAAAATTTTTATTATTATTTATTTTTAATTTAAAAAATTAGTGAGAATAATTTACAAATATATACAAAATACAATATGCACAAAACACATAGGAAAATTGCACAAACCACCACAGAAAACCGACTTTTCAATCGTAACTCCAAAAATTATGAAAATACAGCCATTTTAAAGATAATTTAATTTCGAATCCAATGGAAGTGAGATTGATTCAATTTGAGCTCATATGGAGCCGAAATTGGTCTTTCAATTAGTGCTTAGTGGCTTTTTCCAAGTGTGGCTGCTTTTATTCTGTAAATGATTTAATTGTGCAATTATTTTTATTAATTAGAACACATTTTTATTTACAACTTTTATCTTGAAAATTATTTGATTTGAGGTCAATTAAGGCATAAATAAATTAGTGTCAGTTTGATACAGATATACAAAATAAGTGAGACGTGTTTACAACAACACACAAACAAATTTTTTGGATTTTCTTCTTGAGGATCCTATCTCCCCCTACTTTATTCCTGGTCGATCAGGTCAAGTCTTGACCTTCTCTCGGGGTTCAGGTCAGCCTGTATACAGTCTTCCTTTTTCTATTTTCTTTTCTTTATTTTCCCTTTATTTATTTATTTATTTATTTATTTAAGGTTAAAATTAGTAAGAAGTGTACATTATTTACATACAGATACAAGTTAGTAAGAATATGGAGTTAGTGTTATATGCAGATGTTTTATAAGGTATTTTAAGCTAAAATAAATGAATAAAGATGACGAATCGCAGATTCATCATCCCCCTATGCTTTACCTTTGCTAGTCCCTTAGCAAACACTTATTTGAAAGGATAAGCAAAGAAAAAGAAAAAGAAAGGGAAAAATAAAGAAAGTAGGACAATATTGAGTATTAAACTTATCTTCATAAAATTGTAGTTTGGAGCTCTGTCGGACCTTTGGATTATTAGTGTGTCAGAACTTCTGTGAGACTTGGAATTTTAAAATCGACAGCCTTCTAGTTCTACACATCATTGTCACAGTTTCGGCTCAGAAGTCATCTTAGATCAATCCTCTTCCCAAAGCACACCCTATGAACATTGAACATTCGACTCATGCGTGTGAAAGGTTTTAGCTCTTCCCGTCCAGAATGCCGGACTACCATGTAAATCCCCTCTCCAGTAACTCATCCTCGGGGAGTCAAGTATTTCCTTCTAAGGTCTGTCGCGATGTGTTCACAATCAAATAGGGGGAGAAGTTAGAAGAAGGAGAAAAGAACTGGAGGGTGGCCAGTGTAGTCACTTCTCCTTGTGAAGCTGGCCAGTGTAGCCGAGTCTCCACCAGGATCTGCAGGTTTTCTTGAAGCTCGGACCTTTTTGGTAGATATTTATTCGGTAGTGGCTTCTTTGTATTTGAATTTTTGGTGGTTCTGCTTGGATCTTGTTGTGCCCCTACGGATATAGAATCTTTTGTTTCCGTACATGTTTTGGGATCTTAGAAAAAATTATGCCCAGCCGTCCATCCCTTTTTCGAAGCTTTATTTCAACCCGTACTCCGGTCTTTAGATTTCCACGCTACCAGAAAAGAAACTCACACAGTCTTCCAACATCCCGTCTGAGTTGAGCTAAGTGCATATGCGAGAGTACAAATTGATTCCCTATTCAAGAGTTATACCCAGAATGAAGAGACCGGGTTAGACACTAAGAGTCAAACGCTGCACATTGTCATGTGGAACTCAAAGAATTAAGTCAAAGACATGAAGCTTCTAAAATCCTATTTCTCGGTGAAGTTCCTCTGAGAATTAGGTGGATTAAGGTCTGACTAAACTCCATTCTTCAATTTTATTCCAGACATAGTTTAAATGTCAATACTATCCTGAAAAATGCACAAGCAAATGCAAAATATGAACAATGCTAAGAGTTTTTTTGAAAAGAAATGTTGCACAAGTGAAAAGGACATTTTTTAAACAATTTTCTAATTGTAAATTTTTATGGATTTTTGGAGAAAAAATGCAGATGTGAAAGAAAGGTTTTTTTAATTATGCAAATTTTTATAGAATTTTGGTTTTGTAGTTTTTTAGGAAAAGGGTTAGTAAAATATATACAGGTATATACAAGATTTTTTGTTTATTTTGTTTTTTTTTTCTGTTTTTTTTTCTGTTTTTTGTTTTTTTGTTTTGTTTTTTGTTTGTTTGTTTTGTTTTTTGTTTTATTTTGTTTGTTTGTTTTTTATTTTTATTTTTTTGTGTTTTTATTGATTTTTTTGTGAATTTTTTCTTTTTTGTTTGTTTTTTTGTTTTGTTTGTTTTTTACACACGTGGATTTTACAAAATTATACACATAACCCCCCAAATAAACGTATTTAAAAGTACGAGTTATGTCTAAAGTATATATACAATATATACGACACCCCCTATACTTAGCTCGAATTATGTCCTCATAGTGACCAGAGAGCGAAAAAGGAAGACATAACTCGTGCTAAGTATAGAAAAGTGAAAAGACTCCTATGCTACAATGACTCAAAGAAAGGATAAAAAAAGAGAAGTTGGTGATCCCCCCTATACTTAGGATCAAGTAATCCTAAGTATAGTGGAGTGTACAAATGGGGAAAATCGATGAAGAGAATGTACAGACTCAAAAATAAGAAGACAAGATATGCACAACATCACCCCCCATACTTAGGGTAGAGTATCCCTAAGTATAGGAAACAACAAGAGTGGTGAACATGACGAATATGAACAACACAAAACATTCACTCCCTTATACTTAGGATAGAGCGCATCCTAAGTATAGCATATATACAAACACGGAAAAGGGGTGAATGATAAAACGGAAGAAGAAAGAGTGAAATGAAAGGATATACAAGAGGAGTGGATGATCATGTATCATACGCAGAAGATGGAATCAAGAGATCATCATCTAATACCACATATATCGAATCAACAACGGACAGGAATGTATCATGATCTAGACATGGCTTCAGCAACTGTCCGTTCACAATAAATGGCTATGCGTCAGATGACAACCCAGATATGACAATACTCCCATTGTCACGCACAGCTCTCACGATGAACGGTCCTGACCACTTGCTTTTCAATTTTCCTGGAAATAACTTCAACTTAGCATCAATTAACCAAACTTTCTGATCAGGAAAGAAAGTCTTTCTTCGGATGTGTTTATCATACCAGCGCTTGACTTTCTCCTTATACATAAGTGAGTTATCGTATGCAAAGTCTCGGAATTCCAGTAACTTGTTCAAATCCAACTTCCTGTTCTTTCCTGCCTTCTCATAGTCTAAATTGCATACACGGAGTGCCCATAAAGATGTGTGAATTAATTCCACTGGCAGGTGGCAAGGCTTTCCATATACCAATCTGTAGGGAGACATACCCAAAGGAGATTTGTACGCCGTCCGATAAGCCCATAGAACTGAATCAAGCATCTGGGACCAGTTCTTCCTATCTGGACGTACAAGTTTTTGCAATATCGTCTTGATCTCCCTATTTGAAATTTCTGCCAAGCCATTAGTCTGAGGGTGGTAAGGAGATGCAACTCTGTGCCCAATGGCGTACTCCTTCACAAGCTTCTTTGCTTTCTCTATTAATGAAATGGCTTCCCCCATCTGAAACCAGTATTTTGGGAATATCGAACCGCGCAATAATATGGTCCTTGAGAAAGGAACACACTGTACGACTATCTGCAGCTCGGGTGGGGATAGCTTCCACCCATCGACTAACATAATCCACAGCGAGCAGGATGTAGAGAAACCCCTGACTGACAAGAAATGGGTCCATGAAGTCTATACCCCAAGCATCAAAAACATCAGAAATATGTATATATCTTAGGGGCATGGTATCTTTGGAACCAATAGTTCCTCCCATTTTCTGACAATCAGTACAACCTCGTACATACTCTGTAGCATCCTTAAACAATGTGGGCCACCATAGGCCACTCTGTAAAACCTTTGCTACCGTACGTTTCCCCGGATGATGCCCACCAGATTCTAGTTTGTGACAATGCTCAAGTACACTGGTGTGTTCTTCCTGAGGAATGCACCTTCTCCATATACAATTCGCACCCTCGCGAAATAGGTACGGATCCTCGTACCGGTAATAATGAATCTATGATAGAAATATGTCTACCTTGTACTTTGGCCAATCTTGTGGAACTTTCTTGGAGACAAGATAGTTCACAATATCAGCATACCATGGGAGTGAGTCCACAGACAAAATGGCATCATCTGGAAAGGTTTCGAAAATAGGAATCATGTTCTGCTCAGAGGTCTCTGTGTTTGTGATACGGCAAAGATGATCTGCCACAACGTTTTTCACTCCAGGTTTATCTCGAATCTCTAAATCAAATTCCTGAAGAAGAAGGATCCATCTGATAAGGCGTGGTTTGCATCCTTCTTTGCCTGTAAGTATCGTATGACGGTGTGATCCGTGTACACAATAACATGTGAATTGATGAGGTAAGATCTGAACTTTTCTAGCCCAAACACAACTGCTAACATCTCCTTCTCTGTAACTGTATAATTCCGCTGTGCTTCATCCAAAGTCTTGCTAGCATAGTGTATAGCAAATGGTATCCCATCCCTTCTCTGCCCTAAAACTTCTCCAACTGCAAAATTTGATGCATCCATCATGATCTCAAAAGGAAGAGACCAATCAGGTGGCTGTAAGATAGGAGCACTAGTAACCATTTCTTTCATATGATTGAATGCAAGGAGAACTTTCTCGTCGACAACAAAATCAGTCTCCTTACACAGAAGCTCGGTCAAAGGTCTGGCAATTTTGCTGAAGTCCTTTATGAATCGCCTATAGAATCCTACGTGTCCCAAAAATGACCTCAACTGCTTCAAATTATGTGGTGGCTCTAACTTGGAAATCACATCAATCTTAGCCGGGTCAACCTCCATACCATGTTTGGAGATGACATAGCCCAATACAATCCCACTAGTCACCATAAAGTGACTCTTCTCCCACGAGAGCACTAGGTTTACCTCGCAGCAACGTTGAAGAACTCGGTCTAAATGAGCAAGACATGTGTCAAAACTATCCCCGTAGATCGAGAAATCTTCCATGAAGACCTCAAGAAAATTACCCACCATGTCGGCAAAAACAACCAACATACACCTTTGAAATGTAGCGGGGGCGTTACACAATCCAAAGGGCATCTGTCTAAAGGCGTAAGTGCCAAACGGACAAGTGAAAGTAGTTTTCTCCAGATCCTCAAGAGCGATAGCAACTTGGTTGTATCCCGAGTACCCATCCAAGAAGAAAAAGAACTCTTTCCCTTCCAACCTCTCAATAATCTGTCAATAAAGGGCAGTGGAAAGTGATCCTTCTTGGTAACTAAGTTCAGGCGTCGGTAATCTATACATACACACCATGAAGTAGGTACCCAGGTCGGAATCTCCTCACCGCGGTCATTCTTTACGATCGTAATCCCAAATTTCTTCGGGACCACATGTAAAGGGCTGACCCATTTGGAATCCGAAATAGGATATATAAAGCCAGCATCACGCCATTTCTTGATCTCCTTCATGACAACCTCCCTTAGGTTTGGATTTAGATGGTGCTGACATTCACGAGAGGGTTTACAGTCATCCTCTAGGTAGATACGATGCAAGCACAATGCTGGATTGATCCCACGGAGATCCGAGATATTCCATCCTATGGCCTTGCGGTTTCTCTCAAGAACCTCTAGCACGCGAGATTCTTGTTCAGCGGTCAACTGCGAGCTGAGGATGACCAGAAATATTTGGGGGACCCGCAGGGAAGGCATATTTCAGCATTGATGGTAAAACCTTGAGCTCAGGTGGGGTCTGAATCAGCTCTGCGATAACCTCTACTACTGTACTAGTAGACGGTATGTGATCTGTGATCTGTAGACTATCCACCTTGGCTATTGACGATTCAACAAGTAGAATATATGATAGATCTATAAGGAATGATCTCTGCTCAGAAGGGAATGGCTCATCAGGATGTTCAACACTCTTATCAATGAACGGCTCAGATATCTCAGCAATAATCTCAGAAAGATGTCTCTCATCTGTGCATAAATCAGGAAATTCAACGAATGGCTCAGATATCTAGACCTCAGAACTCTACTCAAACTGCTCATCGGCAACTGTCTCAATTGGATCACCAAGGGAACTCATGTCGATTGTGCTTTCCAAAGAGTCCTTTTGGGAAAGGAACTCTTGGGCATCTATAAAATCCGTGAAAAGATCTGTCTCTCTGAATTCAACAAGAAAATCACAGTCATCTGGCTCTGATATAACTTTCTCTATATCATCTGCTGCTGGTGAAGGTGATGGTCTAGGATCAGAGATCGTCTCAATTTTCACCTTGTCACTACGAGAGTGAAAGATGATCTCTCATATACCATAATCAACTGCTGCTTCGACCGCTCGGAGGAACGGTCGACCTAGTATGATCAGGGTATGGAGTAATGGTGCAGGTGTGTCCATATCCATGACAACAAAATCAACTAGGAATTTCATTCCCTGCACCGTTACAATAACGTCCTCTAAAATACCTCTTGGCCTCTTAATCAATCTATCAGTAAACTGAAGGATCATTCTGGTTGTTTTAAGAGGTCATAACTGGAATTCAGTTAATAAAGAGGAAGGCATGAGATTAATGGAGGAACCGCTATCGAGAAGAGTACGATCAAATTCTTGATCAAAGATATGGCAACGGATGTGAGGTGCTCCCTTGTCTTTCTTTTTGGCGGAGATGGTGTCGGGTCGCGAGACCAGAGTTCGCTCATGCGCGGGCGGAGGGGAGCGCCGACGCAGGGGCTCGGGGCGGCTCGGTCTACGGCATCGCGGTGGCGCAGCAGTAGAGGGGGGGGGCTTGACGAAGGCGTGGCGCTGCTGCGGACTGGAGGGGGGCGCAACCCAAATCAGGCCACCGCGTGGGGCGGCGCTGCGAGGGGGGCCTGGAGGGCACCCGTCCCTTTTTTGTAAATTTTTTATTGTAAGGATGTAAACAGTAATAAAAAGGAAAAACTTTTTTTATATATTTTTTTGTAAATCGGAAAAATAAGAAATAAAAAACAATAAGATAAAGATTTTTTTTTATTTTTTAGTTTTTTTGTTTTTATATTAATGGTCCTACAAAACAAACATTAGAGATAAAGGGAATAAATGTTTTTTTTATTTTCGAAATCAGAAAATGAGCGGGGATTCGGCGAGCATGAGAGATTCGAATCTGATCTCCGGCCACCGTACGCAGTGGGAGTTGAGAGATCGTGGACGATAGAATCAGAAAGCATGGAGATCGAGAAAGTGAGATGAAAAATCGAGTCGGTGGCGGAATAAATCGTGGTGGATTTTAAGATCTAGATAAAAATGACAACGAGATAAAAAAATACGAAAAATAAACTACGATTAACCTAGATAAAAATAAGAAAAATGTGGATCTCACCTTAGGAGAGAAAAAAGGAATGTGAGCGCCTCGACAAGGCTAGCTCGCTGTCACCCAACGGCTCGGAGGCTAGGCACTATTCTCGACGAAATTTTCTCTTAGAGATTAGACTCCTCTCTCTAAAGATTGATCCCGTTGGAATGAGGGAGAATGAGCCATATAAATAGAAAAGAAATGAAATTTGAATTTTTGAATTTTTTGGTGGAAGAGATAAAAGAGATGAAAATTGAAATGAATTTTTGAATTCTTTTGGTGGAAGAGATAAAAGAGATGAAAATTAAAATGAATTTTTGAATTTTTTGGTGGAAGAGATAAGAGAGATGAAATGAGATAAAAGAGATAAGCATATTTATAAAACTATCTTTTTTTTGAATTTTCGTCACTTATTTATTTGAATTAAAAAAATTATTTTTTATTTTTTATGGTGATTAATTAAAAATAGCAATTATATACATATACTATATACATATATGACATTATATACAAGGGTAAATGAGGAAATTAGCCTTTTTTGTTTTAAAATTTTTATTATTATTTTATATATAATACATATACTATATATATGACATTATATACAAGGTCGGGGGTCCATAGATGTAGGGTTGACGAATGGTTCAGGCAGTTCAAAGGTCGAGGGAGATCGGGCGAATCGTTGGTCCTCAGCCCAAGGAGAAGCTTGGGCGTGAATCACCAATAAACGTGGTCGAAAAGTCGTGAAGGGTGTATCATGAGATAGTGCAAGGAACGACCTCGAAAAATTGAGAAATTTGGTCAAAACCACGTTATGATAAAGCTACAGGGCGAAGGACAGTCAATTGACCGAGGTCAACGTTTACCGCCTCCTGGTTGGTCCACGTGGACCAACCAGGAAAAAGCCCCAAAAATTATTCGAAAATTCATTTAAAAATAGTAAATGATTTAATTAATTTTGGGTTATAAAATGAAAAATATTTATTATTTTATAAATTATTTTATGATTTTTTTGAGGTATAAAAATATAAGTTGCCTTTTGTGGCCTATGTAGGTATAAATATCTATATATTTTAATATTTTATTTTTATTTTGTATATTTAAATTTATTATTTTTGTTTATTATTTTATAAATTTATACCTTATTTTTATACTCTTAAATATATTTTTATTTTATTTTTCTGATGTATTTTGTACACTTAATAAAATAGAAGTATTAATTATATATGCAACTTTACAGTTATTATACCTATGTATTGTATACATGTATTTAATTTTTGTGACTCCTTTATGTTTTTATTCTGATTTTAATGTATACATTTATTATAAATAATATTTACAAAATTATAAAAATATAAAATTATAAAAATAATGAATAATAAATAAAATGAATATTTTAATCTTTACAAGTAAACAATAGGGGGCCAAAACCTAACTTTCAAACCGTAGCTCTGCAAAATATGAAACCATCTTCATTAAATAGCTTATTGAAAAGTATATACAATTAAAGGTGATTTTGATGTGTTTTGAGTTTTTATTTGAGAAATACATATCTGTGAAGTTGGGATTCTGGAATCTTATTCAGATAATAACTTTTCATCTGTATATTAGTTTTGAGTGAAATCAATTTTGTATTTTTCTTTATTGAATTATCTACAACTTTCATGTACAAAGTTTCTTTATTTGAAGTATAAAAAGTGGAACTAAAAATGGGTCCCAAAATGAATAAAGAATGAATTTAATAAAAGGAATTTTTATTGGTTTCTTGCCCTTATCTCCCCCTACTTTATTCCTTGTCGACCTATTCATCGAGATGCCTAGGTCTCGGGGTTTCGGATCATAAAATATTTACAATATTTTATTCTTTTTCTGTTCTTTTCTTTATTCATTTATTTTGGCTTTAAAAACCGTATTCTATACATTACTTACATACACATGCATGAATGCTAAAATGCAGGAATTGAGGTATTTACAAGCATTTGCCAGGGTTTTTGAGGCCAAAATGATAGAATAAAGATGATGAAATGTGGATTCATCATCCCCCTATACTTGCCTTTGCTAGTCCCTAGCAAACACTTATGTAATAAGTGCAAAAAAGAGAAACAAAGAAAAGAAAAAGAAGAAAGATGGATTAAATTTGATTGTCAAACTTGTCTTCACAAAATCAAAGTTTGGAGCTTAAGTCAGACCTCTAAAATTTTAGTGCGTGCGGAACCTTAATGAGAAGCGGATTTGAAATCCAACAGTCTTTGAGAATCCCAAAACTCTGCTCAAGTCTCCTCAATAGCTAGGTCGGAAATATCTCAACTCATACGCAAACCCTTACGACTATGAGTCTGACTCGGACAGTGTAAGTGATAGTGGCTCTCCCCAACCAGAATGACAAAGACTAACTTCTCTAGTACGACAACCCAATGATTCCCAAATCCAACAACTCCTTCCTCGAGGAGCGGGGTATTCCCTTCTAAGTTCAAGTGGCAACCAGCTCAAGAGGAGGGGGTGAGGAGAAGAATGGACATTAGCCAGTGTAGCTACCTATCCTAGGATGCAAGAGTAGTGTAGTCAAGTCATCCATCTGCAGGCTCACGTGATTTGATTTTGATGCTCAAGCTTGCTTATTGATTGTACAACATATTCACAAACTTTAGCAGGCATTTTATTTTTGTACAAGCCTGTCTTTTTTTGAAATACTATTTACAACAGCATTTACATAGAGAGTTTTTCCTCTTGAGCCAGAAGACTATCCCTCTTTTGAAGCTTTATTGCAATCCACACTCTCTTGTCTTTAGAATTCCTCATCACTGGATGGGTTGGGGTGCATTTCCCTCCCTAGAGGAGGACAAATGTTTCCACTTGTGTGCGTCTCATACCGGCAAATCCAACCCCCTCACCACTCCAATTGAGTCGAGCCAAGTGAGAGGTGCATGTGTCCAAGTTAGGTCATTATCAACAAGAGTCGTGCGTGTGATATGGAGTGGCAACACGATGGTCAATGCTGAACTCATCCGCAAGGGCCCTTACCTTGTCGTTGATAAAGTGAGACCCCTGTCTGAAATCAGGACTCTAGGTACCCCACCGTGAAATGATATTTTTCCTCAAAAATCGACATACAGTCTTAGCATTTGCGGCTCGGGCGGGGATGGCCTCGACCCAATGACTCACATAATCCACATCAACCAGAATGTACTCAAATACCTGGCTCTTAGGAAATGGGTCCATGAAATCAATGCCCCATGCATCAAAAACCTCAAAAAAGTGAATGGGCTACATGGGCATCATATCCCTCTGTCCGCAAGTTCCCATCTTCTGACAGTCAGTACATCTCTTCACGAATTCGTCGGAATCCTTGAAGAGAGTAGGCCACCAAAGACTGGATTGGAGCACCTTCTGTGCTCTCTGTCTTCCAGAATGATGTCCTCCTGCCTCAAGCTTGTGGCCGTAGGTGAGGACGTATGCTGCTCTTCTTAAGGAATACACCTCCTCCAGATGATATCCCCTCCTCCATGATAAAGGATGGGATCCTCCCAATGGTATGACTTGGCCTTCGTAAGGAAGGTCTCAAGTTGCTACCTGGTCCAACCTTGTGGAACCGTCTTGGCGACAAGATAGTTCACAATGTCGACGTACCATGGAAGCGAGGCAATAGCAAGGATCACCTCATTTGGAAACGTCTCAGTAATAGGTGCAATGGGCTGAGATTCCTCAAGATTATCTAATTGGGAGAGGTGATCCGCCACCACATTCTTAACTCCAGGTTTATCCTTAATCTCAATATCAAACTCCTGGAGCAGAAGGATCCATCTGGTAAGGCGAGCTTTGGCATTCTTTTTTTGCCATGAGGTATCGGATGGTGGTGTGATCTGTAAAGATAGTTACTCTTGATCCCAGAATATATGATCTGTACTTAACCAAAGCAAAGACTACAACTAGCATCTCCTTCTCAGTCACAGTGTAATTCCGCTGAGCGGCATCCAACGTCCGTCTAGCGTAGTGAATGGCATACAGCAATCCATCCCTCCCCTATCCAAGCACATCCCCTACGGCAAAATCAGAATCATCCATCATGATCTCGAATGGGAGAGATCAATTGGGTGGCTGAAGGATAGGAGCCTTAACATCTAGATTCTTGAGAGTCTCGAAGGACGTAAGACACTTATCATCTACAATGAACTCGGTGTCTTTTGTCAGAAAATCAGTGAGCGGTCGGGCAATACGACTGAAGTCCTGAATGAACCATCGGTAGAAACCGCATGCCTCAGAAAAGACCGCAACAATCGCAGATTGGGCGGTGGATTGAGTTTTCTGATGATATCCACCTTGGTCGGATCAACCTCCATGCCCCTGTTGGAGATGATATTACCAAGAACCATCCCTTGAGTTACCATGAAGTGACTCTTCTCCCAAGACAAGACAAGATTGACCTCAATGCAGCGCTGGAGTACACTGTCTAGGCAGTCAAGACAAGCATCAAACCCATCACCATAGACTGATAAATCATCCATGAAGACATCTAAATAGTCACCTACCATGTCCAAGAAGATAGACAACATGCACCTTTGGAATGTCGTCGCGACGTTACACAAACCAAAAGGCATCCGTCTAAAAGCATATGTCCCAAATAGACAGGTGAATGTCATTTTTTCCTGGTCTTCAGACGCAATGGCCACTTGGTTACAGCCGGAGTACCCGTCAAGAAAAGAGTAGTGACTCTTCCCAGCTAGCCTCTCGATAATCTGATCAATAAATGGAAGTGGGAAATGATCCTTCTTGGTGGCATGATTCAATTGTATGTAGTCCACACAAGCCCTCCAAGAAGTGGGTACCTGGGTAGCTATCTCCTCTCCGGACTCACTTACAACTATAGTGATACCCGTCTTCTTGGGTACCACATGTAATGGACTAACCCACTTGGAGTCAGATATGGGGTAGATAATATCGACGCTCCACCATTTTGATATTTCCTTTATGACCACATCTCGAAGATTCAGGTTCAGCCATCGCTGGAACTCACTCGAGGGCTTAGTGTCCTCTTCGAGGTAGATATGGTGGGAGCACAGAGCCAGACTAATCCCCTAGAGATCAGCTATAGTCCATCTTATTACCTTGCGGTTTCTTTCAAGAACCTCCATCAAACGAGATTCTTGCTCTCCAGTCAAATCTGCTGAGATAATGACTGGGTGCATATCTGGCTCACCCGCAAGGAATCTATACTTCAGCGACTGCAGCAAGGGCTTCAATTTCGGACAATTGGGAGCTGGCAAATCTGGCTTGTGATATGTCTGAGTGAAGGTTACCAGATCTGCATGAGAGAACTCTCGTTGTACGTGAAAATCTGACGAAGGGAACCCTACTAGAATATCTGTAAACTGTGCTGGCTTGCTCTCCGTCCTAGCTACGTCTCAGATGGAATCAGACATGGCAAGTAATCATCAAAGTCATCCCAATCAATGTCTGAATCTGAGGGATTTGAATCAGGAGAACATGAATGAAACATTGCTTCACCACTCATCCTGCAACTGTAGGCATCTAATGTGTCCTCTGCCAGGGGTGTGCTATCCAAACTCTCGACTGCCATAAGCTGTATGTACTATGAATCTGTAGGCAAGGCGATGGCTCGTGCTACTGGATCTGCTCAAATTGCTTCATCATCGGTCATCACAAAATCACACTCCTGGTGGACGTCTCGCTCAACCTCTGTCATCTGCTCTGTGTCACTGAACTGCTCTGAGCATGCTGAATCTCGCGCTCTGGTCTCGTCGATCATCTCTATTTGTATACTTTCGCCCTCTACGCGAAAGTATGTCTTCCCATTATCATGGTCAGATACCGCCTTGGCAGTGGCCAAGAATGGGCGTCCAAGTATGATGGGGGTATCTGTCACCCCGACTCAGGGATCTCCATGTCCAATACAACAAAGTCCACAAGGAATTTCATGCCCTGAATGGTAACGACCACATTTCTCAACAACCCCTTCGACCTCTTAATATACCTATCAGCAAACTGAAGGACCGTCCTACTCCGATGGAGAGGACCAAACTCGTATCAATCAAGTAAGGCTGCTGGAAGGAGGTTGATAGAAGAGCCGCTCTCTAATAGAGTACGATCGATCTGCTGCTCTTGAATCTTGCATCTGACATAAGGAGCTCCTGCATCAGGTCTCTTGGCTGGCAATTGGTTATGAATGGCAAAGCATGTGGCACGGGTCAGCACATGGATCTCTCCTCCGTGGTTCCTCCTCTTCCTGCGTACGATAGTCTTCTCTCTCAAGTTCTTTTGGAAGGGGGGGATGTACTCTAGTGCCTCCTATAGAGTCAGCTGAATCTGAAATCTGTCAATCATCTGCTGGCTGAACTCTAACTGATGTGTCTTTTTTGGATTTTCCTTTTTATTCCCCTTTGCCAAGCGGAGTGCTTGAGGGAAGGGGATGGTAGGGCCCTCCTCAGATGGAGGGTTAGGAAGAGGGTCATGTGCCTGTGAAGGAATGGAATCTATACAAAGATGATCATGCAACACATATGGACTCGAAGTAGATGAAGAAAACTTTCCTTTATTCATATTTTTGGTCTTTTTCTTGTTACCACAGTCCTGAGATACAAAAGGTGGCAACACAACAGATGGAAGCACAACTGGAATAGAAGTGGTGGCATCAGTACCACCCATGGCATCTGTCTTCGTGGCATCAGCACCGCGCTCTGGCTCAGCATCAAGTAAAATGGTGGCCTCAGTACCACAACCTGCATCTGGAGTCACGACTGCCTCAGTACCCTCAAATGGATCTCTATCCTTGGTGGCATCAGCACCACCGTCATCAACATCATCAACGGCATCAACACTGCTACTATCCTCATCTGGCGCTCCTGGTTCCTCGTGTGGTTGTCGCTCAGACGAGGTGTCGCCGATTGGCATCCTACCGCTCCTAGTAGTCACGAAATCAGCATCACACATAAAAGAAGACATGTCATTCAAAGAGCACTAGGAGTGATATCCTATGTAGACTGTACCTGCTCAGATTTCCGTTTCAAATTATTCGGATTAGGCTCGATCTGTGCTGGTATGGCGGCCTTGCCCTCGATGATATCCCTCATCTCCTGTCAAAACTCATCCATTTCCTGCCGGAAGGATGCCTGCTGTTTAGAGAGCAAGCAGGCGAGGTCGTCAAGAGCTGGGTTATCAAAGGCAGGTGCCGGAGAACCGGAAGTATTCCCATGCTGAAAATAAGGGCGCTGTTGTGAATAGTGAGGGGGAGGCTGTGAGTATGGCTGGTGAGGCTGCTGACGCTGCCTCCACTGATGTCCCTGATAAAAGGGACAAGGACCCTACTAGTACTGCCGGTGGGAGTGATAGGGCTACTGCTTTTAGCTGTTTTGAGTGCCCTGAGCGGGAGGCTGCTGTTGGGATGAGGTGCCTCCGATGGTCCAACGGAATACGGGGTGATCATGATGAATCCCGTCCTGCTATAGGTACCGGTCGTACCACATCCCATTGACTTCCATCAATGGCTCTTGCTCGAAGGGTGGTGGAGGGAGAACTGCCAATGGCTGATCCGGCTAGTAGACCACCATCTGAGTGTCCTGAGATGGTGGCTGTGGTGAGTAGTGTTGTAGCTGCTGGATCGGCTCAGCCTGGATGTGGTGAACCTGGCGGTATATGGCAGAGGGCTGGGTGGAGCTGCTACTGGTGGAATCAGCACGTGACATGGGAGGCTGCTGAGTGGACATATGTGCCTCCTGAATGCATAAAATCTGGGTCTTCATGTCACTCATGGTCTTCGTCGATTGGTCCATCTGTGTAAGAGCTTGACTCTGCTTCTTCTCAAGAATCTCGATGCGGTCCAACTTCTCGCTAATGATCCCCATGTCGGCGATGACAGATTCAACCTGAGCTGCTGCTGCTGACAGAGTGTGGGAACCGACATCGATGCGTGCAATTCTCTGATATGAAACTGCCTGTGGTGAGACTTTCGGTTGCGTGTAGACCCGAGCTTGGGCCATTACTGTCGAGTTCTCTGCCATCCCTTCATAGATGACCCAAACCTCATCTTCACCCTTGGAAAAGTAGGACCCACCACAAGAGGCATTCACAAGCCCCTGCAGCTCCGGTGTCAGCCCACAAAAGAAACTCTGAACAAGGTTGGACTTGGATATCTTGTGATGTGGACACCAGTCAATGAGCTCTCTAAATCGATCCCAAGCCTCATGGAACTGCTCATTCAGGATCGTGGTGAAGTTGCTAATCATAGCTCGCACTGCGTTGGTCCAGCCGAGAGGGTAGTACTTATTCAAATATGCGGTCCAGAGCTACTCCCAAGACGTGACATACCTTCCTAGATGCTTCAGCCAATAGGCTGCTCTGTCAGCTAATGAGAATGGGAAGGCAATCATCTTTATCGTGTCCTCGTCCACCAGTCTGTCGTAGACAGTGCTACAAATCATCTCAAACTCCTGCAGATGGAGATGAGACTCTTCGGTGGTCAGCCCATGAAACTTGGGCAACAAGTGGATGGTCTGGTGGCGAAGCTTGAAGTTCCCGACAATGGGAGGAAGCTGGATCCATCGATGAGTGAGGGTTGCAGCAGGGGTGTGCAACTATCTCATGGTCCTCGGTGGTGGCCCCTTCTGGTGAGGGTCTTCTCCTGCTACGCTCCTCCTCCTCCTCCGTGACGATGAAAGCTCCAAAATGGGCCCGACGCCTTCCTATAGGAGTCCCCTCGAAGCTGGTACCCTCAGAAATGTCGTAGAGCTTTGTAGCGCGGCCACGGAGGTGGCGGAGCTTGGACCTCCAGGTATCTCCAGCGGAGTGCAGAATGGGCTCCCAGGCTCTCGTTATGCTCCCAATATCTGCAAGAAAGGGTTACACATTCGAGGGCAAAATGCCTCGACAGTTGGCTAAGCGAATGGACGCGGGTAACGACAAAGGTGGAGGTCAGTCGGAGCTAGCTCCGGCGAAGGGATCGAATGGACTAATTGCAAAGATGGAAGTGAGGGTCTATTCCTACGGATATGGCAAACAAGAAAATGCAAGAAAAACTAGAGAAAAATGAAGCCTCGAAGGTGAAATCACCTGAGATGAAAACCTCAACGGCAAGCTTAGCCGGAGGTGGTGGAGACCTCCTCGACACATCCTCGACTCGCCTGACGAGTGGGAGATGGAGCTGTCACCTCCGTCTCACCGTAGAGCACAAAAGGGAGGAAGAAAACGGGTCAAAAGGGGTTCAAAAACGAGGAGGAAGGTCGGGGGTCCATATATGAAGGGTCGACGAAATGGCTCATGCGGTTCAAAGGTCGAGGGAGATCGGGCGAATCGTTGGTCCTCAGCCCAAGGAGAAGCTTGGGCGTGAATCACCAATAAACGAGGTCGAAAAGTCGTGAAGGCTGTATCATGAGATAGTGCAAGGAACGACCTCTAAAAAATCGAGAAATTTGGTCAAAACCACGTTCTGACAAAGCTACATGGTGAAGGACAGTCAGTTGACCGAGGTCAACGTTTACCGCCTCTTGGTTGGTCCACATGGACCAACCAGGAAAAAGCCCCGAAAAATTATTTGAAAATTCATTTAAAAATAGTAAATGATTTAATTAGTTTTGGGTTATAAAATGGAAAATATTTATTATTTTATAAATTGTTTTATGATGATTTTTATTTATTTTTTTGAAGAATAAAAATATAAGTTACCTTTTATGGCCTATGTAGGTATGCATATCTATATATTTTAATATTTTATTTTTATTTTGTATATTTAAATTATTATTTTTGTTTATTATTTTATAAATTTATAACTTATTTTTATACTCTTAAATATATTTTTACTTTAGTTGTGATGTATTTTGTACACTTAATAAAATAGAAGTATTAATTATATAGGTAACTTTACAGGTATTATACCTATGTATTGTATACATGTGTTTAATTTTTGTGTTTCCTTTATGTTTTTATTTTGATTTTGATGTACACATATATTATAAATAATATTTACAAAATTATAAAAATGTAAAATTATAAAAATAATAAATAATAAATAAAATAAATATTTAATATGTACAAGTATACAATAGGGGTCCAAAACTTAACTTTCAAACCGTAGCTCTGCAAAATACGAAACCACCTTCATTAAATAGCTTATTGAAAATTATATACAATTAAAGGGTGATTTTGATGCGTTTCGAGTTTTTATTTTATAAATACAATTATGGGAAGTTGGGATTCTGGAATATTATTCAGATCATAACTTTTCATTTGTATATTATTTTTAAGTGAAATTAATTTTGTATTTTTCTTTTTTGACTTATCTACAACTTTCATGTACAAAGTTTCTTTATTTGAAGTATAAAAAGTGGAACTAAAAATGGGTCCCGAAATGAATAAAGAATAAATTTAATAAAAGGAATTTTTATTGGTTTCTGGCCCTTATCTCCCCCTACTTTATTCCTTGTCGACCTATTCATTGAGATGCCTAGGTCTCGGGGTTTCGGATCATAAAATATTTACAATATTTTATTCTTTTTCTTTTCTTTTCTTTATTCTTTTATTTTGGTTTTAAAAACTGTATTTTATACAGTATTTACATACACATGCATGAATGCTAAAATACGGGAATTAAGGTATTTACAAGCATTTGCCAGGGTTTTTGAGGCCAAAATGATAGAATAAAGATGATGAAATGTGGATTCATCATCCCCCTATACTTGCCTTCGCTAGTCCCTAGTAAACACTTATGTAATAAGTGAAGAAAAGAGAAATAAAGAAAAGAAAAAGAAGAAAGATGGATTAAATTTGATTGTCAAACTTGTCTTCACAAATCAAAGTTTGGAGCTTAAGTCGGACCTCTAAAATTTTAGTGCGGGAAGAACCTTAATAAGAACCGGATTTGAAAATCCAACAGCCTTCGAGAATGCCAAAACTCTTCTCAAGTCTCCTCAATAACTTGGTCAGAAATATCTCAACTCATACGTAAACCCTTACGACTATGAGTCTGACTCTTACAGTGTAAGTGATAATGGCTCTCCCCAACGAGAATGACAAAGAGACTAACTTCTCTAGTACAACAGCCCAATGATTCCCCAATCCAACAACTCCTTCCTCGAGGAGCGAGGTATTCCCTTCTAAGTTTAAGTAGCAACCCGCTCAAGAGGAGGGGTGAAGAGAAGAATGGACAGTAGCCAGTGTATCTACCTATCCTATGATGCAAGACCATTGTAGTCAAGTCATCCAGCTGCAGGCTCACGTGATTTGTTTTTGATGCTCAAGTTTGCTTATTGACTGTACAACATATTCACATACTTTGGCAGACATTTTATTTTTGTACAGGCCTGTCTTTTTTTGAAATACTATTTACAACAGCATTTACATAGGGAGTTTTTCCTCTTGAGCCAGTAGACTATTCCTCTTTTGAAGCTTTATTGCAACCCATACTCTCCTGTCTTTAGAATTCCTCATCACTGAACGGGTTGGGGTGCATTTCCCTCCCTAGAGGAGGACAAATGTTTCCACTTATGTACATCTCGTACCGGCAAATCCAACCCCCTCATCACTCCAATTGAGTCGAGCCAAGTGAGAGGTGTAGGTGTCCAAGTTAGGTCATTATCAACAAGAGTCGTGCATGTGCTCCGAAACTCTACTTAGGCAGTCAAGAATCCATTGAACCAAGTCTCGTGATCCTCAAAGAATTAAGTCAACTAACCTGAAGTACCTCAATTCCAGTTCCTATAAGGTTCCTGTTATTAGGTAGATTTAAGGTCCAACCAAGCTCCAATCTCCGTATTTTATTTAGACTTATTCAACTATCAAACTCAATCCGAAAAATGCTCATGCGATGCAGAATGCAGAAAAATATTTTTGTGATGCAATTTTCAAAGATTTTGAAATTTTTATGGATTTTTGAAAAGATTATGCATATGCATTTTTTTGTATTTTTCAAAAAGATTTTTCAAATGTTTTTGGTATTTTTGTTTTGCAAATATTTTTGGGGTTTTTGAAAACAAAAAGATTTTTGGCTAAAAACTAGTTACAAAGTATTTACACAGGTATGCATCTTATATTTACAAGAAGTGGATTTTAAGAATTTGCAAGGGTAAGTGGTCAATTTTATAAGTATATAATAAGAGATTTTTGGTATGATGTATATGTTCCTCAAACTTATTTGAAAATCATTTTACAAATAATTCTGAAAAACTATAGTCCAAAATAATTTTTGAAAACATTTTTACAAACATGTACACACATTTGAAAATCATTTTGCAATGGTTTTTCAAACGTTATAGATAGATTTTTCAAAATATTTTTTTAACCATTTTCAAACCATTTGCATATAGTTTTTCAAATATTTTATTTCACACAAAGAAAAGAAATTTTACAAACAAAACATTTTACAAAGGTTGAAAACATGTAACAAAAAGTTTTCCAAGTAGCTTTCAAAAGATTTTTCACAAAGATTTTCAAACTATTTTTCAAACATTTTGCAGAAAATATTTTCACCTGATTTATTAATCAGTAAATACAAAAAGAATTTAAGGAATGATCAACATCTTTTTATTATGTTTTTTCTGATGAATTTTTAAAGGTGTAAATAGCCATAATTATTAATAAAAATACGAAAGTACGAGTTATGGCTAAAGTATAATAGTATATACGACCCCCTATACTTAGCTTGAGCTATGTCCTCATAGATCAAAGAGAAAAAGAGAAGACATAACTCATACTGAGTATAGGAAAATCTAAAGAATAAACGAATAGAGAGATGAATGAATGAATGAATGAGAAGTTGACCGTCTCCCCTATACTTAGGATCAAATAATCCTAAGTTTAGCAGACTGTACACAAAGCAGGGAGTGTCAAGGGTGGGAATGAACAGATCGTACTCAGATTGTCTCCCCCTATACTTAGGGTTAGATATCCCTAAGTATAGACAAGAAGAGGAGATAATGGAGAGGATCGAAATAAATGAAAACTCAGGGTGCACACCCCCCTATACTCAGAATAAGGTACGTCCTAAGTATAGAAGCCTGTCTACAAGGGGCGACACCTTTTTGATAGATAAAGAGGATAGAAAAGGAAAAGAAGAAAAGAAGAAAAGAAGAAAAGAAGAAAAGAGAATAAATAGATCACAGCTCAGTGTGTGCACCCCCTATACTTAGGATAAGGCGTATCCTAAGTATGGCAAAATCATAAGATGACGACGGGATGGCAGACATAACGGGATAATGAATGAATGATATAGACATATGGATCTATACAGTAGAAGATGGAAATGATAACCATGTATGAGATACAGGTGATGTGAGTCAAAAAGCACATCTCATACTAGATGAATGGGGGCAACGTCAACGGTCGGCGGATCATGATCTAGATATAGTTTCAGGCACTGACCATTAACTCGAAAGGTAGAAGAAGATGACAACTCAGATATATCAATAATGCCATTGTCATGTACCTTTCTAACCATATATGGGCCTTTCCATTTACTCTGTAATTTCCCTGGAAATAATTTTAGCCTAGAATCAAATAACCATACGCGCTGATCTGGCTCAAACTGTTTATGGCTAATATGAGAATCATGCCATATCTTCACTTTTTTCCTTATACTGTAAGCTACTCGAAAAGGTTGTATCTCTTAGTTCCTCCAGGGATGCCAACTCTGATTTCCTCTGTTTTCCTATACTCTCGAGATCCAATAATAACTCTGTAACTGCCCATAGTGACTTGTGCTTGATTTCCACTGGCAAGTGGCACGGCTTGCCATAGACGAGACGAAAGGGATATGTCCCTAATGGCGTCTTGAAGGAAGTCCGATAGGCCAACAAGACCGAGTCCAAAAGCTGTGACCAATCCTTTCGGTCTGGGCGAACTACCTTCTATAAAATAGTCTTGATCTACCTATTCGATACTTCAACAAGACCGTTAGTCTAAGGGTGATATGGAGTGGCAACACGATGGTCAATGCTGAACTCATCCGCATGGGCCCTTACCTTGTCGTTGATAAAGTGAGATCCTCCGTCTGAAATCGGGACTCTAGGTACCCCGAACCGTGAAATGATATTTTTCCTAAAAAATCGACACACAGTCTTAGCATCTGCGGCTCGGGCGGGGATAGCCTCGACCCAACGATTCACATAATCCACATCAAGCAAAATGGACTCAAACCCCTAGCTCTTAGGAAACGGGCCCATGAAATCAATGCCCCATGCATCAGAAACCTCAAAAAAGTGAATGGGCTACATGGGCATCATATCCCTCTGTTCGCAAGTTCCCATCTTCTGACAGTTAGTACATCTCTTCACGAATTCATTGGAATCCTTGAAGAGAGTAGGCCACCAAAGGCCGGATTGGAGCACCTTATGTGCTCTCAGTCTCCCAGAATGATGTCCTCCTGCCTCAAGCTTGTGGACGTAGGTGAGGACGTATGCTGCTCTTCTTGAGGAATACACCTCCTCCAGATACTATCCCCTCCTTCATGATAAAGGATGGGATCCTCCCAATGGTATGACTTGGCCTTCTCAAGGAAGGTCTCAAGTTGCTGCCTGGGCCAACCTTGTGGAACCGTCTTGGCGACAAGATAGTTCACAATGTCGACGTACCATGGAAACGAGGCAATAGCAAGGATCGCCTCATTTGGAAACATCTCAGTAATAGGTGCAATGGGCTCATATCCTCAAGGTTCTCTAATCGGGAGAGGTGATCCGCCACCACATTTGTAACTCCAGGTTTATCCTTAATCTCAATATCAAACTCCTGGAGCAGAAGGATCCATCTGGTAAGGCGAACTTTCGCATCCTTCTTTGCCATGAGGTACCAGATGGCGGTGTAATATGTAAAGATAGTCACTCTTGATCCCCGAATATATGATCTGTACTTATCCAAAGTAAAGACCACAGCTAGCGTCTCCTTCTCAATCACAGTGTAATTCCGCTGAGCGACATCCAACGTCCGTCTAGCATAGTGAATGGCATACAACAATCCATCCCTCCTCTGTCCAAGCACAACCCCTACGGCAAAATTAGAAGCATCCGTCATGATCTCGAATGTGAGAGACCAATCGGGTGGCTGAAGGATAGGAGCCTTAACATCTAGATTCTTGAGAGTCTCGAAGGATGCAAGACACTTATCATCTACAATGAACTCGGTGTCTTTTGTCAGAAAATCAGTGAGCGATCGGGCAATACGACTGAAGTCCTGAATGAACCATCGGTAGAAACCGACATGCCTCAGAAAAGACCACAACTGTCACAGATTGGGTGGTGGATTGAGTTTTCTGATGATATCCACCTTGGCTGGATCAACCTACATGCCCCTGTTGTAGATGATATTACCAAGAACCATCCCTTGAGTTACCATGAAGTGACCTTCTCCCAAGACAAGACAAGATTGACCTCAATGCAGTGCTGGAGTACACGGTCTACGTAGTCAAGACAAGCATCAAACCCATCACCATAGACCAAGAAATCATCCATGAAGACCTCTAAACAATCACCTACCTTGTCCAAGAATATGGACAACATGTACCTTTGGAATGTCGCTGGGGCGTTACACAAACCAAAAGGCATCCGTCTAAAAGCATATGTCCCAAATGGACAAGTGAATGTCGTTTTGTCGTGGTCTTCGGACGCAATGGCCACTTGGTTATAGCCGGAGTACCCGTCAAGAAAATAGTAGTGACTCTTCCCAGCTAGCCTCTCGATAATCTGATCAATAAATGGAAGTGGGACATAATCCTTCTTGGTGGCCTGATTCAATTGTTTGTAGTCCACACAAACCCTCCAAGAAGTGGGTACCTGGGTAGCTATCTCCTCTCCGGGCTCACTTACAACTATAATGATACCCGTCTTCTTAGGTACCACATGTAATGGACTAACCACTTGGAGTCAGAGATGGGATAGATAAAATCAGCGCTCCACCATTTTGATATTTCCTTCATGACCACATCTCGAAGATTCGGGTTCAGTCATCGCTGGAACTCACGCGAGGGCTTAGCGTCCTCTTCGAGGTAGATATGGTGGGAGCACAGAGCCGGACTAGTCCCCTGGAGATCAGCTATACTCCATCCTATTGCCTTGTGGTTTCTTTCAAGAACCTCCATCAAACGAGATTCTTGCTCTCCAGTCAAATCTGCTAAGATAATGACTGGGTGCATATCTGGCTCACCCGTAAGGAATCTATACTTCAACGACTGCAGCAAGGGCTTCAATTCTGGGCAACTGGGACCTGGAGAATCTGGCTTCTGATATGTCTGAGTGAAGGCTACCATATCTGCATGAGAGAACTCTCGTTGTACGTGAAAATCTGACGAAGGGAACCCTACTGGAATATCTGTAAACTGTGCTGGCTCGCTCTCCGTACTAGCTACGGCTTAGATGGAATCAGACATGGAAAGTAATCATCAAAGTCATCCAAATCAATGTCTGAATCTGAGGGATCTGAATCAAAAGAACATGAATGAAACTCTGCTTCACTACTCATCCCGCAACTAGGCATCTAATGTGTCCTCTGCCAGGGGTGTGCTATCCAAACTCTCAACTGCCATAAGCTGTACGTACTCTGAATCTGTAGGCAAGGTGAGGGCTCGTGCTACTGGATCCGCCCAAATTGCTTCATCATCGGTCATCACAAAATCACACTCCTGGTGGACGCCTCGCTCAACCTCTATCATCTGCTCTGTGTCACTGAACTGCTCTGAGCATGCTGAATCTCGTGCTCTGGTCTCGTCGATCATCTCTATTTGTATACTTTTGCCCTCTACGCGAAAGTACACCTTCCCACTATCATGGTCGGATACCACCTTGGCAGTGGCCAAGAATGGACATCCAAGTATGATGGGTGTATCCATCACCGACTCAGGGATCTCCATGTCCAATACAACAAAGTCCACGGGGAATTTTAGGCCCTGAATGGTAATGACCACGTCTCTCAACAACCCCTTCGGCCTCTTAATAGACCTATCAACAAACTGAAGGATCATCCTACTCCGATGGAGAGGGCCAAACTCGAATCGGTCAAGTAAGGCTGTCAGAAGGAGGTTGATAGAAGAGTTGATGTCTAATAGAGTACGATCGAACTGCTGCTCTTGAATCTTACATCTGATATAGGGACCCGAGCGACTAAGGTAAGAAGGTATCAATGGTCGTTGCGACCTCAACCTCTCGGATCGGACTCAATCAAGAAAACAAAGACCGCCAATATAAAAATCAAGCAAGCAAATCAAATAGCGGTCTCGTTATTTTATTTTACCTGGTATAGCTACCAGGGTCGAACACAAGGAGAACGGTATGGTAAACCTACAAAGTTGTCGAAAATCTAAATAAAATAAATAAAATAATGGTGGATTTTTGGGGTTTTCAATTTTTTTGTAAATTATAAAATTAATAAAAGGTGTAAGGAAAACAAAAAGACACAATCAAGCAATTATTTAAGGGAACAAAAATGATCAGAAAATTAAAATAAAAATATTTTTTGTTTTTATAAATATTCAAGTGTTTTTTTATTTTTCTTGGATTTTTCTGATATTTAGTTAGTTTTATAAAAATGAAACAAGACCAAAAATACAAACCAATGTGCAACCAGAATCTAAAGGAACTTTAAAAATACCTAAAGTGCTTATAAAATTCGAGCAATAATTTTATGATAAACTAAAAATAAAAATCTAACTAGTGAACTTGAAAATGTATTTTTTTGAATTTTTGTGAATTTTCAATGATTTTCTAAGTTTTTAGTGTTTTTTAATTTTTAGGGTTTTTATAAATGCAAATGCAACAAAAAATGGATAGAAAAAAATGAATCAAAACAAGCTATCACTAATTTTTTTTTGGATTTTTTAGAGGGTTTTTAATATTTTTAGTTGATTTTTAAAACTGGACTAAAGCAATTTTTCAGGTTTTTGAATTTTTAAAAAATACTATATGAGAATAAAAAGCAACAAAAAATTCAGGGAAATTTCTAAAACATAGCAGGGGCCATGTGTCAAAATCTCACGATTTTTGGATAAAAATTGCTATTTATTAAAACTAATAAAAAAACAGCAAACAGGGACTAATTCGCAATGAATGTATATTTCAGGAGCTAAACAAAAACACACGTTAAAATATCAGGGGCCCTACTACAATTTTCACACAATTTCAACACATGTCCAATAGCAGCACGCACATGGGTATAAATGCAATTACTGAAACTAAAAGTTCAACTCAGAATATATAATAAATCCAGGGTAACAATTGCAAATAACCCACTAGGGGCGGGACGAAGCACGTGCATCCACACAAGAAGGATTGAAATGTAAATACTAAAAAATGCAGGACTAAAGGTGCAAATTACCCTACTGTGTACTTTTTATTTTACAGACTAAATAATAACAGAAAAGAATTGCAGAGGAAGCAGAGCAATTTACCCAGCCGCTCGTGCGGGTCACGTGGGGGTGACAGGTGGCGCTCTCTGAATGGCTGACGACATGTGGCTCTGGCGTTGACAACTGTCGGATCTAACGGCTGTCCAGAGGGGGAGATCGTAGGCGTACGGAGGCCGTTATATGTCAGATCTAACGGCCTGACAAGGCCAGGATCTAGACGGTTGAGATCAAATCTGGGGCAGAGGTGTAATCCAACGGCTGAGGAGGCTGCTGGATGAACTCCGCTTGGGCGAAGTTCACTGGAGCACCAGCTGTGATCCGACACTCCGATGAACAATCGGATGACGACAACAGGATCATGTGGCTCCTCCGCATCAGGTGGATGAGTCGGATGGTCTTGCCGACGGTCGGATCTTCGGGAATGGCTATGTGACCTGGGCGAGCTCCGGTGAGATGGAGCGAAAGCGGTCTGGGGCAAGTCTACGCATGCTTTGACCTGCAGATGAAAGCTTCGACTCGGAGGGACACTCCGGTCGGGGTTATTTGGTCTAAAAATACGTGAAGCGACGACGAATGGCGAAGGGAGGTTTTGACGAAGCGGCGGAGGGAACCTAAGTCTAATCTTGGCTCGGATAGCCAAGATTTGGATGATAAGGATGCAGGGGAAGGGTGACGGTGAACAAGGTAGTCGATTGAAGCGGGTGAAGGTGGCTGATGAAGCTCTGACCGTCGGGTCGGAGCTGGCGGAGCGACGAATGGAAGAATTGAAATAGACAGAACTAGGATCGAGATAGAATCTACCTGAAGGTCCAAGTTGAATCCTTAGCTCTAGGGGGGTGAAGTCGGACTGGGTCTTCGCCTCGACCTCGCTGCTGAAGGCGGGGGAGGCTCAACGCGGTGGAACTCCGGCACGTAACTTGAGCGTCGGCTGCATCTACCTTCTCCGACCACCAAAGGCTCCAGCCGAAAGCTGTCACCAAGGGGAAGAAGTCTAGGGTAGAAGGAGAGTGTGTGACATGAGCTACAACTCTGGGGAAAGGAATGAAGGTTTTATAACAAGTCTCAGGTGGCGTAGAAGAATCGGAGCTCGTGTGCGAACCGAGGAAGATCCGTCCTTCCCTAGGGATCCGTGAGGCCGTGGATCCAGGGGAAGGAGCGGGCGAAGAAATCGGGGCAAGGGAGGCCAAGATCCGATCGGGAAAATTACGAGAAGATGGGGTACAAACCGGATTCGGGCGAAGACTGTTCTGGGAGGGGGAGTTGACCGGGGTCAACATCCCTCCTGGACCAATCAGAAATTAGGAAATAGAAAAGATTTGTAAAATAAATTAAAAATAGAAAACGATTTTATTTTAAAATATGTTCAAAATAAAAAATATTTATTATTTTCCAAACTATTTTTTAGTGAGGTTTATTTATTTTTATGAAAAATACAGTATATTATATTATATACAGGTATAAAATACCTAGGTATTTTATATTATTATTTTTATTTTCTTTTTTTGTATAAATACCCCAATTTTATATTTTATTTATTTAAAACATATTATTTGGAGTATAAGATAATTTTTATTTAATTTTTATTGGCTATTCACAGGAGTAAAATAAATTTGCGATGATACATATATACATGTGATATGTACAAGGTGAGAGAGAAAATTATTTTATTTTTATTTTTATTTTATTTTTCTAATTTTTATTTTATTTTTAGATATATATATATATAAGGGATAAGAAACATATTTTTATTTTTATTTTTGTGAAAATAAAATATATACATAAGGGAGGGAATATACACAAGGTTGAATGACCTTATCTCTCTCTACTTGTTTTATTTGGTGACCAGGCCCATATTGGGCCCTCTCTTGGGATTAGGTCACCTAATTTTTATTCTAAATATTTCTTTCTTTTTTTATTATTTATTATTTTATTTTTGCACAAATACATGCTAATTATTGATATTTAACAAAAGCATGCTTATTAGTAACTTATTGTATTTACAGCTATCTACATGGTATTTTGCCAAGATATTTAGCTAAAATAAAAGAATAAAGAGTGATGAATGAGTATTCATCACCCCCTATACTTTACTTATGCTAGTCCCTTAGCAAACACTTATTTGAAAAAGAAGTGAAAAAGAGAACAGAAAAGAAAAAGAAGAAAACGAAGGTGAAACAAGGCTGATTATTAAACTGACCTTTATTAAATTGAAGTATGGAGCTCAGTCAGATCTTTGGATCATTAGTTTGTCAGAACCTTATTTGGAATTAAGTTTAAAACTTAACAACCTCTAAGTTCCACCAATCTATTGTCAAGACTCCTCAACAATCTAGATCAGAACAAGTCTACATACACAAACTTTGATGACCATGAATCTTTTCCTGTACTGTGTAAGTGATATGTAGCTCCCCACCTCAGAAATAGAAAAGTGAAAACCCTCCTCAACAAGGTAACTCTAATACCCTAGTCTGGCAACTCTTTCCTCGAGGAGCGGGGTATTCCCTTCTAAGTTCAAGTTCAACTGGCTTAAGAAGAGGAGGAAGAAGAGAATGGACCATGGCCAGTGTAGTCATGTATCCTTGGGAGCCTAACCAGTGTAGCTAAGTCTCCCTGCTGCAAGCTTCATGAGATGGGCATGGGTAACATAGGCTTTGCTTTATTGGACTATATACATTCGGTGGGTATTTCATTTTCTATCAGACTCACCACTTTTTTTGGAGTTTTTCTTTTTGCACATTTTTTTGATGTGCATATGTACAACATATCTACATGGTGCAACATATATACATAAGGAGTTTTTCCTCTTGAGCTAGTAGACTATCCCTCTTTTGAAGCTTTATCGCAACCCACAACTCCTGTCTTTAGACCTCACTCCTACCAGACCAAGTTGAGACGCACTTCCTTCACTAAAAGAAGAAGAGAGGTTCCGCCTATAAGTACTTCCCTCATATGCTACCCCAAGTCAAAGAAGACTGCCTCCTCACGACCTCATCCATAGAGAGCTAGGTGTAGTGCTGGTGCAAGTAAAGCCATTATCTGTGAGATTCATGTGTGTGTTGTTAACTGTTCTACTTAGGCTTATCAAGATGACATATGATCATAGCCTAGTGGACTCAAAGAATTAAGTCACCATGGACCTGAAAAGTCTCAACCCTAAGCCCTATAAGGTTCCTCTTAGAATCAGGTGGATTAAGATCTTAACCAAGCTCCATTTTTCAATTTAATTCCAGGCTAGTTTAAATGTCAACTATGATTTGGGAAAACTATATAAGTATATACACAGATGCAATTTTTGAAAATTTTTGAAAATGTGCAAAATTTTCGAAAATGTTTGAAAACATGGATGTATGCATGAATGCAGAAGTTTTGTAAAATATTTACACACATTTACAAAAGGGTTTTTGCAAACTTTTTGTTTTTCAAACATTTTACAAAAATTTTGTACTATATACATAATTTTGATATCAAAATATTTACAAACTCTTTACATAAAATATTTTTACAAACATTTTTACAAAAATAATTTGTAGATAGCTATTGTATGTGCAATAAAGAATTTTATGTACAAGATTTTTTTTAAAATTTTATGGATTTTTAAGGATTTTAGCCATTTTATTTATTAACACACTCACACAAAGTACGAGTTATGGCTAAAGTATATATGAAATATATACATCACCCCCATACTTAGGGTAAAGTATCCCTAAGTATAGGCAACAACAAGAGAAATGAACATGATGAATATGAACAACACAGATCATTCACCCCCTCTACACTTAGGATAAAGCACATCCTAGGTATAGCATACACACACACAGAAAATGAGTGAATGATAAAATAGAAGAAGAAAGAATGAAACGAAAGGATATACAATAGGAGTGGATGTACAAAGGTCAAGAAGGTCGAAACCGAACCTTCTTGCAGGACCGCTGAGGTATGGATCTAACAAGGTGTAGGTCGATATTGTTGTCGTCATTAGACATGAATTGATCAGGATCGACCAAGAATGTGTCCTCGGCAGTCTCAGAGTGTGCAGGCAAGAATCGGTTAGTGTAAGTAGTATGGTCATGTCCTGCCTGGGAAGTCTCACAAATATCAAAGTAAAAAGGCTAGAAATCATTATAAGAAAAAGTAGGATCAATTTCAGCCCGGCGAGCCTATACTGGATCATCATCTTTATCAAAAGGCCAAAATTCCTTTATAAAAGCAATCAAATCAAATTTAGCCTTATCAGTCTCATCTAAATCAAGGTGAATAGGAACGGACTCATCAGTGAAAGTAGTCAAATCATGTCCGTCCTGTCTAGTCTTAGAGTCCGCCTTCCACTCTAGGGTGTTTGTCATGTAAATCCCACAGATGTCATCAGTGCATCTCCACATACCAGAAGGGGGAACTCCAAGGTCTATGCTTTTCGAGTCTTCCTCCTTGAAGAGGAATTCTTGGGTTTCATTATCATCCAACATACAACAAGAATCTATGATATTATCATCGAGGTCAAATTCCTTGGGGTTGTCTAACACGGGCATGCACTCATGGGTTGCAAGTCTCTGGTCAATAATGGGTGTAGTGATCAACACATCATTCCCTAAATCAGAAAGGAAGCGAATCTCTCCTGATCCATAATCAATCATGGCTCCCGCAAAGGCAAGGAAAGGCTGTCCCAGGATGATGGGAGGATGCTCCACATGGGTGGAGGTCTCCATGGGCAATACGACAAAATCAGAAGTGAATTTCATGCCCTGAATAAAAATGATAGCATTTTCTAGAATACCCTTCAGCCTCTTGATAGATCCATCAACAAATTGAACTATCATCTCGGTTTTTTTTTGAGAGGCTCAAGATGAAGAGACTGTACCATAGAGAAAGGTATTATATTGATTGATGAACCACCATCAAGGAGAGTGTTATCACAAGAATAGTTAGATACGTCGCAACTCAAAAGAGGTGTGGCAGTGTTCCCTTTCTTAAAATGCGGACAGTGAGAGATGGCACAAGTAGTGCATGGTCAAGATGTGACGCTCAGATCTGCTCCTTCGCTTTCTCTTCTTCTGTTGAGGAGCATATAAATGTGTCATGTCCTGGTGAAGTGGGGCTTTAATGATCTCATGAATAGTGGCCATCACTTCAGGTTCAGTAAATATTTTTTTGAATTTTTGGACCTCCTCCACACAAGGGAGGAGATCGGAATCAACATATACACGAGGATTGCCAAGAGCAATCTGTACAGTGGCATCATCGGGGTCAAAGGTGGGACATGTGGTGAATGACTGGTGGAAAAATGGTTTGGCATGGGTGCTCTCCCCTCAATAAATGAATCAATGATGTGTCTCCCGATTTTTTTGGATTTTTGATTTTTTTTTTCATTTTTTGTATTTTGGGCGATTGCAAGATCTCATGATTATCCTCAAGTGAATCCATATCATCGAATAATGGAGCAACATTCTGGATCTCATTTATGTTAAATAGATTGCTAATCCTCGAATTCATATGCTCCATCATCTGGTTCAGGGTCTCAAGTGTGGACACCATGAAAGGTGACTCCAAAATCACAGGATCGGATGAGTATAATGAGGGTGGGTGAAAAACATCGTCCGATTCCTGAAATAATGGGTTAGTGATGAATCTCGTACTCATCATGATAAAAGCCGCATATTAAAACCCCTATCTTAATTAATCCAATAAAACCACCTGTAATTCTTTGTTTTTATCTTGTATTATATTGTATATATTTACCATTAAAATATTGCTTTTAATTCCCTTTTATTTTCTACTTATTTTATCCTAAAAAATCCCTAAAAATTAGGTAGAATAGTTGTCTATATTTCACTGACCCTTAAAAAGATAAAAAAATACAAAAAAATCTCAAAACCACAAACTTGGTGTTTTTATTCCCCTAAAAATACCCCCAAAAATACTTTTTGTACAAATGACCTCTTATGACTTTTTGACCAACATGAAAGTTGTAGATCTCATCGAGACAAGCAACTTTCATGTTTTGACCTTTTCCAAATTCGGCCTCTAACTAGTTCTTTTCTAATTTTCTTTGTAATTTATTCTGAATTTTTCTGATTGGGCCACGTGGCGCCCTCTGGGCCGCCCACGTGGCCCGCTCCTCTTCACGCCACCCGGCAGCCTCCTGAGCCGTTGGATCCTCTCAACCCGCCTCCATCTCACCCGTTGAGGCCCGCTCCATCTTCCACCGTCTGATCTAACTCTCAGATCAGATCTGAGCCGCTCACCCGCGCATAAACCACAACCACCCGATCACTCTCATCATCCAACGCTCCTCCTCGCGCCACGTCTCCCTACAACCTCCGCCGTTCGATCCACTCTCATCCCTCAGTCGTCAACACGCCACGTCTCCACTCACCTCAGCCCTCTGATCACCTTCTTATCCCACGGTCGATAGCGCGCCACGTCACCCCTTCATCTGAGCCCCTCAGTCATCTCCATCTCAGCCGTTGGATCAAGAGATCCAACGGCTACCGTTCATCTCCTACCTCGCGTAACCTCCTCTTCCGCTCGATCCACCTGCGTAACGCCTCGCCCCCATCCTATTATAGCCCTCGCCTCCGACCAAGTCTCTCTCGCCTGACCATCGCCCCACGTACCCCTTCCCTCCACCATCCTCGCGCCACCATCAACACCCCTCTACCGTTACCCCATCACCATTAAACCCCCGCTCAAAAATGCTTCGCCAGCACCGTTAACCCTGACCACCTCCGCCTATAAATCGCCACCTTCGCCACCTTTGCACCTCGTCCACCAATTTGAGCTCTAGCTCAGTCTCCCCCGCCCCTTCGGTGACAGCGGAGTGGGCGGGACGTCGAGGCGAAGAAGGCTCATGCCCGGTGTTGACCCACGGCCATTTCGGCCGTGATATGGTGGCTCCATCACCACTGAGCCCACTGGAGTGATCGACCAGGTTAGGCGAAGACCCCGAGCTCCTCGGAGCTCAGCCCAGATTAACCCTCCTCCATCACACCTCGCTCCGGCGAGGTGGCTTGTTTTTCCTTATCTTCTCCTATTTATACCCCCGACTACAGACCTTCTCACCTCCATCCGACCAGCTCCTTAGCTCCACCCAACCACCGGCATCCTCGCGCACCCATCTCCTTCCTCCAGAACCCCCTCGCGCCCCGACTCCACTCTTCCGTCTCCACGGCGGAGGACTCGCCTGAGCCATCACCTTCTCCACCTCCGCCGGCTCCCATTTCACTTCACGCACTCCACAAATCACGTCCGCACGCTTCGGCTTTCACTGACCCTTGCAGGTATCTTCAATAGCCGGACCTCTCATCGGAGCACCTTCGAGCTCCTTCCTTCCGACGAAAGCTTCATCGAGCGACCCTTCCGATCAACCACGGAGCTTCACCGTGCGTCCAAGACTTCCGTCGGTGCTCCAGCAAGTTCCCATGATCATCAGACAAGCAACGGGAGCCCGACAGAGCTTAGGGCGACTCGCCGGAGACCAACCTCCTCCGGTGGCCCGCGGTGGAGGAAGAAGTACAGTCACCGTCCGATTATCCGCATCGGACGGTCGAGACGAAGACACGTGGCAGACCCGAGCCTCATCCCTGATATATAGGCTCGGGTCATCCGAGCCTCAATCCGAACCACAGATAACCACCACGTGGACCCGAACCCGAGCCTCCTCCCGAGCCTGGCCCCTCGCGTGCGTAGCACGTGAGGAGCTGGGTAAATTACAGGAACGACCCAGAAGTTTCAAGTAATTGCATTTTGGTTCCCAGGCACGTGTGTGCCTGGGTAATTTACAGGGAGACCCTCAAAGTTTTCCAAAATTACAAAAAGGCCCCCGCGCATATGGGAAAATTTCATCCAGGCCAAGGTGGTTTTTCATATTGCATTTAGGTCCCTCCAGGGACCTAAATGCAATATCTATCCTTTATTTTTATTGCATTTTTATTACAATAATACCATTGCACTGTTTTTAGCATAACTTGAGCATCGTAGGTCCAAATTGCATGATTTTAGTATCGTTTTGATCCTTGTTTTGTCCTCTACATTTTAGCGTGCTTACTTGTTTCATTTGACATTTTTTTAATTTAAGTGAATTTTTATGTGGAAAATGGACCCTGCTCTTCTTGTCTTGCTTTGATCTGATGACCGATTTTTATTGATGTGTTCAAATTGATTCTAATTTCATTCTATATTGTGTTGCTCACATTTTAGGGTAATTGTAGTCTTTAATATGTAAATAATTTTCCTTGCATATTTGCTCATGCATCGCTTTATAATTGCATAAAAATCGATAAAAAATTGCATGCATCATGGCATGGCTTTGTAAATAGCATAGTACATCATGAGGTCCTGAAATTGGAATTAAATCACATTGAGCTTCATGAACCAAAATTCAATACTCACATTAGGCAGTCGTGTCCCTGTGTTCGACCTTGGTAAACTTACCAAGTAAAATATTCCACAACATTCAAAGATTGTGGTTTTTGATCGACCGAAATTCGCCTCCTATACTACAATTTGTCGATTATTAAAGAGGTGAATTTCGCGTTCATCAAATGGCGCCGTTGCCGGGGACATGGCTTTCTTAATTTTTGAATTTTGATTTGTTTTTATTGATTAATTTCAAATTTTCTTAGGTCCTCATTTCATGCATCATTTCTTTGCATAATATTTGCTGATTTAGTTTCTCTGAGTGTCTAACTTTTCTCTTTTGTGGCAGGACCCATGAAAATCGGGGACGCCTGATCGTCATGGAGGTGCGAAGTCAGGAGATTTCGCTGAAGAGGTCGCAAAAGAAGCCGTGAAGAAATTCTAGGATTTTTATCAGTCAAATTGCATTGCATGTTGAAAAAAAAGAGAAAAAAATTTGCATGTGCATATTTATTTCCAGTTTTGCATGTTGTAAACTCCCCCCCACACCTACACTTGCACATACTCACTCCCACCTGTCCCCTTGTATATTTCTCTCTCTATCTCTATCTCTATCTCTCTCAGTATATATTTTTCACGAACCCCTCCCCCTCACCCTTGTACCATAGAACCCCCCTAACGCATACCTTACTTAGGTTATTTGTAGCCTAAGTATAGGGGGGGGCCTGCCTGCTCATCCCTCCCTTGTCCCGTCTTCTTGTACTTAGGTCAATATTGACCTAAGTATAGGGGGACCCTCCTCATCAGTTCTGCTATATCACCCTATACTTGAACCGAGCCTTGGCTTCATGGCACTTGTGCTATGAGGACTTAACAAATTTTAAGTATAGGGGGGTATACCGTATAATATTGTATATATACTTTAGCCTTAGCTCATGTTTTTAAAAGTTTTTAAAATTTATTATCTGGGCAGGGTTTTTGGTAACCTTGGGAACTGAGTAAAAACCTGTAAAAATTAAAATTAAAGGATTAATTTTTGTAATATTCCTGTATTATTTTTTTTGAAAAACTGAAAATCTTTCTTGATATTTGATCCCTGACTACTAGGTTTAGTAGCCATTTTCAGTGAGGGAACCTCGGTCTCCCTTAACAGAGTGGGTGGTTTAGAGGACATCGCATACGGCCCCGTCCTCAAGTAACACGGGCCTCGGCCCGTACTTACACCCATACTGGCTGAAAGTGTTTACTTTTATTTGAGCCTGGGCCAGTCATTGTCTCTCCGAGGTATTAAAAACATATTTAAAATTAAAACCCATAAAAATCTGCAAAAGATAAAAATCACACAAAAAACACTAACCTAAGGAGAATGGTGTATTCCTGACACATTCACACTCACGCAAGGCTTGATGATTTTGAGGACACTAGATCTCTGGGATCTTGAGAGTCTGAGTTAACATGCCTTAGTCATTAGGGTTTTCAAGACTTAGATATCCACACTCTCTGGTTTGAAATATTTGAGTGCTATATTGCACTTTTCATCTCTACTTTCAAGAAAATATGATCAGCACAGTCACTTCCACAAACTGCATGATTGATGAGCTGAGATGAGATATCACTTGAGGAACTAGATTTGAGTTTAGACCCGATCTAATGATATTCGAGGATGGGATAAAGGTAATGAAGGCTTCAGAAAACCTGAGTGTCAGCAAAACCATAGCCAGTATGTGAACAAGATTCATATGCTATCACTTTGATATTTACCTATGTGCCAGGGTGTGATGAAATTTAAAGGAATTTGTTGATCAGTGTGCGCCAATCTTTGGTAAAATCAGTGGAGCTAGCCAACAAAAGAAATAAAATGACAAAGAAAAAGCTCTGAATATCAAAGACAAAATACAAATGAGCTTCCACCAATGGCGAGCGATCCCAAACATTTTCAAAAGTGTCCACTTGGACCAAGAGCTATTAGGACCAAGGATTCGGGCTGACACCACAAAAAGGGCTCTGCATCGTAAGCGATACAAGTCTGGGTGTCGAAGGTATCTTAGATACTCAGAAAAGACACACCCAGTGTACTCCCAGAAAAACAAGTGCAGACGACTCCAACTCTCTTGACGGACACATTGATCAACAAAGTAATAATTTACATGTGTTGAGTAAAAGGCACACGAGAGGCCCCTTGTTCCAGTGTGAGGGTGAGAAAATTAGACACAATCCCAGTACCTCCATCATCTGGCCGTCCATCAACATTTCAAAGACTAACAAACTAATGAGACAGTGGACTGAAGCAAGAACAGACTTATTCCCTAGTATTGAGGATTAGGTCTAGAGGAGGATCTTTGGGACTGGAACTTTGAGTGATGCATCGACTCGGCTCTCATGAAATGCAGTACACTAAATGTCATATCCTTATATTATATGTACGAAAAGAGAGTCTGATAAACAGATAAGTTGGATTCCTTCTGATTAAGGCATGGATAAACCCGGAATTTTAGGATCACTTAGGTCAAGGGTCTTCGAAAGATCAAGCCTTGTAAATTTCACGCGCACTGTCAGGAATTAATCCGAATCCTTCATTCTTTAGATGCTCGAGGACGAGCATGGTTTAAGTATAGGGGTATGATGAATCTCGTATTCATCATGATAAAAGCCGCATATTAATACCCCTGTCTTAATTAATCCAATAAAACCACCTGTAATTCTTGTTTTTATCTTGTATTATATTGTATATATTTACCATTAAAATATTGCTTTTAATTCTCTTTTATTTTCTTGTACTTATTTATCCTCAAAAATCCCTAAAAATTAAATAGAATAGTTGTCTATATTTCACTGACCCTTAAAAAGATAAAAAATACAAAAAAATCTCAAAACCACACACTTGGTGTTTTTATTCCCTTAAAAATACCCCCAAAAATACTTTTTGTACAAATGGCCTCTTCTGGCTTTTTGACCAACATAAAAGTTGTAGATCTCGTCGAGACGAGCAACTTTCATGTTTTGACCTTTTCCAAATTCGGCATCTAACTATTTCTTTTCTTATTTTCTTTGTAATTTCATCTGAATTTTTCTGATTGGGCCACGTGGCGCCCTCTGGGCCGCCCACGTGGCCCGCTCCTCTTCACGCCACCCGACAGCCTCCTGAGCCGTTGGATCCTCTCAACCCGCCTCCATCTCACCCGTTGAGGCCCGCTCCATCTTCCACCGTCTGATCTAACTCTCAGATCAGATCTGAGCTGCTCACCCGCGCATAAACCACATCCGCCCAATCACTCTCATCATCCAACGCTCCTCCTCGCGCCATGTCTCCCTACAACCTCCACCGTTCGATCCACTCTCATCCCTCGACCGTCAACACGCCACGTCTCCACTCATCTCAGCCCTCCGATCACCTTCTTATCCCACGGTCGATAGCGTGCCACGTCACCCCTTCATCTGAGCGCTTCAGTCATCTCCATCTCAGCCGTTGGATCAAGAGATCCAACGGCTACCGTTCATCTCCTACCTCGCGTAACCTCCTCTTCCGCTCGCTCCTCCTGCGTAACACCTCGCCCCCTTCCTATTATAGCCCGCGCCTCCGACCAAGTCTCTCTCTCCTGACCATCGCCCCACGTACCCCTTCCCTCCGCCATCCTCGCGCCACCATCAACACCCCTCTACCGTTACCCCATCGCCATTAAACCCCCGCTCAAAAACGCTTCACCAGCACCGTTAACCCCGACCACCTCCACCTATAAATCGCCACCTCCGCCACCTTTGCACCTCGTCCTCCAATTTGGGCTCTAGCTCAGTCTCCCCCGCCCCTCCGGTGACAGCGGAGTGGGCGAGACGTCGAGGCGAAGAAGGCTCCTGCCCGGTGTTGACCCACGGCCATTTTGGCCGTGATATGGTGGCTCCGTCACCGCCGAGCCCACTGGAGTGATTGACCAAGTTAGGTGAAGACCCTGAGCTCCTCGGAGCTCAGCCCAGATCAACCCTCCTCCATCACACCTCGCTCCGGTGAGGTGGCTTGTTTTTCCTTATCTTCTCCTATTTATACCCCCGACTACAGACCTTCTCACCTCCATCCGATCAGCCCCTTAGCTCCACCCAACCACCAGCATCCTCGCGCACCCATCTCCTTCCTCCAGAACCCCCTCGCGCCCCGACTCCACTCCTCCGTCTCCACGGCGGAGGACTCGCCTGAGCCATCACCTTCTCCACCTCCGCCGGCTCCCATTTCACTTCACGCACTCCACAAATCACGTCCGCACGCTTCGTCTATCACTGACCCCTGCATGTATCTTCAATAGCCGGACCTCTCATCGGAGCACCTTCGAGCTCCTTCCTTCCGGCGAAAGCTTCATCGAGCGGCCCTTTCGATCAACCACGGAGCTTCGTCGTGCGTCCAAGACTTCCGCCGGAGCTCCAGCAAGCTCCCATGATCATCAGACAAACAACGGGAGCCCGGCGGAGCTAAGGGCGACTCGCCAGAGACCAACCTCCTCCGGTGGCCCGCGGTGGAGGAAGAAGTACAGTCATCGTCCGATTATCCGCATCGGATGGTCGAGACGAAGACACGTGGCGGACCCGAGCCTCATCCCCGACCTATAGGCTCGGGTCATCCGAGCCTCAATCCAAACCACAGACAACCACCACGTGGACCCGACCCCGAGCCTCCTCCCGAGCCTGGCCCCTCGCGTGCATAACACGTGAGGAGCTGGGTAAATTACTGGAACGACCCAGAAGTTTCAAGTAATTACATTTTGGTCCCCAGACACGTGCCTCACGTGCGTACCTGGGTAATTTACAGGGAGGCCCTCAAAGTTTTCCAAAATTACAAAAAGGCCCCCGCGCATATGGGAAAATTTCATCCATGCCCAGGCGGTTTTTCATATTATGCAATATTTATCCTTTATTTTTATTGCATTTTTATTATAATTATGCCCTTGCACTGTTTTTAGCATAACTTGAGCATCGTAGGTCCAAATTGCATGATTTTATTGTCGTTTTGATCCTTGTTTTGTCCTCTACATTTTAGCATGCTTACTTGTTTCATTTGACAATTTTTTAATTTAAGTGAATTTTTATGTGGAAAATGGACCTGCTCTTCTTGTCTTGCTTTGATCTGATGACCGATTTTTATTGATGTGTTCAAATTGATTCTAATTTATTCTATATTGTGTTGCTCACATTTTAGGGTATAATTGTAGTTTTTAATATGTAAATAATTTTCCTTTCATATTTTCTCATGCATCGCTTTATAATTGCATAAAAATCGATAAAAAAATTGCATGCATCATGGCATGGCTTTGTAAATAGCATAGTACATCATGAGGTCCTGAAATTGGAATTAAATCACATTGAGCTTCATGAATCAAAATTCAATACTCACATTAGGCAGTCGTGTCCCTGTGTTCGACCTTGGTAAACTTACCAAGTAAAATATTCCACAACATTCAAAGATTGTGGTTTTTGATCGACCGAAATTCGCCTCCTATACTACAATTTGTCGATTATTAAAGAGGTGAATTTCGCGTTCATCAAATGGCGCCGTTGCCGGGGACACGACTTTTCTTAATTTTTGAATTTTGATTTGTTTTTATTGATTAATTTAAAATTTTCTTAGGTCCTCATTTCATGCATCATTTCTTTGCATAATATTTGCTGATTTAATTTCTCTGACTGTCTAACTTTTCTCTTTTGTGGCAGGGCCCATGAAAATCGGGGACGCCTGATCGTCATGGAGGTGCGAAGTCGGGAGATTCCGCTGAAGAGGCCGCAAAAGAAGCCATGAAGAAATTCTAGGATTTTTATCAGTCAAATTGCATTGCATGTTGAAAAAAAGAGAAAAAAATTGCATCTGCATATTTATTTCCAGTTTTGCATGTTGTAAACCCCCCCACACCCCTACACTTGCACATACTCACTCCCACCTATCCCCTTGTATATTTCTCTCTCTATCTCTATCTCTCTACCGTTACCCCATCGCCATTAAACCCCTGCTCAAAAATGCTTCGCCAACACCGTTAACCCTGACCACCTCCGCCTATAAATCGCCACCTCCGCCACCTTTGCACCTCGTCCACCAATTTGAGCTCTAGCTCAGTCTCCCCCGCCCCTTCGGTGACAGCGGAGTGGGCGGGACGTCGAGGCGAAGAAGGCTCATGCCCGGTGTTGACCCACGGCCATTTCGGCCGTGATATGGTGGCTCCATCACCACTGAGCCCATTGGAGTGATCGACCAGGTTAGGCGAAGACCCCGAGCTCCTCGGAGCTCAGCCCAGATTAACCCTCCTCCATCACACCTCGCTCCGGTGAGGTGGCTTGTTTTTCCTTATCTTCTCCTATTTATACCCCCGACTACATACCTTCTCACCTCCATCCGACCAGCTCCTTAGCTCCACCCAACCACCAGCATCCTCGCGCACCCATCTCCTTCCTCCAGAACCCCCTCGTACCCCGACTCCACTCCTCCGTCTCCACGGCGGAGGACTCGCCTGAGCCATCACCTTCTCTACCTCCGCCGGCTCCCATTTCACTTCACGCACTCCACAAATCACGTCCGCACGCTTCGGCTTTCACTGACCCTTGCAGGTATCTTCAATAGCCGGACCTCTTATCGGAGCACCTTCGAGCTCCTTCCTTCCGGCGAAAGCTTCATCGAGCGACCCTTCCGATCAACCACGGAGCCTCACCGTGCGTCCAAGACTTTCGTCGGAGCTCCAGCAAGTTCCCATGATCATCAGACAAGCAACGGGAGCCCGGCAGAGCTAAGGGCGACTCGCCGGAGACCAACCTCCTCCGGTGGCCCGCGGTGGAGGAAGAAGTAATGTCACCGTCCGATTATCCGCATCGGACGGTCGAGACGAAGACACGTGGCAGACCCGAGCCTCATCCCCGACATATAGGCTTGGGTCATCCGAGCCTCAATCCGAACCACAGACAACCACCACGTGGACCCGAACCCGAGCCTCCTCCCGAGCCTGGCCCCTCGCGTGCGTAACACGTGAGGAGCTGGGTAAATTACAGGAACGACCTAGAAGTTTCAAGTAATTGCATTTTGGTCCCCAGGCACGTGCGTGCCTGGGTAATTTACAGGGAGGCCCTCAAAGTTTTCCAAAATTACAAAAAGGCCCCCGCGCATATGGGAAAATTTCATCCAGGCCAAGGCGGTTTTTCATATTGCATTTAGGTCCCTCTAGGGACCTAAATGCAATATCTATCCATTATTTTTATTGCATTTTTATTACAATTATACCCTTGCACTGTTTTTAGCATAACTTGAGCATCGTAGGTCCAAATTGCATGATTTTAGTATCGTTTTGATCCTTTTTTTGTCCTCTATATTTTAGCATGCTTACTTGTTTCATTTGACACTGTTTTAATTTAAGTGAATTTTTATGTGGAAAATGGACCCTGCTCTTCTTGTCTTGCTTTGATCTGATGACCGATTTTTATTGATGTGTTCAAATTGATTCTAATTTCATTCTATATTGTGTTGCTCACATTTTAGGGTATAATTGTAGTCTTTAATATGTAAATAATTTTCCTTGCGTATTTGCTCATGCATCGCTTTATAATTGCATAAAAATCGATAAAAAAATTGCATGCATCATGGCATGGCTTTGTAAATAGCATAGTACATCATGAGGTCCTGAAATTGGAATTAAATGACATTGAGCTTCATGAACCAAAATTCAATACTCACATTAGGCAGTCGTGTCCCTGTGTTCGACCTTGGTAAACTTACCAAGTAAAATATTCCACAACATTCAAAGATTGTGGTTTTTGATCGACCGAAATTCGCCTCCTATACTACAATTTGTCGATTATTAAAGAGGTGAATTTCGCGTTCATCAAATGGCGCCGTTGCCGGGGACACGACTTTCTTAATTTTTGAATTTTGATTTGTTTTTATTGATTAATTTCAAATTTTCTTAGGTCCTCATTTCATGCATCATTTCTTTGCATAATATTTGCTGATTTAGTTTCTCTGAGTGTCTAACTTTTCTCTTTTGTGGCAGGACCCATGAAAATCGGGGACGCCTGATGGTCATGGAGGTGCGAAGTCGGGAGATTCCGCTGAAGAGGCCACAAAAGAAGCCGTGAAGAAATTCTAGGATTTTTATCAGTCAAATTGCATTGCATGTTGAAAAAAAAAGAGAAAAAAATTTTGCATGTGCATATTTATTTCCAGTTTTGCATGTTGTAAACTCCCCCCCACACCTACACTTGCACATACTCACTCCCACCTGTCCCCTTGTATATTTCTCTCTCTATCTCTATCTCTATCTCTCTCAGTATATATTTTTCACGAACCCCTCCCCCTCACCCTTGTACCATAGAACCCCCCCTAACGCATACCTTACTTAGGTTATTTGTAGCCTAAGTATAGGGGGGGGCCTGCCTGCTCATCCCTCCCTTGTCCCGTCTTCTTGTACTTAGGTCAATATTGACCTAAGTATAGGGGGACCCTCCTCATCAGTTCTGCTATATCACCCTATACTTGAACCGAGCCTTGGCTTCATGGCACTTGTGCTATGAGGACTTAACAAATTTTAAGTATAGGGGGGTATACCGTATAATATTGTATATATACTTTAGCCTTAGCTCATGTTTTTAAAAGTTTTTAAAATTTATTATCTGGGCAGGGTTTTTGGTAACCTTGGGAACTGAGTAAAAACCTGTAAAAATTAAAAATTAAAGGATTAATTTTTGTAAATATTCCTGTATTATTTTTTTTTGAAAAACTGAAAATCTTTCTTGATATTTGATCCTGACTACTAGGTTTAGTAGCCATTTTCAGTGAGGGAACCTCGGTCTCCCTTAACAGAGTGGGTGGTTTAGAGGACATCGCATACGGCCCCGTCCTCAAGTAACACGGGCCTCGGCCCATACTTACACCCATACTGGCTGAAAGTGTATACTTTTATTTTAGCCTGGGCCAGTCATTGTCTCTCTGAGGAATTAAAAAAAATATTAAAAATTAAAACCCATAAAAATCTGCAAAAGATAAAAATCACACAAAAAACACTAACCTAAGGAGAATGGTGTATTCCTGACACATTCACACTCACGCAAGGCTTGATGATTTTAAGGACACTGGATCTCTGGGATCTTGAGAGTCTGAGTTAACATGCCTTAGTCATTAGGGTTTTCAAGACTTAAATATCCACACTCCTCTGGTTTGAAATATTTGAGTGCTATATTGCACTTTTCATCTCTACTTTCAAGAAAATATGATCAGCACAGTCACTTCCACAAACTGCATGATTGATGAGCTGAGATGAGATATCACTTGAGGAACTAGATTTGAGTTTAGACCCGATCTAATGATATTCGAGGATGGGATAAAGGTAATGAAGGCTTCAGAAAACCTGAGTGTCAGCAAAACCATAGCCAGTATGTGAACAAGATTCATATGCTATCACTTTGATATTTACCTATGTGCCAGGGTGTGATGAAATTTAAAGGAATTTGTTGATCAGTGTGCGCCAATCTTTGGTAAAATCAGTGGAGCTAGCCAACAAAAGAAATAAAATGACAAAGAAAAAGCTCTGAATATCAAAGACAAAATACAAATGAGCTTCCACCAATGGCGAGCGATCCCAAACATTTTCAAAAGTGTCCACTTGGACCAAGAGCTAATAAGGACCAAGGATTCGGGCTGACACCACAAAAAGAGCCCTGCAACGTAAGCGATACAAGTCTGGGTGTCGAAGGTATCTTAGATACTCAGAAAAGACACACCCCAGTGTACTCCCAGAAAAACAAGGGCAGACGACTCCAACTCTCTTGACGGACACATTGATCAACAAAGTAATAATTTACTTGTGTTGAGTAAAAGGCACACGAGAGGCCCCTTGTTCCAATGCGAGGGTGAGAAAATTAGACACAATCCCAGTACCTCCATCATCTGGCCGTCCATCAATATTTCAAAGACTGACAAACTAATGAGACGGTGGACTGAAGCAAGAACAGACTTATTCCCTAGTATTGAGGATTAGGTCTAGAGGAGGATCTTTGGGACTGGAACTTTGAGTGATGCATCGACTCGGCTCTCATGAAATGCAGTACACTAAATGTCATATCCTTATATTATATGTACAAAAAGAGAGTCTGATAATCAGATAAGTTGGATTCCTTCTGATTAAGGCATGGATAAACCCGAAATTTTAGGATCACTTAGGTCAAGGGTCTTCGAAAGATCAAGCCTTGTAAATTTCACGCGCACTGTCAGGAATTAATCCGAATCCTTCATTCTTTAGATGCTCGAGGACGAGCATGGTTTAAGTATAGGAGTATGATGAATCTCGTATTCATCATGATAAAAGCCGCATATTAAAACCCCTGTCTTAATTAATCCAATAAAACCACCTGTAATTCTTGTTTTTATCTTGTATTATATTGTATATATTTACCATTAAAATATTGCTTTTAATTCTCTTTTATTTTCTTGTACTTATTTATCCTCAAAAATCCCTAAACATTAGGTAGAATAGTTGTCTATATGTCACCGACCCTTAAAAAGATAAAAAAATACAAAAAAATCTCAAAACCAGAAACTTGGTGTTTTTATTCCCTTAAAAATACCCCCAAAAATACTTTTTGTACAAATGACCTCTTCTGGTTTTTTGACCAACATGAAAGTTGTAGATCTCGTTGAGACGAGCAACTTTCATGTTTTGACCTTTTCCAAATTCGGCATCTAACTATTTCTTTTCTAATTTTCTTTGTAAGTTCATCTGAATTTTTCTGATTGGGCCACGTGGCGCCCTCTGGGCCGCCCACATGGCCCGCTCCTCTTCATGCCACCCAGCAGCCTCCTGAGCCGTTGGATCCTCTCAACCCGCCTCCATCTCACCCGTTGAGGCCCGCTCCATCTTCCACCGTCCGATCTAACTCTCAGATCAGATCTGAGCTGCTCACCCGCGCATAAACCACAACCGCCCGATCACTCTCATCATCCAACGCTCCTCCTCGCGCCATGTCTCCCTACAACCTCCGCCGTTCGATCCACTCTCATCCCTCGGCCGTCAACACGCCACGTCTCCACTCATCTCAGCCCTCCGATCACCTTCTTATCCCACGGTCGATAACGCGCCACGTCACCCCTTTATCTGAGCGCTTTAGTCATCTCCATCTCAACCGTTGGATCAAGAGATCCAACGGCTACCGTTCATCTCCTACCTCGCGTAACCTCCTCTTCCGCTCGCTCCTCCTGCGTAACGCCTCGCCCCCTTCCTATTATAGCCCGCGCCTCCGACCAAGTCTCTCTCTCCTGACCATTGCCCCACGTACCCCTTCCCTCCGCCATCCTCGCGCCACCATCAACACCCCTCTACCGTTACCCCATCGCCATTAAACCCCCGCTCAAAAACGCTTCACCAGCACCATTAACCCCGACCACCTCCGCCTATAAATCGCCACCTCCGCCATCTTTGCACCTCGTCCACCAATTTGGGCTCTAGCTCAGTCTCCCCCGCCCCTCCAGTGACAACAGAGTGGGCGGGACGTCGAGGCGAAGAAGGCTCCTGCCCGATGTTGACCCACGACCATTTTGGCCGTGATATGGTGGCTCCGTCACCGCTGAGCCCACTGGAGTGATTGACCAAGATAGGCGAAGACCCCGAGCTCCTCGGAGCTCAGCCCAGATCAACCCTCCTCCATCACACCTCGCTCCGGCGAGGTGGCTTGTTTTTCCTTATCTTCTCCTATTTATACCCCCGACTACAGACCTTCTCACCTCCATCCGACCAGCTCCTTAGCTCCACCCAACCACCAGCATCCTCGCGCACCCATCTCCTTCCTCCAGAACCCCCTCGCGCCCCGACTCCACTCCTCCGTCTCCACGGCGGAGGACTCGCCTGAGCCATCACCTTCTCCAAGCCGACTCCCATTTCACTTCACGCACTCCACAAATCACGTCCGCACGCTTCGTCTATCACTGACCCCTGCAGGTATCTTCAGCCGGACCTCTCATCGGAGCACCTTCGAGCTCCTTCCTTTCGGCGAAAGCTTCATCGAGAGGCCCTTCCGATAAACCACGGAGCTTCGTCGTTCGTCCAAGACTTCCGCCGGAGCTCCAGCAAGCTCCCATGATCATCAGACAAACAACGGGAGCCCGGCGGAGCTAAGGGCGACTCGCCGGAGACCAACCTCCTCCGGTGGCCCGGGTGGAGGAAGAAGTACAGTCACCGTCCGATTATCCGCATCAGACGGTCGAGACAAAGACACGTGGCGGACCCGAGCCTCATCCCCGACCTATAGGCTCGGGTCATCCGAGCCTCAATCCAAACCACAGACAACCACCACGTGGACCCGAACCCGAGCCTCCTCCCGAGCCTGGCCCCTCGCGTGCGCAGCACGTGAGGAGCTGGGTAAATTACAGGAACGACCCAGAAGTTTCAAGTAATTACAATTTGGTCCCCAGGCACGTGCCTCACGTGCGTACATGGGTAATTTACAGGGAGGCCCTCAAAGTTTTCCAAAATTACAAAAAGGCCCCCACGCATATGGGAAAATTTCATCCATGCCCAGGCAGTTTTTCATATTATGCAATATTTATCCTTTATTTTTATTGCATTTTTATTATAATTATGCCCTTGCACTGTTTTTAGCATAACTTGAGCATCGTAGGTCCAAATTGCATGATTTTAGTGTCGTTTTGATCCTTGTTTTGTCCTCTACATTTTAGCATGCTTACTTGTTTCATTTGACATTGTTTTAATTCAAGTGAATTTTTATGTGGAAAATGGACCTGCTCTTCTTGTCTTGCTTTGATCTGATGACCGATTTTTATTGATGTGTTCAAATTGATTCTAATTTCATTCTATATTGTGTTGCTCACATTTTAGGGTATAATTGTAGTCTTTAATATGTAAATAATTTTCCTTGCATATTTTCTCATGCATCGCTTTATAATAGCATAAAAATCGATAAAAAATTGCATGCATCATGGCATGGCTTTGTAAATAGCCTAGTACATCATGAGGTCCTGAAATTGGAATTAAATCACATTGAGCTTCATGAATCAAAATTCAATACTCACATTAGGCAGTCGTATCCCTGTGTTCGACCTTAGTAAACTTACCAAGTAAAATATTCCACAACATTCAAAGATTGTGGTTTTTGATCGACCGAAATTCGCCTCCTATACTACAATTTGTCGATTATTAAAGAGGTGAATTTCGCGTTCATCAAATGGCGCCGTTGCCGGGGACACGACTTTTTTCTTAATTTTTGAATTTTGATTTGTTTTTATTGATTAATTTCAAATTTTCTTAGGTCCTCATTTCATGCATCATTTCTTTGCATAATATTTGCTGATTTAATTTCTCTGAGTGTCTAACTTTTCTCTTTTGTGGCAGGGCCCATGAAAATCGGGGATGCCTGATCGTCATGGAGGTGCGAAGTCGGGAGCTTCCGCTGAAGAGGCCGCAAAAAAAGCCATGAAGAAGTTTTAGGATTTTTATCAGTCAAATTGCATTGCATGTTGAAAAAAAGAGAAAAAAATTGCATCTGCATATTTATTTCCAGTTTTGCATGTTGTAAACCCCCCCACACCCCTACACTTGCACATACTCACTCCCACCTGTCCCCTTGTATATTTCTCTCTCTATCTCTATCTCTCTACCCTTACCCCATCGCCATTAAACTCCCGCTCAAAAATGCTTCGCCAGCACTGTTAACCCTGACCATCTCCGCCTATAAATCGCCACCTCCGCCACCTTTGCACCTCGTCCTCCAATTGGAGCTCTAGCTCAGTCTCCCCACCCCTTGGTGATAGCGGAGTGGGCGGGACGTCGAGGCGAAGAAGGCTCATGCCCGGTGTTGACCCACGGCCATTTCGGCCGTGATATGGTGGCTCCATCACCACTGAGCCCACTGGAGTGATCGACCAGGTTAGGCGAAGACCCCGAGCTCCTCGGAGCTCAGCCCAGATTAACCCTCCTCCATCACACCTCGCTCCGGCGAGGTGGCTTGTTTTTCCTTATCTTCTCCTATTTATACCCCCAACTACAGACCTTCTCACCTCCATCCGACCAGCTCCTTAGCTCCACCCAACCACCAGCATCCTCGCGTACCCATCTCCTTCCTCCAGAACCCCTTCGCGCCCCGACTCCACTCCTCCGTCTCCACGGCGGAGGACTCGCCTGAGCCATCACCTTCTCCACCTCCGCCGGCTCCCATTTCACTTCACGCACTCCACAAATCACGTCCGCACACTTCGGCTTTCACTGACCCTTGCAGGTATCTTCAATAGCCGGACCTCTCATCGGAGCACCTTCGAGCTCCTTCCTTCCGGCGAAAGCTTCATCGAGCGACCCTTCCGATCAACCACGGAGCTTCACCGTGCGTCCAAGACTTCCGTCGGAGCTCCAGCAAGTTCCCATGATCATCAGACAAGCAACGGGAGCCCGGCAGAGCTAAGGGCGACTCGCCGGAGACCAACCTCCTCCGGTGGCCCGCGGTGGAGGAAGAAGTACAGTCACCGTCCGATTATCCGCATCGGACGGTCGAGACGAAGACACGTGGCAGACCCGAGCCTCATCCCCGACATATAAGCTCGGGTCATCCGAGCCTCAATCCGAACCACAGACAACCACCACGTGGACCCGAACCTGAGCCTCCTCCCGAGCCTGGCCCCTCGCGTGCGTAGCACGTGAGGAGCTAAGTAAATTACAGGAACGACCCAGAAGTTTCAAGTAATTGCATTTTGGTCCCCAGGCACGTGCGTGCCTGGGTAATTTACAGGGAGACCCTCAAAGTTTCCAAAATTACAAAAGGCCCCCCGCGCATATGGGAAAATTTCATCCAGGACAAGGCGATTTTTCATATTGCATTTAGGTCCCTCCAGGGACCTAAATACAATATCTATCCTTTATTTTTATTGCATTTTTATTACAATTATACCCTTGCACTGTTTTTAGCATAACTTGAGCATCGTAGGTCCAAATTGCATGATTTTAGTATCGTTTTGATCCTTGTTTTGTCCTATACATTTTATCATGCTTACTTGTTTCATTTGACACTATTTTAATTTAAGTGAATTTTTATGTGGAAAATGGACCCTGCTCTTCTTGTCTTGCTTTGATCTGATGACCGATTTTTATTGATGTGTTCAAATTGATTCTAATTTCATTCTATATTGTGTTGCTCACATTTTAGGGTATAATTGTAGTCTTTAATATGTAAATAATTTTCCTTGCATATTTGCTCATGCATCGCTTTGTAATTGCTTAAAAATCGATAAAAAATTGCATGCATCATGGCATGGCTTTGTAAATAGCATAGTACATCATGAGGTCCTGAAATTGGAATTAAATCACATTGAGCTTCATGAACCAAAATTCAATACTCACATTTGGCAGTCGTGTCCCTGTGTTCGACCTTGGTAAACTTACCAAGTAAAATATTCCACAACATTCAAAGATTGTGGTTTTTGATCGACCGAAATTCGCCTCCTATACTACAATTTGTCGATTATTAAAGAGGTGAATTTCGCGTTCATCAAATGGCGCCGTTGCCGGGGACACAGCTTTCTTAATTTTTGAATTTTGATTTGTTTTTATTGATTAATTTCAAATTTTCTTAGGTCCTCATTTCATGCATCATTTCTTTGCATAATATTTGCTGATTTAGTTTCTCTGAGTGTCTAACTTTTCTCTTTTGTGGCAGGGCCCATGAAAATCGGGGACGCCTGATCGTCATAGAGGTGCGAAGTCGGGAGATTCCGCTGAAGAGGCCACAAAAGAAGCCGTGAAGAAATTCTAGGATTTTTATCAGTCAAATTGCATTGCAAGTTGAAAAAAAAAGAGAAAAAAATTTTGCATGTGCATATTTATTTCTAGTTTTGCATGTTGTAAACCCCTCCCACACCTACACTTGCACTCACTCCCACCTGTCCCCTTGTATATTTCTCTCTCTATCTCTATCTCTATCTCTCTCTGTATATATTTTTCACGAACCCCTCCCCCTCACCCTTGTACCATAGAACCCCCCCTAACGCAGACCTTACTTAGGCTATTTGTAGCCTAAGTATAGGGGGGGCCTGCCTGCTCATCCCTCCCTTGTCCCGTCTTCTTGTACTTAGGTCAATATTGACCTAAGTATAGGGGGACCCTCCTCATCAGTTCTGCTATATCACCCTATACTTGAACCGAGCCTTGGCTTCATGACACTTGTGCTATGAGGACTTAACAAATTTTAAGTATAGGGGGGTATACCGTATAATATTGTATATATACTTTAGCCTTAGCTCATGTTTTTAAAAGTTTTTAAAATTTATTATCTGGGCTGGGTTTTTGGTAACCTTGGGAACTGAGTAAAAACCTGTAAAAATTAAAAATTAAAGGATTAATTTTTGTAAATATTCCTGTATTAATTTTTTTTTGAAAAATTGAAAATCTTTCTTGATATTTGATTCTGACTACTAGGTTTAGTAGGCATTTTCAGTGAGGGAACCTCGGTCTCCCTTAACAGAGTAGGTGGTTTAGAGGACATCGCATACGGCCCCGTCCTCAAGTAACACGGGCCTCGGCCTGTACTTACACCCATACTGGATGAAAGTGTATACTTTTATTTGAGCCTGGGCCAGTCATTGTCTCTCCGAGGAATTAAAAAAAATATTAAAAATTAAAACCCATAAAAATCTGCAAAAGATAAAAATCACACAAAAAACACTAACCTAAGGAGATTGGTGTATTCCTGACACATTCTCACTCACGCAAGGCTTGATGATTTTGAGGACACTGGATCTCTGGGATCTTGAGAGTCTGAGTTAACATGCCTTAGTCATTAGGGTTTTCCAGACTTAAATATCCACACTCCTCTGGTTTGAAATATTTGAGTGCTATATTGCACTTTTCATCTCAACTTTCAAGAAAATATGATCAGCACAGTCACTTCCACAAACTGCATGATTGATGAGCTGAGATATCACTTGAGGAACTAGATTTGAGTTTAGACCCGATTTAATGATATTCGAGGATGGGATAAAGGAAATGAAGGCTTCAGAAAACCTGAGTGTCAGCAAAACCATGTGAACAAGATTCATATGCTATCACTTTGATATTTACCTATGTGCCAGGGTGTGATGAAATTTAAAGGAGTTGTTGATCAGTGTGCGCCAATCTTTGGTAAAAGCAGTGGAGCTAGCCAACAAAAGAAATAAAACGACAAAGAAAAAGCTCTGAATATCAAAGATAAAATACAAATGAGCTTCCACCAATGGCGAGCGATCCCAAACATTTTCAAAAGTGTCCACTTGGACCAAGAGCTAATTAGGACCAAGGATTCGGGCTGACACCACAAAAAGGGCCCTGCATCGTAAGCGATACCAAGTCTGGGTGTCGAAGGTATCTTAGATACTCAGAAAAGACACACCCCAGTGTACTCCCAGAAAAACATGTGCAGACGACTCCAACTCTCTTGACGGACACATTGATCAACAAAGTAATAAATTTACATGTGTTGAGTAAAAGGCACACGAGAGGCCCCTTGTTCCAAGTGAGGGTGAGAAAATTAGACACAATCCCAGTACCTCCATCATCTGGCCGTCCATCAACATTTCAAAGACTGACAAACTAATGAGACGGTGGACTGAAGCAAGAACAGACTTATTCCCTAGTATTGAGGATTAGGTTCTAGAGGAGGATCTTTGGGACTGGAACTTTGAGTGATGCATCGACTCGGCTCTCATGAAATGCAGTACACTAAATGTCATATCCTTATATTATATGTACAAAAAGAGAGTCTGATAATCAGATAAGTTGGATTCCTTCTGATTAAGGCATGGATAAACCCGGATTTTAGGATCACTTAGGTCAAGGGTCTTCGAAAAGATCAAGCCTTGTAAATTTCACGCGCACTGTCAGGAATTAATCCGAATCCTTCATTCTTTAGATGCTCGAGGACGAGCATGGTTTAAGTATAGGGGTATGATGAATCTCGTATTCATCATGATAAAAGCCGCATATTAAAACCCCTGTCTTAATTAATCCAATAAAACCACCTGTAATTCTTGTTTTTATCTTGTATTATATGTAATATATTTACCATTTAAATATTGCTTTTAATTCTCTTTTATTTTCTTGTACTTATTTATCCTAAAAAATCCCTAAAAATTAGGTAGAATAGTTGTCTATGTTTCACTGACCCCTTAAAAAGATAAAAAATACAAAAAAAATCTCAAAACCAGAAACTTGGTGTTTTTATTCCCTTAAAAATACCCCCAAAAATACTTTTGTACAAATGACCTCTTCTGGCTTTTTGACCAACATGAAAGTTGTAGATCTCGTCGAGACGAGCAACTTTCATGTTTTGACCTTTTCCAAATTCACATCTAAACTATTTCTTTTCTAATTTTCTTTGTAATTTCATCTGAATTTTTCTGATTGGGCCACGTGGCGCCCTCTGGGCCGCCCACGTGGCCCGCTCCTCTTCACGCCACCCGGCAGCCTCCTGAGCCGTTGGATCCTCTCAACCCGCCTCCATCTCACCCGTTGAGGCCTGCTCCATCTTCCACCGTCCGATCTAACTCTCAGATCAGATCTGAGCTGCTCACCCGCGCAAAACCACAGCCACCCGATCACTCTCATCATCCAACGCTCCTCCTCGCTCCATGTCTCCCTACAACCTCCGCCGTTCGATCCACTCTCATCCCTCGGCCGTCAACACGCCACGTCTCCACTCATCTCAGCCCTCCGATCACCTTCTTATCCCCACGGTCGATAGCGCACACAGTCACCCCTTCATCTGAGCGCTTTAGTCATCTCCATCTCAGCCGTTGGATCAAGAGATCCAACGGCTACCGTTCATCTCCTACCTCGCGTAACCTCCTCTTCCGCTCGCTCCTCCTGCGTAACGCCTCGCCCCCTTCCTATTATAGCCCGCGCCTCCGACCAAGTCTCTCTCTCCTGACCATCGCCCCACGTACCCCTTCCCTCCGCCATCCTCGCGCCACCATCAACACCCCTCTACCGTTACCCCATCGCCATTAAACCCCGCTCAAAAACGCTTCACCAGCACCGTTAACCCCGACCACCTCCGCCTATAAATCGCCACCTCCGCCACCTTTGCACCTCGTCCACCAATTTGGGCTTCAGCTCAGTCTCCCCCCGCCCCTCCAGTGACAGCGGAGTGGGCGGGGACGTCGAGGCGAAGAAGGCTCCTGCCCGGTGTTGACCCACGGCCATTTTGGCCGTGATATGGAGGCTCCGTCACCGCTGAGCCCACTGGAGTGATTAACCAAGTTAGGCGAAGACCCCGAGCTCCTCGGAGCCCAGCCCAGATCAACCCTCCTCCATCACACCTCGCTCCGGCGAGGTGGCTTATTTTTCCTTATCTTCTCCTATTATACCCCCGACTACAGACCTTCTCACCTCCATCCGACCAGCTCCTTAGCTCCACCACACCACCAGCATCCTCGCGCACCCATCTCCTTCCTCCAGAACCCCCTCGCGCCCCGACTCCACTCCTTCGTCTCCACGGCGGAGGACTCGCCTGGGCCATCACCTTCTCCACCTCCGCCGGGCTCCCATTTCACTTCACGCACTCCACAAAATCACGTCCGCACGCTTCGTCTATCACTGACCCCTGCAGGTATCTTCAATAGCCGGACCTCTCATCGGAGCACCTTCGAGCTCCTTCCCTTCCGGGGGAAAGCTTCATCGAGCGGCCCTTCCGATCAACCACGGAGCTTCGTCGTGCGTCCAAGACTTCCGCCGGAGCTCCAGCAAGCTCCCATGATCATCAGACAAACAACGGGAGCCCGGCGGAGCTAAGGGCGACTCGCCGGAGACCAACCTCCTCCGGTGGCCCCGCGGTGGAGGAAGAAGTACAGTCACCGTCCGATTATCCGCATCGGACGGTCGAGACGAAGACACGTGGCAGACCCGAGCCTCATTCCCGACCTATAGGCTCGGGTCATCCGAGCCTCAATCCGAACCACAGACAAACCACCACGTGGGACCCGAACCCGAGCCTCCTCCCGAGCCTGGCCCCTCGTGTACGTAGCACGTGAGGAGCTGGGTAAATTACAGGAACGACCCAAAAGTTTCAAGTAATTACATTTTGGTCCCCAGGCACGTGCCTCACGTGCGTACTGGGTAATTTACAGGGATGCCCTCAAAGTTTTCCAAAATTACAAAAAAGGCCCCCGCGTATAGTGGGAAAATTTCATCCATGCCCAGGCGGTTTTTCATAGTATGCAATTATTATCCTTTATTTTTATTGTATTTTTATTAATTATGCCCTTGCACTGTTTTTTAGCATAACTTGAGCATCGTAGGTCCAAATTGCATGATTTTAGTGTCGTTTTGATCCTTGTTTTGTCCTCTACATTTTAGCATGCTTACTTGTTTCATTTGACATTGTTTTAATTTAAGTGAATTTTTATGTGGAAAATGGACCTGCTCTTCTTGTCTTGCTTTGATCTGATGACCGATTTTTATTGATGTGTTCAAATTGATTCTAATTTCATTCTATATTGTGTTGCTCACATTTTAGGGTATAATTGTAGTCTTTAATATGTAAATAATTTTCCTTGCATATTTTCTCATGCATCGCTTTATAATTGCATAAAAATCGATAAAAAAATTGCATGCATCATGGCATGGCTTTGTAAATAGCATAGTACATCATGAGGTCCTGAAATTGGAATTAAATCACATTGAGCTTCATGAAACAAAATTCAATACTCACATTAGGCAGTCGTGTCCCTGTGTTCGACCTTGGTAAACTTACCAAGTAAAATATTCCACAACATTCAAAGATTGTGGTTTTTGATCGATCGAAATTCGCCTCATATACTACAATTTGTTGATTATTAAAGAGGTGAATTTCGCGTTCATCAAATGGCGCCGTTGCCGGGGACACGACTTTTCTTAATTTTGAATTTTGATTTGTTTTTATTGATTAATTTCAAATTTTCGTAGGTCCTCATTTCATGCATCATTTCTTTGCATAATATTTGCTGATTTAATTTCTCTGAGTGTCTAACTTTTCACTTTTGTGGCAGGGCCCATGAAAATCGGGGATGCCTGATTGTCATGGAGGTGCGAAGTCGGGAGCTTCCGCTGAAGAGGCCGCAAAAGAAGCCATGAAGAAAATTTTAGGATTTTTATCAGTCAAATTGCATTGCATGTTGAAAAAAAGAGAAAAAAAATTGCATCTGCATATTTATTTCCAGTTTTGCATGTTGTAAACCCCCCCCACACCCCTACACTTGCACATACTCACTCCCCCCTGCCCCCTTGTATATTTCTCTCTATCTCTATCTCTATCTCTCTCTCTGTATATATTTTTCACGAACCCCCTCCCCCTCACCCTTGTACCATAGAACCCCCCCTAACGCAGACCTTACTTAGGCTATTTGTAGCCTAAGTATGGGGGGGCCTGCCTGCTCATCCCTCCCTTGTTCTGTCTTCTTGTACTTAGGTCAATATTGACCTATGTATAGGGGGACCCTCCTCCTCGGTTCCGCTATATCACCCTATACTTGAACCGAGCCTTGGCTTCATGGCACTTGTGCTATGAGGACATATCAAAATTTAAGTATAGGGGGGTATACCGTATAATACTGTATATATACTCTTTAGCCTTAGCTCATGTTTTTAAAAGTTTTTAAAAATTTATTATCTGGGCTGGGTTTTTGGTAACCTTGGGAACTGAGTAAAAACCTGTAAAAATTAAAAATTGAGGGATTAATTTTTGTAAATATTCTTGTATTATTTTTTTTGAAAAACTGAAAATCTTTCTTGGAATTTGATTCTGACTACTATGTTTTAGTAGGCATTTTCAGTGAGGGAACCTCGATCTCCCTTAGCCAGAGGGGGGTGGTTTAGAGGACATCGCATACGACCGCGTCTCAAGTAACACGGGCCTCGGCCCGTACTTACACCCATACTGGCTGAAAGTGTATACTTTTATTTGAGCCTGGAGCCAGTCATTGTCTCTCCGAGGAATTAAAAAAAATATTAAAAATTAAAACCCATAAAAAATCTGCAAAAGATAAAAATCACACAAAAAACACTAACCTAAGGAGATTGGTGTATTCCTGACACATTCACACTCACGCAAGGCTTGAGGATTTTGAGGACACTGGATCTCTGGGATCTTAAGAGTCTGAGCTAACATGCCTTAGTCATTAGGGTTTTCAAGACTTAATATCCACACTCCTCTGGTTTGAAAATTTGAGTGCTATATTGCACTCTTCATCTCTACTTTCAAGAAAATATGATCATCACAGTCACTTCCACAAACGCATGATTGATGAGCTGAGATGAGATATCACTTGAGGAACTAGGACCATAATTTGAGTTTAGACCCGATCTAATGATATTCGAGGACGGGATAAAGTTAATGAAGGCTTCAAAAACTGAGTGTCAGCAAAACCATAGCCACTAGGTGAACAAGATTCATATGCTATCTCTTTGATATTTACCTATGTTCCAGGGTGTGATCAATTTAAAGAAAATTTGTTGATCAGTGTGCGCCAATCTTTGGTAAAGCAGTGGAGCTAGCCAACAAAAGAAATAAAATGACAAAGAAAAAGCTCTGAATATCAAAGACAAAATACAAATGAGCTTCCACCAATGGCGAGCGATCCCAAACATTTTCAAAAGTGTCCACTTGGACCAAGAGCTAATTAGGACAAGGTGTCGGGTCTGACACCAAAAAAAGGGCCTGCATCGTAAGCGATACAAGTCTGGGTGTCAAAGGTATCTTAGATACTCAGAAAAAGATACATCCCGGTGTACTCCTAGAAAAACAAGTGCAGACGATTCCAACTCTCTTGACGGACACATTGATCAACAAAGTAATAATTTACATGTGTTGAGTAAAAGGCACACGAGAGGCCCCTTGTTCCAATGTGAGGGTGAGAAAATTAGACACAATCCCAGTACCTCCATCATCTGGCCATCCATCACATTTCAAAGACTGACAAACTAATGAGACGGTGGACTGAAGCAAGAACAGAATTATTCCCTAGTATTGAGGATTAGGTCTAGAGGAGGATCTTTGGGACTGTAACTTTGAGTGATGCATCGACTCGGCTCTCATGAAATGCAGTACACTAAATGTCATATCCTTTATATTATATGTACAAAAAGAGAGTCTGATAATCAAAGAAGTTGGATTCCTTCTGACTAAGGCTAGGATAAACCCAGAATTTTAGGATCACTTAGGTCAAGGGTCTTCGAAAGATCAAGCCTTGTAAATTTCACGCATACTGTCAGGAATTAATCCGAATCCTTCATTCTTTAGATGCTCGAGGACGAGCCATGGTTTAAGTATAGGGGTATGATGAATCTCGTATTCATCATGATAAAAGCCGCATATTAAAACCTCTGTCTTAATTAATCCAATAAAACCACCTGTAATTCTTTGTTTTTATCTTGTATTATATTGTATATATTTACCATTAAAATATTGCTTTTAATTCCTTTTTACTTTCTTGTACTTATTTTATCCTCAAAAATCCCTAAAAAATTAGGTAGAATAGTTGTCTATATTTCACTGACCCTTAAAAAGGTAAAAAATACAAAAAAAATCTCAAAACCACAAACTTGGTGGTTTTTATTCCCCTAAAAATAACCCAAAAATACTTTTTGTACAAATGACCTCTTCTGGCTTTTTGAACAACATGAAAGTTGTAGACCTCGTCGAGACGAGCAACTTTCATGTTTTGACCTTTTCTAAATTCGGCCTCTAACTATTTCTTTTCTAATTTTCTTTGTAATTTATTCTGAATTTTTCTGATTGGGCCACGTGGCGCCCTCTGGACCGCCCACGTGGCCCGCTCCTCTTCACGCCACCCGGCAGCCTCCTGAGCCGTTGGATCCTCTCAACCCTCCTCCATCTCACCCGTTGAGGCCCGCTCCATCTTCCACCATCCGATCTAACTCTCAGATCAGATCTGAGCCGCTCACCCGCGCATAAACCACAACCACCCGATCACTCTCATCATCCAACGCTCCTCCTCGCGCCACGTCTCCTACAACCTCTGTTGTTCGATCCACTCTCATCCCTCGGCCGTCAACACGCCACGTCTCCCACTCACCTCAGCCCTCCGATCACCTTCTTATCCCACGGTCGATAGCGCGCCACGTCACTCCTTCATCTGAGCCATTCTGTCATCTCCATCTCAGCCGTTGGATCAAGAGATCCAACGGCTACCGTTCATCTCCTACCTCGCGTAACCTCCTCTTCCGCTCGCTCCTCCTGCGTAACACCCTCGCCCATTATAGCCCGCGTCTCCGACCAGTCTCCTCTCTCCTGACCATCGCCCACGTACCCCTTCCCTCCGCCATCTTTCGCGCCACCATCAACACCCCTCTACCGTTACCCCATCGCCATTAAACCCCTGCTCAAAAACGCTTCGCCAGCACCGTTAACCCCGACCACCTCCGCCTATAAATCGCCACCTCCGCCACCTTTGCACCTCGTCCACCAATTTGGGCTCTAGCTCAGTCCCCCCGCCCCTCCGGTGATAGGGAGTGGGCGGGACGTCGAGGCGAAGAAGGATCCTACCCGGTGTTGACCCACGGCCATTTTTGGCCGTGATATGGTGTCTCCGTCACCGCTGAGTCCACTGGAGTGATCGACCAGGTTAGGCGAAGACCCCGAGCTCCTCGGAGCTCAGCCCAGATCAACCCCTCCTCCATCACACCTCGCTCCGGCGAGGTGCTTGTTTTTCCTTATCTTTCTCCTATTTATACCCCCGACTACAGACCTTCTCACCTCCATCCGACCAGCTCCTCTAGCTCCACCCAACCACCAGCATCCTCGTGCACCATCTCCTTCCTCCAGAACCCCCTCGCGCCCCGACTCCACTCCTCCGTCTCCAACGACGGAGGACTCGCCTGAGCCATCACCTTATCCACCTCCGTCGGCTCCCATTTCACTTCACGCACTCCACAAATCACGTCCGCACGCTTCGGCTATCACTGACCCCTGCAGTATCTTCAATACCCGGACCTCTCATCGGAGCACCTTCGAGCTCCTTCCTTCCGGCGAAAGCTTCATCGAGCGGCCCTTCCGATCAACCACGGAGCTTCACCGTGCGTCCAAGACTTCCGCCGGAGCTCCAGCAAGCTCCCATGATCACCAGACAAGCAACGGGACCTGGCGGAGCTAAGGGCGACTCGCCGGAGACCAACCTCCTCCGGTGGCCCGCGGTGGAGGAAGAAGTACAGTCACCGTCCGATTATCCGCATCGGACGGTCGAGATGAAGACACGTGGCGGACTCGAGCCTCATCCCCGACCTATAGGCTCGGGTCATCCGAGCCTCAATTCGAACCACAGACAACCACCATGTGGACCCGAACCCAGCCTCCTCCCGAGCCTGGCCCCTCGCGTGCGTAGCACGTGAGGAGCCTAGGTAAATTACATGGAACGACCCAGAAGTTTCAAGTAATTGCATTTGGTCCCCAGGCACGTGCCTCACGTGCGTACCTGGGTAATTTACAGGGAGGCCCTCAAAGTTTTCCAAAATTACAAAAAGGCCCCGCGTATATGGGAAAATTTCATCCAGGCCCAGGCAGCTTTTCATATTGCATTTAGGTCCCTCCAGGGACCTAAATCCAATATTTATCCTTTATTTTTATTGTATTTTTATTATAATTATGCCTTTGCACTGTTTTTAGCATAACTTGAGCATCGTAGGTCCAAATTGCATGATTTTAGTGTCGTTTTGATCCTTGTTTTGTCCTCTACATTTTAACATGCTTGCTTGTTTCATTTGAGACTGTTTTAATTTAAGTGAATTTTCATGTGGAAAATGGACCCTGCTCTTCTTGTCTTGCTTTGATCTGATGACCAATTTTTATTGATGTATTCAAAATGATTCTAATTTCATTCTATATTGTGTTGCTCACATTTTAGGGTATAATTGTAGTCTTTAATCTGTAAATAATTTTCCTTTCATATTTGCTCATGCATCGCTTTATAATTGCATAAAATCGATAAAGAAATTGCATGCATCATGGCATGGCTTTGTAAATAGCATAGTACATCATGAGGTCCTGAAATTGGAATTAAATCACATTGAGCTTCATGAATCAAAATTCAATACTCACATTAGGAAGCCATGTCCCTATGTTCGACCTTGGTAAACTTACCAAGTAAAATATTCCACAACATTCAAAGATTGTGGTTTTTGATCGATCGAAATTTGCCTCCTATACTATAATTTGTCGATTATTAAAGAGGCAAATTTCGCGTTCATCAGTTAGGCGGATATGCACAAAAATCAAGGGGAAAGTCCTCCTGTAAAAATGAAGGTGAACCGCTGGAGAGTGCGAGAAGTCCGCGAAGATCGGATTAAAATAACTCCAGTCAGCCATCTCTGATACAAAAGACGGGATTGGGGGAGCATAAGGGTCAAGTCAAAATACGTGGAGAAAAAGGCACAAATGCACAGAAGGATCTAGTATGCACACAAGAAATCAAACACAATACAGACCACCCATTCACCAACTCAACACAATGTGAAGAACGTGAAGGTTCGATCAATTATCTTGTCAATTTTTAGAGTTTAGTGAGAATACAATCTATCAGAGCGGCTTAAGCGAGCTGTTAGGAACCCAATGCTCCCAGGAGACTGTCCCAATCTCACAACTAGTTTTTCCCAGCCACTATGGGTGCGGACCATTTACCAGCTACCCGATCTGCCCACTCTGATAAGGAAATCCCGGAACGATTACCGGCTACCCGGTGAAGTCCTCACTAGAGAACAACTAATCGCAAGACAGTAGTCTGAAGAGAGTTCGGGTGTGGTTCTATCCTAGTGTGCGGGTCGCTCTCTCGTTGTAGATAAATCAAACAATACATGGTTTACTCTCCCCAAAATAATGATTTTCCTTACTTTTATTTTAGGGTCAAGTTTTCTTTAGCAGTCTTGATTTTAGGCAGTTATCACTTGGTTTGAGTATTTTCAATGAATCGCCTACCGAGTATCCAATTTCCTTTTTAACTTATGTGAGTGAAAACAAGGAAGGAGATCAGAAATGCTAATGCACGATTAAACACAATGATGCATGCAGGGGTTAGAGATGCGTGCCTTGTCGGCAACACTCTACATGCAAGTGATCCATGCTAAATTGAAATATAGAAAAATAAACTAACCTATGCAAATATAAGTGAACTGTCCTAACAATAGCTTCTATTAACGGGCAAGAACAAGTTAATTTGACTAAGTCCAACTACGCTCTATTCTATAGGTACAGAAATTCTTGTTTAGGGAGTTTGAACCTAATTAATTTCTTGGTTCAAGCAAATTAATTAAAGCAATCAATAGGTAGCTCACGAAATCCACGGGAAACAAAGAAAAATAAGGCGATGAAAAAACGAAATTGGTGAGGTCCCCCAAGTGCACTGGCACTTGGCGAAACAGACCCCATAACAAATGAATGTCCGTTTACAATGGTTCAAATGCTATAAATAATAATAATAATAATAAAGTCTTTTTTGGTCTCCTTCAATTCTTCTTCTCCTCCTCTCATGCTATCCTGCGGCTTGGTGAAGAATCAAGCCGCCTCCACGTCGCTTGGGTGCTTCAGCTCACCTAGGATCACCTCTTTCGCTCCGTGAGCCCTCGCAAGAAAAAGAAAAGAGAGAATGCGTAAGAAACACAATTATCAAATATAATCAAGAAAATGAAATGAAACAGTGAATATGAATAATGGAGTGAATGTGGAAAAATATATACAACCAAGAATAACAGGTGAAAAGAGATCCTAACTACCCTCACCGTGCCTCCTCGGCAACGGTGCCATTTTGTTGACACGTGACCTTCTCAGATTGGTTATTAATGATACGAAGTCGCTGTTATCCCTAAAAAATCCCGGATCAAACAAACAATTTTTTCGTCTCAAGCTACAAAAAAAATTACAAGAATAACGAAGCGAGAGAAATTTTTGCTACTTAATTACTTGTATAGCAGACATGATCGAACTCAGGGAGGCTACAATTTCCGAGGGTTATTCAGTTAATCAATAAAAAATCAATTAAGAGAAAAAGCAAGAATCTCAAAGGCAAACTATCCTTGGTTTTTGTGAAAATTTTCTCTTTTTAATTTTTTATTTCTTTTTTCATTTTCTAATTTTCAAATTGCTAGTGATTTTAATTTTGTATTTTTTTAAAATTTCAAACAAGGAACAATATGCACAAGATAAGAAATACGTAACCAAACTCTTTTTGTATTTTTCATTTATCTCAAAAATGCTCAGAAAAATCAAGAGAAAATATTTTTGGGTTTTAAAGACTTTGAAATGTTTTTGAAATTTTTTGTAGAATTTTCAGATGTTTTTTTTATATTTCTAAAAATCAAACAGTCGTAAAAATGATAATCAGTGCACATCCTGGAGTAATTTGCAATTTAAAAATATTTTAATGCCCTAAACTCCTGGCAACTATTTTTATAATGAAATATAGGCAAATATCTACAAACAGGAGCTGAAATCATGTTTTTTGGATTTTTGTAGAATTTTTAATGATTTTTATAATATTTTTAGTATTTTTCAATTTTTGGGGTTTAAAAAAGAATTAATACACGAAATTTGGATAAGAATTGAAAGATAATAAAATAAAACTATTCTAATTTCTTTGGAATTTTTAGAGTAATATTCATTTTTATGAATTTTTGAATTTCAGGAAGAGAAAATGACACTGTTTTTGGTTTTTTAATAATAACAAATGAATTTAAAATACAAGAAAAATTTTCTGCGAGAAAGATACATACATCAAGAGCATAGCATGATTTTTGCATATTTTATTGAGCAAGAAAAAGATTTATTTCAATGAAGAGAACTTGCAACTTAAAGTATGGAAAACAGGGAATGTAATGCAAATATTCAATGTTTTTGCATGAAAAATCAATAGGAAATAAATAACAACAAATGAATGCAAATTACCCAGTTAAACGCGTGCAAAGCACGTGTCTTGCTGAAGCGGGGTTCTTTTTGTAATTGTTAAAACTTTAAAGGGCTAAAATGAAATGTTTCCAAAATTTTTTATTTTAGAACCGCTAGGGTTTGGATAAAATAGCGAAGAAGGAAGCAAAGAGGCTGTAAGTGAAACTAAGTCAAAAGCTTATGAGGTTTTGTATAAAAATCTCAACTCTAAGGAGGGCCGGAAGGATATATTCAGGTTGGCGAAAGCAAGAGAAAGAAGGACCAAAGACCTTTCTCAAGTGAGATGTATTAAGGACGAGGAAGGTCACGTGCTTGTTACTCAGAAGGATATAGAGACTAGATGGGAGCATTACTTCCATAAACTTTTCATTGGAGAAGGAAATAGAGAGATCACTTTGGGTGATCTAGCTAGTAGTGAAAGTTACTTGAATCGTGCATGCTATAGACGAATACAAAGAAAAGAAGTTGAGGAGGCTTTGAAGGTTATGAGACTCGGGAAAGGTGTTGGACCGGATGACATCCCTGTAGAAGTATGGAAAGTTTTAGGTGAGCATGGTTTGACTTGGCTTACAAATCTATTCAATGTTATTTGGCGAAGCAAGAAAATGCCTGAAGATTGGAGGAGGAGTATTGTGGTGCCTCTTTATAAGAACAAAGGAGGCATTCAAAATTGTTCAAATTACAGAGGTATCAAGCTGATGAGTCACACTATGAAAATTTGGGAACGTGTGATCGAAAGAAGGTTAAGGCAAGTTTCCCAAGTAAAAGAAAACCAATTCGGATTCATGCCAGGTCGCTCAACTATTGAAGCCATCCATTTGCTGAGGAGAACAATGGAGATTTATAGAGCTAAAAGGAAGAATCTCCATATGATCTTTATTGATTTGGAGAAGGCTTATGATTCCGTCCCACGAGAGATACTGTGGAGAGTTTTAGAGAAGAGACAAGTACCTGTCCTACACACTAATCTCATAAAGGATATGTATGATAGGGCTTTATCTTGTGTAAGGACCCCGAGGGGGAAGACTGACTATTTTGATATCAACATTGGTTTACATCAAGGTTCAACTTTGAGTCCATTTCTTTTTACTTTGATTATGGACGAGTTGACAAGTCACATTCAAGATGAGTTACCTTGGTGCATGTTATTTGCTGATGATATTGTGTTGATTGATGAGACTAGAGATGGAGTAAATGAGAAGCTTGAGGTTTGGAGACATGCATTGGAGACTAAAGGTTTTCGTATAAGTAGGGCTAAGATGGAATATATGGAATGCACCTTTGATGGAAGCAATGGTGAAGGAATCGAGGTGAAGATTGGTGATGATAACATTCAGAAGAGAGATTCTTTTAGATATCTGGGATCTATTTTGCAACATGATGGGGAAATTGATGGAGATGTTACTAATAGAATAAATGCAGGCTGGCTAAAGTGGAGAGGAGCCTCAGCTGTTCTCTGTGATAAGAAAATTCCTTTAAAAATTAAAGGGAAGTTTTACAAAGCAGCCGTGAGACCTACTATGCTTTATGGTTCTGAATGTTGGCCTGTGAACCATAGACATGTGCAGAGAATGGCTGTAGCAGAAATGAAAATGCTAAGATGGATGTGTGGACATACACATAAAGATCGGATTCGGAATGATGCAATCTGAAAGAAAGTTGGTGTAGCTCCGATCGAGGATAAGATGCGAGAAAACCGCTTAAGATGGTTTGGTCATTTGCAAAGAAGGTCAACTGATGCACCGGTTAGGAGATGCGAGTGTTGGGATGTTGAGCCGGCTAAGAGAGGGCGAGGACGGCTCAAGAAGTGTTGGAAAGAGACTATACGAAGGGATCTTAGTTTTTTGGATATAAGTCCGAGATTGACCCAAGACAGATCTGAATGGAGGCGAAGAATCCATGTAGCCGACCCTACTTAATTGTGGGAAAAGGCTTTGTTGTTGTTGTTGTAGAACCGCTAGGGTTCTGTGTGTCCCCGTTCTTCACCAAAGATGGGAGGGCAAAGGGGGTTACTGCCTTCATTCTCTCAAGCTGCGGGGGTGCCGGTGGCATACCGACGCGTGGCGTACAGAGGATACTCGCTGTCGGCGATCGGCGACCCTGCTGGTGGTGGAGCGCTCGGTGGCTGGTCGTCGATGGATGAAGATCTGGGGATGCTTTCCTTCGTTCTCAAGCAAAGATCACAATGGAAGGAGGGGGTGTAGGAGATGGGACGCCGCCGCTCCTCTCTTCTCTTCTAAGGGGCTGCGACGGAGATGGTCCAAGGGGGCCGAGGAGCTTTCGCGAAGGCAGTCGCGAGCGGCAGAGCTTGACTGGTGCGCACGGGTGGTTGGTCGTAAATGTGGGCTCGCACAGGCGGAGGCTGGCGCGATGGAGGGCCCAGGGATGAGACGGTCGGTGCGTGTCTCACATAGGCGGTGCTGGCTGGCGAGGGGGAGACGGCAGCGGAGGCAGCATCGACGGGCTGAGTAGGAGACGCGACGGTCTGAAGGGCTGAGGATGCGGTGATCTGAAGGGCACCACTCTCGTGGGCGGTGGAGGCGGGAGTCTGCGCGGAACGAAGGTGGAGGCGGCGGGCCTGGACTGCCCGCGGTGGGGCGGTTGGCCATTTTTTATTTTTAGTTATTGATTGTAAAAGTAGAAAATGTATAAAAAACCTTTTTTATATTATTTTTTAACAAAATAGAAACTGTAAATAATCCTTTTTTATTTTTTTTATTTTAACATGCAAAATAAATGTTAAAAGAAAACATATTTTTTATTTTTTATTCTTTTTATTTTTAGACAAATTGGGACGCTACCACGACGACTTGGTCCCAAAATCAGAACGGAATGTGTGAGCGGGGATCCGAAGAAAAATGAGGAATCGATCCGAGCCTTTGGCCACCATGCGTGGTCGGAGTTGAGAGATCGTGGGAGGTAGAAAAGAATGCATAGAGATTGAGAAAGTGAGATGAAATATCAGATCAGGCGAATCAAATCATGATGGATTCTAAAATTTAGTTAAAAATGGCGATGAAATTAAAATACGAAAAATTAAACTAAGGTTAATCTAGATGAAAAATAAGAAGAAAATGATAGATCTCACCTCAGAAGCAGAAAAGACCTTGATCACCTCGACGAAGGCCGACACGCTGTCACCGGACGACTCGGAGGCTAGGCACCCTTCTGTGATAAGAAGACTCTTAGAGATCGGGCTCCTCTCACCAAAGATCGATCAAATTGAAATGAAGGAGAAGGAGGCATATAAATAGAAAAGATATGAATTGAAATTTGAATTTTTGAATTTTTGGATGAAGATAAGATATAAGAGAGAAAAAATTGAAATGTGATAAAGTAAAAAGATTAGTGTTAAAATTATTTACAAAAATTAACTAAATTTTTTGTATTTTCGTCACTTTATTAATTTGATAATTAAATGTTAATCTTTTTATATTTTTATGGTAGTTATTTAAGAAAATTAATTATATACATAAACTACATACATATAGTACATTATTTACATAGTTAAATAAGGAAATTATTTTTTTATTTTAAAATTTTTATTTTTTATTTTAAATAATTAGAAAAATATTTACAAATATTTACAAATACAATATGTATAAATACATGGGAAAATTGCATAAACCACCCTAAAAAACCGACTTTCACCCGTAACTCCAAAAATTATGAAATCACAGCCATTTTAAAGATAATTTAATTTAGAATACAATAGAAGTGAGTTTGGTTCAATTTGAGTTCATATGGATCCGGAATTGGTCTTTCAATTATTGCTTAGTGGCTTTTTCCAAGTGTGGTTGCTTTTATTCTGTACATGATTTGATTGTGCAATTATTTTTATTAATTAGGACATATTTGTTTATTTACAACTTTTGTTTTGAAAATTATTTGATTTGAGGTCAATGTATATACAAATAAAATAGTGTAGTATACAAATATATACATCGCACATTTTTTTGGATTTTCTGATTAAGGACCCTATCTCCCCCTACATTATTCCTGGTTGATCAGGTCAAGTCTTGACCTTCTCTCGGGGATTCAGGTTAGCCTGTATCCATTACATATATACAGTCTTCTTTCTTCTCTTTTTTTCTTTTCTTTATTTTTCCTTTCTTTCTTTCTTTATTTATTTTAGGTTAAAATGGTAATAAGTGTACAATATTTACATACATATGCAACTTAGTAAGAATACGGAGTTAGTATTATATACAAGTGTTTTATAAAGGATTTAAGCTAAAATAAATGAATAAAGATGATGAAATGCAGATTCATCAATTGCTCCCAAGACATTACTGTCTCTATCTTGGCTGGATCATCTGCCACACCTGCTCCCGAAATTACATGACCAAGGAAAGCTACTTCGGTAAGCCAAAACTCACACTTACTGTATTTTGCATACACCTTGTGTTCTCTGAGTGTCTCAAGAATAGTATGAAGATGTTGCTCTTTCTCATGCTCATTGTGAGTAGATCAAGATATCATTAATGAACACCACCACAAAATGATCTAAGTATGGATGGAAAATTCTGTTCTTCATATACATGAACACGGCAGGTACGTTCTTGAGTCCAAAAGGCATGACCACAAACTCATAGTGGTCGTATCTGGTGCGAAAAGCATATTTAAGCTCATCTGTGTCCTTAATTCTCATTTGATGATAACCCGATCATAGGTCAATCTTTGAGAATACCGCCGCACCCTGCAACTGATCGGAAAGATCATCTATTCGTGGAAGTGGATAACAGTTCTTTATTGTCCTTTTATTCAATTGTCTATAATCGATGCACAATCATATATACCATCCTTCTTCTTTACGAAGAGGACCGGTGCTCCCAAGGTGATGTACCGGGACGGATAAATCCCTTTTCCAACAACTCCTGCAGTTGTACTTTGAGCTTCCTAAGTTCGGTTGGTTCCATTCGATATGGAGGGATGGAGATGGGTTGTGTATCAGGTATCAAGGTGATCTCGAACTCGATCTCCCTCCCTGGTGGTAGTCCAGGTAACTACTCTGGAAATACATCAGGAAAATCCCGCACAACTCTGACATCCTTAATGATGCGATCTTGTGAAGGTAACTCCACAACATAGGCGAGTAAACCTATACAACCCTAATTGAGAAAATATTGGGCCTTCAATGCTGATACATATAAGACCTCACTATCTGTAGTACATCCATCAAACTGAAAGGTAGGCATGCCTGGGAGACGGAACACTACCGTCTTCTCGAAGCAATCAAGGCATGCGTGTTGTTGCTCAAGCCAATCCATACCTAAGATGACATCAAAATCTTCTAACTGAATGAGTAAAAGATATGCAGGTATCAGGTGTCCGCCAATCTGCACTGCTACATTCTCCACTGCTTGTCGCACTATGAATAATTGCCCCCTGGGCCCTTGATGTAGTAAGAGGATGAAACACATACCGACTCTTTATCTAACTTGGATACTATTCGATGTGCTAGAAAAGAGTGTGTAGCTCTTGAATAAAATAAGGCGTGTAAGGATATACCATGCACCGAAATCATACCTCGCACTACAGCTCCTGAGGCGTGGGCCTGCTCCTGTGTAATTGCATTCAATTGTCCCTGAGGCTGTGGCGGGGCGTTAGAACCTACAGCACTTAAGGTTGGTCGTGGTGGAGGATGCTGAAAGCCTTGACCTCTATGACGGGAAGCTGATCCATGTGACTACGTAACCGAGAAAGTTGGTCGTATACTTGGTTGATGGCCACCTGAGCTGCTGGCAAGTAAGGGACACTTGGCCTTGAAATGGCCCAGCTGCTGGCACTGGAAACACCTATGATATCATGGCTGAGAAAAGGAGCCTCCTGAGACAAGACTAGCACCTCCTGTCTTGCAACTCTGGGAGTGTGTAGAAGAGCAGAAGGAAGTAGTACCGCGACTCGCCAAGCCCTACCCCAAAGTAGGTGTGGGGGCAAACTTGCTGATGGTTTGAGTGGTCACCACTGGAAGGAAACGATGCTCTATACATGCTCTGTAGAAATCTCGACGAGCAGATATCCCTGACTAATTTGGCTGGAAATGTGATGGGCCCTCCTGAAGCCAACTCTGAGTTGTCTCCATCTTGGTAGCCTTAGCAGCTACCTCCTTGATGGAAGTGAAATCTAATGTAGACGATTGGTGTTGCACATAATCACGCAATCCTCGGATAAACTTCTGTAAATTCTCCTCAAGGAAAGCAATAGTCGCTAGTAAGTGGCGGGAGAGTTCAATGTAGAAAATGAGATATTCTTGGGCCCTTATTGATCCCTGCTTCAGTTCAGCAAACAACCACATATGATCCTCAACCCATCGATCAGGGTAGAACTGGCTACGGAACTCGTCAAGAATTATTTCCCATGTTATGGGATCCTCCAGATGTTCCTTGGTGGTGTACCACCAACGTTCTGCATAGCCTGCCAGTGGCAACCACTGGAATATTACAGAACGATCTCACGAATGTGAGCCAAGACTCTTCAGGAGCATGGATCATCCGTAAAACCTTGGATACATGATCCATCCACAGTTCAGCCTCATCTGGTGTGCCAGTGCCAAAGAATCGTGGCACCTTAGACCTCTGATATGCTGCGTAGTTCGTCTGATATTTTTGCAACACCTCTAGATTCTCTGATCCTTCCGGGTCCAGAGACACCGAAGGATGAACATTGTCCTCCTCACGAGAGGGCCGATGCGAGGAGTCATCCTGCTGAAGGAGTCTTTTCTCCAATACCTCCGGATGCTGATGTATACACTGCAAGGCCTGAACTAGTAAGGCTAACTGCTGTAAAACATTTGGGTCAACACGAGGCAACATGATTTCCTACAGAATCATTATATTAGAAATTATTTCTGAGAGAGATAATGGACACATTAAACATGACTTGAATTATTCTCCTTAGCTGATGCCAAAGTCAGAAGATCAATAATGCATCTAGTCTATGGCAGATCAAGATGCACACCCTTATGAAGCAACAAGGTTCAGGAGCGAACGAAGGTACTCGAGTCCTCCGAGTTGATGGTGCAGGAAGAGAAGGCGCACTAGACAATCATGTTGTGTTTGGCAGGCGATATTCTTGCAGAGGTTGCCGATGAGGATTCCACGGCCGGTCTGTGATTGAGACTCGAAAGTCTGTACATGACAAAGTCTCTGATCAATAAGTTGCTCTTGAAGCAACGTCTGTTCTCTCCCCGCATGTAGGAAGGTACATCTCTTAAAGAATATCTAGATCACTTAAATATATTATTGATGTATTTAAGAAATGCAGATGTTAAGATTGAAGATGAGGATGTTGCCTTGATTTTATTGGTTTCTCTTCCGTTGTCATTTGATAATTTTGTCCAATCATATATTGTGACACCCTGCCCCTCCGACAACCTAAATCGATGGGACGGGAGTGTCGGACCTACAATCCAAATACATCCATGATCTATGATCCTCATCAAATCATCTTATACACATTAGATCAATATTTGCAATATAAATAACAACAAGAAAATAATGTAAAATGGAAGGGAAAATGCAACATCCATTCTCATTGATAATAATCAAGTACACGTCCATAAAATGAGATACATCATATATTATAAATTTTGTAGAAGAAACTCTCCACTATCTCACTATAATATCTCTCAAAAATAACATAAAATAATGTGGAAACAAATAAGTTACTCTAAGTAGAACACACCCTGCTTGGTGCAAGTATGATGTAGAAAGTTCAAATTCCTCAAAAGCCGCTACTGCTGCGGCTGCTGCTCAGCTACATCTTTTGGGTTCACACAAGGGCAACGTTATGAGCAATTACCCAATAACGAGACAAATATTAATTTAGGATAAGCAATGCATGCGTACTCAACTCTATTTAGTGATATATGCTTATATTGTAGAAAGAAATACTAATTTATTCCAATTTACATTGGATCACGTGGCAACTAAAATTAATTAATTTATTTGATAATCAAATGAGTTGCTACTATAGTGATCTTGATATTCCTTCCCGTTGACTAGATTTCACAGCAATATACAATCAAAAATTCTGATATCCGGTCGTAATCATTTGTTGTATTATTTTAGCACATGCAAGTACACGACTCGCATGCCTCGCTACATGGGAACTTGTTTGTCATATTGAGTAAACCTCCAAGTACCTCTGTCATCCTAGAACTAGAAAAGATCTAAACCCCAAATTCTGCAACTTCAAACCACATCCCTGAACACCTCTCACGATAGTAATACTCGAAATAGAATTTGATGCGACCACACCCAATTCTACTCCGAGTCTTAATATCGTGTATAAGTGCGAGACCAAGAACGCCAACCACGCCACCTGCCAACTCCGTTAAGTGAATCCGGATTCTACCGAGCTGCTAGGTGCAACGCTTCACCCAACTCATCCGTTGGGGTCGCGACCTTCATGGCATCTACCTGGGATCCCAAGGGTCCATGCCCAATCCTATGCGGCACCTAACTCCATCTATCCGATCAGTGTAGAATGTCACCCACCAGTTGATATCTCAACTTAATTTTACCACAATGTATATATGTCACCATGTTACCCACTAAACCAATCCATTTCATCGAATTTTAAGCATACGTCAATGTACCAATTTTGAATGAACTTAGTTCTATAGGGGTTCATATGTAAAATAATGTTTAACATATAGAAAGCAGTACTGAATGTACTAGCTTTAATTTATCGGATGTGTATGCATTGCTACGTGTAATAATCTTTGCATACCTGATTAATAAACGGAATCATATTAGAGAACTGAGAAACGAACTCCTTTTACAATTTAAAATTTACGCGAATCAAATTCATTTTGTTTATGGTTATGTTACACAAATTCTACTTAATTGGAACAATTAATTATGAAGGGATCTTTGTACCACCGCTCCATTTCTATATGTATAAAATACATGAAAGGGATTCCAATAACTAAAATGTTGGTTTCGAGCATGAGACAAACAAATTTAGACAGTCCTTTAGATTCCATCATCCATCTAGATCTATATCTATCTCTTTCCTCCACTTAACATCCATACGATTATAGTTGTTTGTTGAACATAGATGATATGTATAAAAATAATGAAATTTAAAGGGACTAACATTCCTAATGCTTATGCTGTATCCATATGCCAGTCACAATAAAACATGTACCTCTCCCATGCATACAATTTTGAGAGCTACAAATTCGAGCAGGTGAGATAATTAATTTATAACAAAAATATCGCCATGCACGGAATGTTAATATCTAAACTCCACGATTTTCCCCTATATTCATTTGACAATTTATTGCCATCTGTCTTAACGAGTAATACACAATTGTTATCAGAGATAAATACATATCATATGCCATAACGGAAAATCTGCATGGGACGTTTCATGATATAGGACATAAAATGATATTGACTATGAATACTTGAATGCCAAAGATAATCAATGTTTAAGCGATGATCATCATCATTATGTTAATTTATTAAAACAAAATCGAGATATAAATTTTTTTGGAGTGTACATGATTATACATCACCCTGACCAGTAAACTTAGCTCCACTACAAGTATATGAGATAATTCCCACATCAAAATCATCATCAAGTCGATATCAAGAGGACGATAAATCGAATGGGTATCATGAATCCAACACAATGATTTATATTTGAAACTATTAAAATCATATGAACCCATAAAAAAAAGAAGGAAGGGGTTATCGTTACAATGTAAGATTCATATATATAATGATATCTAAAGTTTCAAGAATGTTTCGAAATATAGGATCCGAAGTCGCGTGAAACCAACAACAAAGATGGATAAACTTGTTTCTAATATATGAATCGGCTCATAGAAATAACCAAGGCTCTAAGTGTGTTCAAGCATATGGGAACAAAAATATGTGGAATCCAACAGCAAGAGGGAGGCTTTTATCGTTACCTTCGAGGATGTTTCCTCGGACCTCCTCTCGCACGGAAATAATATTTTCCGTCACTCGATCGAAGCATGAAAGCACTCAAGATGGTGACCTCAAGCTTTCCTTTGCGATAATAGTCACAGATCTTTGATCGAAGCACCTTGTCCGACGTCGACGACGGCCATCTGATGACTAAACTAGCCAAGGTGGTGGTGCTCCAATGAGAGGAGAGGATGTTGGAGGCTAGGGTTTTGAGAGAGTAGCCTACCATGTCCTTTTTATAGAAGGAGAGGTGAAGTTGGATCTCGACTATGATACTTAAAACAATGATAACTTGGGCTAGGAAGCTCAGAATTCGATATTCTTGGGCTCGTTGGAAAGATTTCGATGAACTCTACGAAATGACGTAGACATTTAATTTTTTTAGTTATTGAAAATACTTCAGATTTTAGGACAACAAAAAAATGGAGTTTTCACACTTATTGTGGGTAGAGATCATAACTCTAGAGGAAGTTCACGCGAGTCTGCATATGCATGAACTCCGGCATATGGTTACCAGGATGCATGACTCTAACGTTGTAGGTTTGGTTATGACTCATGAAAAGAGTCATGCTGGTTTTGGCTACACGAAGAATGGAAAACAGAAGTCCAAAAATCACAATTCTAAGACAACTTCAATTACTGCAAGGAATATGGACATTCGAAGAAAGACTGCTCAAAGATGGCCACAATTGCTGCAGTAGCTCAAGGATGCAGAGATTCTGAAGATGATTTCATTCTCATCATCTAGGAGCGATGAATAGAGCATGCATTCTTGATTCAGGTTGTTCTTACCATATGACTTCCAATGAAGATTGGTTCCACGCCTATGAGAAGATAGATAGCGAAACATCATCATGGGGAATGATGCAACATGCAAGATTGTAGGGATTGGCTATGTGAAGATCAAGATGTATGATGGAGTCGTTAGGATGGTGACAGAAGTACGCCATGTTCATGATCTGAGGAAGAACTTGATATCTCTTGGAGCCTTGGACTCTTAGGATATAGGTACATGACTGAAGGTGGAGTCATGTAGGTTGTCAAAGCTGGGGTTGTAATCATCAAGGGAACAAGTGAAAGCCCATATATGTCTTGCATGGGTCTACAATTCATGGGAGTAAGTTCAAGCGTTGTTTGGACTTGCTCAATGTCGACAATTGGCATTATCCCCAAGGAGGGACTGGTGGCGACAAGGTGAAGCTCGGTAAAGCCTCTCTAAGGAGAAATTTCAAGGTGAATATTGTTTATAATTCCTTGATTCCTACTATCTGAATTTCAAGGGGTAAAGTATAGTAGTGATTAATTCTGTTATATGGGAATTCAACCCCGATGGATCTAGCAGTGGTTAATCTTGCTAGTGGATAATTCAACTCATGGTGGAGTATAATAGTGATTCATTCTATTATATGAGGATTCAATTCAAGGTGGAGATTATTTATGTGACTTGAATCCTAACCGCTTGTTGGGTTGCTGATGTGGTTGATCTACGTCCTGCCTTCTGATTGGCTGAGAGCTACTAGGATAGATTGCTGACATGCATGACCCGTCTCCTGAATTCTAATTGGCTGAGAGCTATTGGTCCCGGATTGCTAACATGTATGATTCGTCTCCTGAAATCTGATTGGTTGAGAGCTGTTAGGATGGATTGCTGAATACAAATGATATTCTTCTGTTGCAGTATAAAAGGGGGCCCTAGGACCACCAGATACTGCAGTCCTCGTTCTGATCCCAATTCTCATCCCATATTTGTACTTTCTCAGTATCCTCTGTGTTACCTTTTTCTCCATACAGTAAAACTATCATCGTCACCCAAGGATGTAGCCTAGTTAGGGGTGAACCTCGTAAATACGTATGTTTACGTCTAACTTGTTTGATCATGTTTGTGTGTGTTTGCTTCCATGATTCGCAACAAAGGGACTATTTTGGAAATAAGAAGACTTGACGAGACCTCAATGCAAAAAGCCTAGGCAGGCTCGTGCTTTGCGTGCGCTTAGACTAAACTATAATTTGAAGAACTCCATGATGCCCGGCTACAAATGCACCAGAAGCACGTGAGGGGCATGTGCATATCAGGATGGGAGCAAGGCTTAGACGCGTAGGAGCTTTGAGCCACATAGGGGCTTCAAGTGCCTCGGGACTTGGTACAGGACCAACCGAGGATGTAGCTCGATCTGGGGCTCCGAGTGCTCCTCTATCGTAGGATCAATTGAATCCTATGGTAGAGAATCTCCTCATCCTCTACGAGAGGTTGCGACTGGGTTGTGCTTCAGTAAAGTCTATGTCCCTCCTTCACGCTCCTTCAACTTTGAGGAATTTCTGGGAAGAAAGTTGGGGTCATGGAAAGGGAGAAGGATGGTCTACGATGCTACGAAGAAGGACGGGGCAACAAGTGATTGAGTCTCGTCGGAGGGGAAGAGAAGATCAGAGATGGCTTGAAACTTCTAACCAATGAATACCTGCAAGTGTTAGCACATAGCTGAAGCTCCTATGGAATATTTGAAGTTCTTAGAGAGTGAACGGAGGGCTATTGGAGATACTGAGGTTGGGCCCTAATGGGTTCATCTCCCGAGCAAGGAGGTGAAGTGACTCAAAGCGGAGGAGGACCTGGATAAGCGGAAGAATAGACGGGAGATGTGCGCGTGGAGGATGGAGGGATGGTGAAGGTGTGTGTGTATTCAGATGACGGTGAAGGTGACTATGTGTATCAAATAAAATTGGATAAAATACAAAGAGGTAAACTGAGAATTACCTGGAAGGACGAGGAAGAATAATGAGGTGGTTAGAGGGGTGAAACACCAGAAGGGGACAGAGCAAAGAGCTCTTAATGTTCACTCCAAACCTCAGTGAGGGGTTGAGCTGAAGGAGAGCTTTGGTTGGTCTGCAACATAGTGATCCCACTGTGGATCTTGTTGAAAATGCAAACCAATCGTCGTCTCTTCAACTCTTATCACTCTCTATCACCGTTGGAAATAGGAGAAACTCAGGTGGGTCACACAAAAGGGTGGATAGCTGGTGACAGAGGTCGGAGATGGCTTTTTTATCTACTCCACTCAGTTGTACGGGGGTGGTTTCAACCACCTCCTATTACCTCATGATAAATCTCATATTTATCATCAGTAATTATCACTATTAACTCTCTTGCTTAAGTTAAACAACAATATTCATTGACTAACTAACAGTAATTACTAAATATTGTGTTGTAAATAATCGACACTAATTATTAAATATTAATATAACCCTATTATTGTGATAATATTTTATGTATTTATTTCTTATTAAAAATCAAATAAAAATTAGATTAATTTTGGTACATAAATTAACATAAAAGAAAATAAAAACCTATAAAAATAAATAAAAGAAAATTCAAAAGAAATTATTTTTCAAGGTTTTTTCATAATTAGTTTTTATTTTTATAAAGATAACCTCTGATCTCTTTTAACTTTCATGTTTACCACTTCTCCCAATTCCCCCTCTAACTAATTCTTTCTACTTATATCTGATTTCTATATTTTCTTCAATTCTGATTGGGCCACGTGGCACCTTCAGATCGTACTACGTGGCCTGCTTATCTCATCACCCTATGTCAACTCTGCCACCATTTGATCAGTTCATCTTAGCGGTTGATACACGTCTTCACTACAACCCTTTGATCTGATCTCTAGACCAGATCACATCTTCTCGATGGCACTGCATTTCTAGCCATTGGATCAGATCAATTTATCTGATCCAACCCGCCACTTACCGCCCATCTGTGGACCTTTGGATGATCAGATCCAACTGCTACTATTCATCGTCTTCAACCTCTGCCACCTCTTTCAAAAGTCGCAACCCTACGTTTCTTCTCAACTCCTCACTGTTTTCTCAACAACTACATGCAACTTCCCTCTTAACTTCCATCGCCCTATGCTTCTCCTTCCTATCCTAATCTTTGCCCATACTTTAGAACCACCCAACTTTACCTCTCATGTTCGATGTTGGTGGTTGAAACCACCACCTTCGTTGAGAAACCTCCGAACTTCCACTTCCACAAAGCTTCGATCCAAGCCTTTGGCAACCATATCTGCTACTCTGTGCAGTCCTTCCTAGACTTGTCCACCTTCCAATGACAGTGGAATATCGGATCTGAGATCAACAATGAGGAGTATCGCAGCTTCAATAGCCGTGATCCAGCCATTCCCTTGGTTGAGCGAGCTTCGTCTCGACACTGGAGACATTAAGCGACGATCGGAGCATTTCCTGCTCCAATCCATGTAACCAAAAACCTTCTTCAAATCCATCGATTCAACATTTCATATGCAGGTGAAATCTTTATTTTCATCTCCCTTAGTATTCACCAATTTATATCAGTTGAATATCATCAGTGATTTCTCGATTTGATATCAGTTCATCTTCACCATAGATCCATTACTCACGCGTGCATTTCTAGTGAACCCAATCACTTCTTCATTTCCCTTTCCATCTTGATCCATGTTCATGATCTGTTTGAGCAAGAATTTCCTTGAGCTTGATCCATCACAATCGAAGAGCTCCCATTCCGCCTCACATCTATCGTAGAGTAGTTGTTGTCCATTCCTTCGTGTTTTGGACTAACATTACAGGATGATTTCACTTCAATGGTCGGAGGTTGAGATGCAACGCCGATCTCCTACAACTTCGATAGTGAAGCTTCATCTACAGAGTTATCCACTGTGCTTGTCACCTTCTTGAGCCTCAAATGATCTTCGCAAAGACGCTACGAAGGTTATTCGACATTCAATGGTAGCAGAGGAGCAAGGATGATCTGGAGTAGCATTGCTGGAGCACTGCTCATGCACTGCCGCTCTAGGAGGAGCTTAAGAACATGCGTGGAGCAAATACCGTTGGATTCCTTAAATTGGGTGTGATCCAATGGTTGTCATCGAGCCACGTTGCTACCCAAAGCAATGATTCAAACCTCAGGCTCGTGTGTCGAGCCTGCCTCTGAACCTAACACAATGTATTAGAAAAGGCCACGTCTCCCAAGCCTCATTTTAGAATCTCATCGGGTCACGTGTATCACATACGTGATCGCGAAATTTGCATCATCGACCCCTAATTTCTCAATAATCATAGATAAGTCCTTTCACACTGAAAAATTGCATAATACCCCTTGCAGGTTAATTTAATTGCTTTTTAGTCCCTGTTTATCCCTATTTGTAATAAAACTTGAAGTTTTTCTTGAATTTATGCCCCTAGATTGATTGTTGAATACCATTTTATCTATAAATCCACTTAAAATGATTTTGGTCTCGTTTGAAAGCTATATTATTGCTCTTCCTATTACCATGCTTTATGGTTAATTTTGATATAAAAATCACGCTTTATTTATTTCATCTTCTAAGTGCTTAAGTAGATCCTTAATTGAAGTTGCGATTGTCTTTGTTTTGAGCTACTGATCTTGATTAATTGCTTACTTCTTAATGGATAATTATTAGTTGATTTTGGGCATTACCATAAAGTTGCTAATTAATGTAATTGCTTGTTAAAGAGTATTTGAGCCACAAAGTGAATTGAATATCATTGTTATTTTGAAAGGCTTTCTAGATCAATTATTGTATCTATATTTGTATTTGATGTTGGACCTAATTGGAATTTCAATTAATTCAAGAATTTATTATGAATAACTCCAGTTGTTCGTTGCGTTTTTAATTACATTGTGAGTGATATAAACTATCTGTTTGTGCATTATAATTTTCATATAATTTTAGTGCAAAAGATATGTTAAAAAATCATCTCTCTTTGTGAGTTGTGTATTCGCCCAACTTAATTAATCTAAGAATTGCCACCTAACATATTTGACATCTAAATTTAATCATTAAATTGCTCGCATCCTTATGCTCGACCATTGACTTCTCGTGTTAAAAACTAACTCCAAATTCTCTTCATAGAGATTACTCATTCGGTTCTATATGACATCCTAAGTGCCCATGCTACAACGGCTTAATATTAATACATGTGTTTAGCGACTCAGTAGATGGTGTCGTTGCCGGAGACAAGACACATTTTGAGATCATTTTTAGAGTCGAATATTTATTTAGTGATTTTTAGGTTCAATTATTTTGAGCTTGTTTTGATTGATTATGTCTTGTGTGTTTTTTGTGATTTCTACTTAATTAATTGTTTTAATATCTTTATAATTTTTCTAATAAATCTATTGTTTTCTGGAAGGCTCGTGGAGCCGACAACTCTCGAGGGACCGCCAAGGCACGAAGCTTGGAGTAACCTGCTGGAGAGCCTACAAAGCAATTTATTTAGTAGAGATTAATTAAATTAATTAAGTTTATTTTATCGTGTTGTAATTAATTACCTAATTACAGTGGTTCTCGATTGAGATATTACATGTGTAACGAAGACCTGCAGACTTTATTATTCATTGTGTAGTCGTGTCGAGAGTAGTTCTCGACTTGAGTGACATTTTAGATCAATGCACCACACCAAATGAAAGATCGTAGGTCATTCTTGCTTGATCTATTTCGTAAATTAGGACACACTACACAAATCTCATAAGATTCACAAATGCAAAAATCTTAGGAGATTCATAGACGCAGGTATCTTACATTCTACTTAGTCAAATTAATTGGTTTCTTCATCGTTAATAGAACTACTACTTAGGCAGCTTTTTCCACTTGCATCATATAGCTAGATTTATAAATTATGTTCTGTATCCACATAAAGAGTGCTGGGAAGCGCTGTAAGTATCTCTTACGACTGCATGCATCATTGATTTCTGACTGCATTCTGTTTTTTGCTTTCTCCATCAGTTTTATCAACTTAAGAAAAAGGAAAATGGTCTGTATGTTAGGCGATGTTTGTGGTCACTTAAATTCAAGCGATAACTAAAACTCTTAAAATCAGGATTAAATTGATGCAAGTTGATAAAAATAAATTGGAATAAAAGCAACCTTGTTTTACGGGTGCATAAAGCCCTCATTGTTTGCAGGTACTTACCAGTGAGAGAGGGACGAACACTAGGATAGAGCCATGCCAGGATTTTTGTATAAACTACTAGTTCTACAAAATGGTTAGCCACTTCTTAGTGAGGAAATACGGGTAGACGATAAACGATCCGGATTTCCTTAGAAGAGTGGGATGTTTAAAGGACACTATGTAAGGCTCCGTCCTCAAGTAACAGGTAGCTGTATTTTTACGATCCGTACTTACTCCTATACTGGCTGAGAGTGGGTGCAACTAGCCATAAGAATCATGATAGTTTGTAAGGAAATACAGGTATCCAACATCTCGTAACTCTTTCAAGATTTATATTTATCAACAATAAAATTGACAAGATAATAAGATCATCATCTCTGGCCTTCAGTGTTGAGTTGGTGAATTCAAGAGGGTTTGCACTGATTATTTTGCATGAGTAAATCCGAACATTTAGGTGCCCAGTAGAACTAGATCTTCTTGTATCGAGCATGCTCCAATTCCCAATCTCTTGAATTCGAAGATGAATAATTGGTCGGATATTTGGTCGGTTTTGCGAGCTTATTGTTGAACCACCCAAATATCATATCTTCATCGATCTAGTCCCCTTATTCATCCTTAATTAGACCATCGCGATTTAGAAACAATCATTTTTCTGAACCGCGGTATCATAATTCCCTCCTCGGGGGTGGTAACATCTCAACCGGCCCATTTGCTTCTTTACTCACTGAGGAAAACCATTGCCTTGGTGAGATCGATTTGATTTCGTTATCATCATCTAGATCTCACTTAGACCCTTTGTTTGATGAAGGTAACAGAGATTCATTAGAGCTGCCTCCTAAAAATGAGAAGAAGCAAATTGGAGAGGAGGAAAAAAGAGAAGATCCAATGCATGCAGTGTTGGCTAGGTTGGCAGAATCCGAACAAACTCAAGCACTGATGAGAACACAACTTGGTCAATTACAATTGGGTATAGATGCATCGACGCAACATATAATCTGGGCAATATCAAATGGCTAATTGGTTAAGCCCAGTTGAACCAGAAGTTGAATATGAATTAAAGCCGTAGTTTCTTAGTCTGCTGCCACATTTCCATGGGAATGCACATGAGGAACCTTATGCATTCCTTAGGGACTTTGAGTTGGTCTACACTAATGTTAGTCATCCTAGGGTTAGCCAAGACTACATTAGTCTCAAATCCCTCCCGTTCACCTTAAAGGACAAGGCTGATTATTGGATGAAGAACTTGGGGGTAGTTGTGACTACCTTTGCATAGTTTAAGGACCTCTTCCTAAAGAAGTTCTACCCTTTGAGTAGAACTATTTTGATATGTTCACGCATCACGAGTTTCTCCCAACTTCCTAATGAAGCCTTCTATGATACATGGGATAGATTCAAGGATCTTTTACAGAAGTGTCCTTATCATGGCTTGGAGCCTACCATCTTGGTTCAGTCCGTTTATTGCAATCTACTCCTTGAGGTGCAGGGTTTGGTTAGTGATGCTTGTGGAGGTAGCTATACGTCACGAGGCATGGATACCATCTGGAAGGTGTTCAAGAGAATGGCCAAAACAAGTAGAGCACAGACCGCGAGCAGAGCTCAGCTAGTGAAGGCTATAGTAAATCCTTTTGACATGGGCCTCATAGCAGACAAACCCACGGTAGTCGAGAGGATCGATATGCATATGGATGAGTTGGACAATAACTTATCCAAATTTCCTAAGCAAATGGCGGAACTTTCTGAGTAGGTATCCAAGAAGAGGGTACCTATTGTGTCTGCATATGTTGCTCTAATTTACCTTGTTCATCATATTCAGGAGAAACAGATGTCACGGCCACCCCATCCATGGGTAGAGGACCAACCTTTATCCCATTCTTGTTGGCAGCAACCACCGTCTGTGGAGACAGTCATTGAGGAGCCTTCTCAGGTGTCGGAGGTAAATGATATTTGGTACACACATGACCCTTCGAAACAAGTGGGTTCTGGGGACCGTTTCTCATACCACGTCCCCAGACTTTCTACAACACATCATTTACTCCTACACCTCTTCCAACACCACGGAGCTCTGGAGCTGTTTCTTACCAGGCGCAAAGATGACAACAACAACAGTATGAGCATCAACAGACGTACCGGTCGACCAACAGGGCCCACAAGTTCAGCAACATACCTAGCAGCAACATCATTCTTATGGACATCAGGGCCATTCTTCACGTTCGTCTTTCACTTTGACTTCTTCACAGCCACGCCATGCATCTTCAAGTCCCGTCGATTTTCAGCGCCAGATTTTAGTGGAGTTATGTTCTTACAGGAACGAAGTACAAGATTCAAGGGTTGACCTAAGCCATCTATCCCATTTACATGATGAAAGCACTACCCCTAATACATCCATTCCCACCCAGGTTTAGGCTAATCTCAATAGCCTAAACAGATCTCAACAGCATCAACAGTTAGATCGGATATACTACTCAGATTCTCACCAATCTGGGTACAAGATCTTTTCTTTTGATTGTGTTAATCATATGTCTCTCAGGAGAGGACGAACCGTGGTCGTACCTGATCAGGCTAGGGACATGGAGAGGACCGACTCTGAGGCTCAACCTGAGGAGACTTCAGAAGATGATGAAGACGGACATCTTCAAGAACATCACCATAGAGCAGAGTCTTCCAAGAGGAGATCAAGAAGGAGAATGAGAGCAGAGCATCACACATCATATTCAGAGTCTATGGAGGACCTTGTACCTTTGGGTGAGGAGAATGCACATTCAACAAGCATTCCTCTTCCTATAGTAGAATGATTCAGTTGTTATTCCAGTTGTAAAATATCTATGTGTGAAAAACTCAGTTTCTACTAATAATAAAAAACATGTTTCTATTTATGAGTCTGAGTCTTCACATTATTCTTTACCTATCCCTTTCCCCCATGCTCTTACGGCAGGAAAAAGCATCATTAATAAGATTCAGAAAGATGATCTTGAAATGACATGATTTTGTAGAGATAAAATCATGGTTAAAGTGTCATTTTATGAGTATGTGGCTAGTCATCCTGCATTCCAAAAGTACTTGAAGGTGAGATGCACACCTAGCACAGTTAGTAGGAAGAAACCAAACAGTTACGTCAAGACCCATGTTCTATCCGTTGCCACTACATTTTGTCTCAAGAATCAGAAATTTCCACAAAAGAGGAGGGATTTAAGTGCATATTATGTTGTAAGTCATATTGATGACATAGTGTTTGCACACACTCTCCTAGATAATGGCTCATCGATCAACTTATCACCCTTTGCTTTATATGAGAAACTGAAGTTGGGACCTTTACGCTGATCTGGAGCATTACTTCAGTTTTGGATAAATCAATGAAAAAGGCCAAGGGTGAGGTAAAGAATGTCATTATCTCGATTGAGGGATAAGACTACAAAGTGGACTTTACTGTTCTTGATATGGATATTCCCAATCATTGGAGAGCTTCACAGATTATCCTTTAGCAGCCTTTCCTTAGGACCACGGGAGATTCATTCGACTATCAGACATGGATGATGAAGTTCCATTCTCTTGGTGGAGAAACGGAACTACATATGAAGTAGATAAAATGGCAACAACTTTATTCTGAGTCTAGCATGAATTTCTCTTCCTCTCAGAGGCAGACTGCGATGTAGTTAGCACAATTGGGATTTGGGCACAGAACTCGACAATACATAGAGAGATCCTCTCATCTGGTGAGGACAATGTACACAGAGCAGTGGTTGATACGTTGACAGAGTTATTCAATTATGCATCTCCCTATTCTGTTGATGACTTAGAAGTCCCTTTGGACTTGTCAGTTCCTCCTCCTTTGGAATAGTCAAGGGACTTAGATGATGAGTCGAACACGACTTTGGCCGAATTACTATGTTTTTTTTGGCGATCTGACTCCCTATTCTTCAATTTAGTTAGTGGACAACATTACAAACGATTCATCTCCACTTTACAGCACATATCCAAAGTCAGTGGTGGTTCAGCCCGATGTACTCGATGATTCATCTTTGTCAGAGTTGAAGCCACTACCTCCCACACTCAAGTACTCCTTGCTTATGGGACCAAAGAATAAGTTTCCTATCATCATTATTTCTAGGTTGACTGTAGATCTAGAGACTAGATTGTTAGAGGTATTAGAGAAGAACCGTAAGTCCGTAGGATGGACTGTATTGGATCTCGTGGGTATAAACTCCACACTCTGTTCATATCACATTTTTGTTGAGAATAATGCTAGACCTTCCCGTGAGTTCCAGAGGAGACTTAATCCAAATCTACAGGAATTAGTTAAGAAAGAAATAGAGAAGTGGTGTGAAGCAGGCTTTATTTATCCAATTTTTGACTCCAAATGGGTGGCACCTTTACATGTTGTCCCGAAGAAGTCAGGAATTCAGATGGTCACCAATGAGGAGGGAGTTGAGATTGCGACACGAGTACTCACGTCGTGGTGCGTCTATATCGGTTACAGGTGCCTGAATGCTGCGACCAAGAAATACCACTTTCCTCTATCTTTTATTGATCAAATTTTGGAGAGATTAGCGAGGAAGGTGTTCTTCTATTTTCTTGATGGGTACTCAGGCTACAATCAAGTAGCCATCACCCTCGAGGACCAAGAAAAGACCACTTTTACATATCCCTTCAGCACATACACATTCGGATGCATGCCTTTTGGGTTATGCAACGCCCCGGGTACATTTTAGAGATGCACGATTGTCGTGTTTGCCAAAATGGTTGGGGATTTCTTGAAAGTCTTCATGGACGACTTCTCTATTCATGGTGATTCATTGACTCTTGTTTAGCTCATTTGGACCGAGTTCTTTAGAGGTGTAGGGAGGTAAATCTGATACTTTCTTGGGAAAAAAGTCATTTTATGGTTAAGGAGGGTATTGTGTTGGGGCATGTCATCTCCAAGAAGGGAATGAAGGTTGACCCTGCCAATGTGGGCGTGATAAAGAAACTTGATCCACCGACCAACATCAAGCTAGTGAGGTCATTTCTGGGGCATGTTGGATTCTATAGACGATTTATTCAGGATTTTTCTAAGATTTCCCAACCCCTGACTAAGCTCTTAGGAAAGGACACCGAGTTCTTTGTAGATCACAAGTGTCTCGAGGCCTTTGAGCTCCTTAAGAAAAAAAATATGTGAGTCATCTATATTGTAGGCTCTTGATTGGTCTCTTCCCTTTGAGATCATGATTGATGCTTCAGATTTTTCTATAGGAGCCGTATTTGGGAAAAGGCAAGATCGGATTTCGTTTGCTATTCACTACACAAGCAAAGTTTTGTATCTAACATAGAGGAATTGTACAGTGACCGAGAAAGAGATGCTTGCCATAGTCTGGGCTTTAGAGAAGTTTAGGTCTGTGATTTTAGGCTCAAAAGTGATTGTTTATACCGATCATTCAGCCATTAGGTATCTCATGGAATAGAAGGACACGAAGACGCGTCTTCTTAGGTGGATATTGCTACTCCAGGAGTTTGATTTGGAGATTAAGGATAAACCTGGAGTAAAAAATGTAGTGGTTGGTCATCTCTCGAGGATTGAAGCAAAGGATCCCCCTGATACTGAGCCTATTCAAGAGATCTTTCCAGATGAGTCTATTTGTGTTGGAGACTCACTTCCATGGTATGCTAACATGGTGAACTTCCTTTTCTCCAAGCAAGTTTCCCATGGTTGGACTAGGAGCAGTATAGACCAACTCAAGTCGGACCCGAGGAAATACCATTGGGAGGATCCATTCCTTTTGTTTGAAGGACCAGATTGTATATGGAGATGGTGTATTCCTCAGGAGGAATACCATAGTGTCCTCATGTATTGTCATTCACTTGAGGATGGAGGACACCATTCAAGAAAGAGAACCACTCATAAGGTGTCACCGTGTGGTTTCTTTTGGCCGACCTTGTTTAAAGATACCACTGATTTTGTACAGTTGTGCCATGTTTACTAGAGGATGGGAGGGACTATTGGTTCTAAAGATGAGATGCCCATGTATCCTGCGATTTTTTGTGACGGTTTAATGCTTGGGGCATAGATTTCATGGGTCCCTTTCCTAATAGCCAAGGATTCGAGTACATCTTGTTAGCGGTTGATTACTTGTCAAGATGGGTGGAGGCTATCCCAACTCGAGCCTTGATGAATCCCTATTCATCACTCTTTATTCTTTTATTTTAGCTAATTATCTCGGCAGAGCATCATGTAAATAGGTGTAAATAGAATAAGTTAGCAATAGGCATGCTTGTGTTAATAATACATAATTAGCATGTATTTGTGCAAAAATAATGGAATAAAGAATAAAAAAGAAGGAAGTATTTAGAATAAATACTGAGTGACCCGAACCCCACCCTAAACAGTAGCGGCTATTAATCCTGAAGAACCATATGTTATTATTAAGAAATGAGACCAAGGTCTGATCTTCGATGTTGATCGGTGTACGCCACAATGGGTCCTGCAAGCACTGTATACGACCTCTCTCGGCACGCGGTCTCAAGTCTAAATAACCAACATTTATTAATTTGACTAGATCTAAACGTAAGAGACTATAGGTACATGCATTCTTATTAGGGTTTGAACCTAATTATCGAGACAAGCAACCAAAGTCTAGGGACTCCATGCACATAAAACAAACAAAAAGAAGGCAGAAAACTCAAAACAGCGAGAAACAAAATAAAATAAAGCTATAGAACACAGAAAACTACGACGAGGCCCCTAGGTGAACAGACACCCGAGCACTGGACGTCATTGTGGAGAGTAGTGTCCAAGTCTTAATTATTACAAATTATAAATAAATGTCTCTCTATCTCACCAATAAATAAATAAATCTAATTAAGTCATATGCTAGATATGTTCTCCTTGCTTCATTTGTCGCCTCTCCAGCTGGTCAGAAGGTGAACACCAATCTCTACTAAGCTTGGCTGCACCAATCTCCTAAGAAATCATCCTCGCATAGTTGGCCCTCGCAACAATTTCATAAAGAGATATGTTAACACAGATAATCAAATTAATTTAATCTAAATTATATACAAAGAATAATTGAATAAATATGTGCAAGCAAAAATAATTCTCTAATTACATCAATGAATCAATGAACAAGTGAATGAATGTACAAAATAAACTACAAGACAGGCTACGCACTTGCTCCCTCGTAATGGCACCATTTGATGACATGGATCTTGTGTGGGTCTGGAGTAGTCTACACAAGGCGAGAACTACAATGTCGCTGAAGTGACCGCTCATGAAACACATGTCAATCAACAATTAATCCACGACATATATCGAGCAATAAATAATAAAGAGTGAGTTAAAATTTATTCTTCTCTACAAAATCAAGTGTATAGCAAGTAAGCATGGAGAGGTCAAACCACAGAGAGAAAAATTGGTAGCCTAAGATTATTGCCAATCCAAGTATAATATGTACAAACATGTCCTTTATACATATGTGTGTGTATATTTATTTATTTATTTATATTTATGGGTTTTAAATTTTTAAATTTTTTTGGTTTTAAATTTTATCTTTTTGTATTTTATGTTTACACAGTTTTTAGATTTTTTAATTCCTTATTCTTTTAAATAGAATATATCAGGCTACTCAAATAATATAGAGTAGGGAAACTATAAATACTAATAAAAATAGATAAAATACAGAAATAATTTGGTTTTGGGTTTTATATATTTTCCTATTATTTTTGTGGTTTTTCTTGTATTTTTGCTAATTTTATGCATTTTTAAAATCTAAAGTATCCAAATCAGGGATAAAATAATAGACTGGGATTGACATGAAGATTAAAAATAGTAAAACACATCCAAAGTTCTTCAAATCATTTTTAGTTGCTAGATAATATTATAAGTAAAATTCAGAAATAGAAAATAATATTTTTGTATTTTTAAAAGATTTTTAATATTTTTTGTTGGATTTTAGAGCTTTTTGATTTTTAGTTTGTTTCTTTTTCTATTTTTAGGGATTTTTGGTCTGGAGTGAAAAAATGATAAAATAGACAACATATAATTTTTTGGATTTTTTTCAAAACATTTTTCTATTTTTGGTATTTTATAATACAAATAGGAGAAAAAACATGCTCATTTAATTTTTAATAAATAGTTAAAATGCCCAAAAAGATAAAATAAAAATGGGGGCATGAAAGGACTTGTTGGTGGGCATATAAGCATATTTTTGCATAATTTTTAGAGCATGGATGTTATTTTTAATAAATGCAATTTAAGCACCAAAATACATAAACTAAGAGGGGTATAGTTGTAAATAAAATAAAGGCTAGGGGTAAACTTGTAATTTTCTCAGAAATACACAGCATATATTAAAATTTAATGGACTAAAATTATATACAAAAAACCTGCAAACGTAGTCCTACAATTTTACCTCCTCACGTGGGACGACACGTGAGGTGATGTGGACTGGACCCAAAAGCAATACCATTGTGATGCCCCACCTACCTTTCCGCTCTGTATACCCTCACCGCGGCAATCTTCTCGATTCTATTTCAGATGCATCTTCCCTATAGTCATGATCCCTGAGGGTAGTAACAAGTGTTCAAGTTGTGTGATCACTTTCTTGACTGTTAGGCAAGCCCACTAAATACAAAGCAAGCCTGGACCAAGTTAGCTATGAAATGACATCGAGTCTGCTCAAGTGCATTCCAAAACTTGGGAAAAGCATTTATCCATTAGACTACCCTGGGTTTCCCTCACAAATGCAAGGGTACGAATGCAAAAATTCCACATTTATTTACACTTGACATTTTATTTATAGAGTTAATAAATAAATACAAAAAGTACAGGGCAAGATTAGCAATTTCCCCTTCCTTTGCGTGGAGACAGACGGCTGGATGCGGCTTACTTATACACGGGGCATAATTCGTGCGGCTGGTACCCCTTCTCCTTTGGACGCCTGAGATTAGATCGTGGGTTGCGATTGAACGGTGTTGGCTCTGGAAGATCTGACACCTCTGATGCGATCTGGAGCGGAGGGCTCCATCCAACAGTGCTGGGTCCATCTCCAAGAACAGGGAAGAACACGAGCGTGTTCTTCTTTGTTTCACTGATTCCTCACGCTCTGAGGCTCCTCCCGCGATGCTGAGGTGCTCTCCACATCGATGCTGCTGATCCATATCCAATGGTGCCTTTTACCAAGGTCCAGGACCCAGAGATGAGTCATGGCGAGTTGATGGAGCTCTGGGCACCTGTTGAGTCAAACCTGGAGACGATTCACCCCCAATAGGGGGTCTCTATTCAACCTGGGACATACACAGGGGTTGTTACTGTGTCCGAGATGATGAAGCTCGTCCCATTTTGAAGTTGCTCTGTAGAGGAATGGAGGTGGGCGACGAAGGATCGGCAAGCGGCTGAGTTGGACCTTCGATTCACAGATCGAGGGTCAATCCGGTTGGTCAGAGGGTAAGTTTAGATGAAGAAGGTGCAGAGGAAGATAGTGGGCATGATGTGGGGTCTGAGATCGATCGGATCATGGTGAAATCAGGCCAAAGCTCGAGAGCTCCAACGTAGAACTTTGACTAATCTAGACTAAACTACTGATTAAAACGAGAAACTAAAGACTGGAATTAAAATACGGGAATTAAAACTACCTAAAGCAGGAAAGAAATCATCTCTTATACTTTAGAGGGGGCTCAAGGAGCAGGGCGGCTGGAGCTCGCTGTGGACCTCTTCCTCTCTTTGCTCTGACGTACTCCATGCACAGGGAAGACTCATCTGTCACCTGACCTTCACTCACGAACACTTAGACTCGATAAAGGGCTCCGGGAGGGATCAAGAAGGGAAGGAGGAGTGGTGGATTATTTATAGATAGTGGGTTCTAGAAGACTTTGACGTTGGTTATTGACACGCTCGAGGAAGATCATAAGGACCTGAAGATCTGGCGTGAGAGAGGACCATGATGGGAATGGGATCCATGAGGAGCTTGAGGTGGAAGTAGCAACGAGGCAGCCTGGAAAATTCAAAGAAGACGGACTGCTCGAGACTTTTGACAGAAGTTGGGGAGTTGATCGAGGTCAACAATCCATGGAAGCCCATTAGGCCACGTCAGCCTGCTACAAGACAAAAGAGCCCCCTTTATTCGAAAAATAATTAATTAAAAATAGTAAATAATTTTATTATTTTTTTATTATAAATTTTTTTTATTATTTTATATTGCATTTTAATATGATTTTTATTTATTTTTTTGATGTTATTTATTACAAGTTAAATTTAGGGGTGTATTTATAGGTATATTCATCTATGTTTTGTACATTTTATTTTTATTTTGTATTTTTGATTTTATTATTTTATTCACTTATTTTATATATTTACAACTTATTTTAGCTGTACAAATATATTTTTATTATATGTTTCTGATGTTATATGTATACTTAAATAAATAGGGGTATAAATCATATAGGTATAAGTATAGGTATTTTACCTATATTTATTTTTACCTTATTTTTTTACATTTTCTTTGTAGTTTTATTCTAGTTTTATTATGTAAATAAACTACAAATAATATTTTCAATATTATAAAAATATAAAATTATAAAAATAATAAAAAATAATTAAAATGAATATTTTATTCAAGTATATAGTACAATAGGGGTCCAAAACCTAACTTTCACATTTTAACTCCAAAAAATATTAAACTGCCTTCACTAAATAGCTTATGAAAAGTTATATACAATTAAAGATTATTTTGATACATTTTGAACTTTTATTCGAGAGATATGGTCTGGGAAGTTGTGATTTTAGCTTTTTATTTAAAGTATAATTTGTACATTGTATGTTATTTTTGCATGAAATAAATTTTGTATTTTTTATGCATTATTACTACAACTTTTATGTACAAAGTTTCTTCATTTGATGAATAAATAATAAAGAACAAAATAGGTCCCAAAAATTTTTTATTGAAGGAATAAAAAAAATTGGGTTTTTATTGTATTATTGGCCCTTATCTCCCCCTACTTATTCTTTGTCGGCCAATTCAATTCTTAACTTGGTCTCGGGGTTTAGGGTCATAAAATACCTTTGGTATTATTCTTTTCTTTTCTTTATTCTATAATTTTGGCATTAAAAACATTATTTTATACACAATGAATGCAATAAATAATGAATGTTATTTTGTACAAATTAATTCTATTTACATGCATTAGCTAGGATTTTAATGCCAAAATGATAGGATAAAGGTGATGAAATGTAGATTCATCACCTACTTTCCACAACACCAATTTCACTCCTACACCTTTCCTACACATTCGAGCTCTAGAGCCTACCACTTCCAACCACTGATACAATAGTATGTGCGTCAACAGATATACCAGTCATGCCAGCAGTGCCCATATTTTTATATTGCCCCGCAACATCAACATTATCAGGGCCAGTCTTCATGGAAATCTTTGTTATTCAGACAGCAACAACATAGGCAATACATAGCTTCATTGTAGCATTATTCTTCGTCAGGTCCTATTTTATATACAATAGTATATTCTTGAGGAGCTACATTCCTACAGGAGTGAGATTAATGAAATGCAGGTAGACATCAATCGCTTATCCTAATGGCAGGAGGAGTGATCTGCGCCATCGACCTCCACTCCCCACAGGTTTAGACTAACCCCAATAGCCTGAACAAGACACAACAATATCATTACGATCATGTATACTACTCGGATTCATTTAGATATGGGCATGAGATTATTTCATTTCATAATGTAAATCATATGTTACTCAGGAGTGGAAGGACCGTGATTACTTGATTGGGCAAGGGACACAGAGGAGGATGTCTTTGAGGCTCTGCTTGAGGAGACCTTAAAGGATGAGGAGGATGGCCATCATCAGACACAACATTCTCTTCATTAGCCAGAGAGGAGATCATTTGAGAGTAAAGAGAGGATGAACACACAAGCATAGCAAGATGGAGATGCAGATTCTGAGTCTATAGAGGACCTTACACCTTCGATTGAGGAGGAAGTACTGGCAGCAGACATTCAATATTTCTCCTTCCAAGTTGAATGTAAAAGATTCATGTTTTAAACTCTGTTTCATTTAATAAAAGAAGTGTATTCGGTGTACGATTCTGATTCCTTCTTCTTCTAATGCTTCGATCCATTTCCCCCATGTTCAACGGTAAGAAAGTGCATCATTAAGAAGATTAAACAAGACGATCTTGAAATGGCATGGTTTTGTAATGATAACATCGTGATTAAGGTGCCATTTGACAAGTGAGTGGCCAGTAATACCACATTTTAGAAGTACCTTAACGTGTGATGCACACCTACTAGGGTCGAGCAACCACGTGAAGACTCATGTCTTAACAATAGACATGACTTATTGTATCAAAAACATGCAACTGCCGAGAAAGAAGAGAGATATGTGTGCACATTATGTGGTGAGTCATCTTCATGTCATGGCATCTGCACGCACTCTCCTTGATATCAGTTCTTCAGTTAATTTATTTCTACTAGCCTCGTATGAGAGACTGGAGTTAGGACCTCTACTCAAATCAAGATAATTACTCCAGTTTACAGACATGACCATAAAGAGGGATAAGGGTGAATTTAAGAACATTGTCATCTTGATTGTGGAACAAGAATACATGGTGGACTTCATTATCCTTGATATAGAAATCCCCAATCATTGGAGATAATCTCTGATCATTCTAGGGTCATCCTTTTTTAGGACCATTGGAGCTTCCTTTGACCATCAAACTAGAATGATGAAGTTTCGTTCTCCAGGCAGAGAAGTGGAACTCGAGATGCAACATATGAAGTGGCAATGACCAGACTCCGAAACCAGCACAAATTACTTATCTTTTGAGCCAAAATGGAGAGTGATAGGCATAGTTGGGTCGTGATAGGCAAAATGTAGAGTGATAGCAGGTTCTACATGAAAGTTGTAGATCTTTGAAAAAATATACAATTTTCATGCAGAATACTTTTCTTTTAACTCCATTTATTATTTATTATTTATTTCACATGGTTTTTCTATTTTTACTTTTTTCTAATTGGGCCATGTGGCTCAATCTTGTGCATCAACCTCACCGACTCTTTATTGAGCCTTGCCTCTCTTTGAGGTCGTCTGATCATTTGATCAGACGACCCTAATCAAACCATCCCCACCTCTTTGAAAACTACTTGATCATTTGATCAAGCAGATCTAGATCGTGCACTTGTACCCTATTATCCACCGTATGATCACAAGGTCGGACAGTCGCCATTTGTCCTCAACTTCCGCAACTACTATATAAAGAGACACGACTGTTCACCCTCGCCAGCTTCTCTAATTTCCACTGGTTGTCCCACATGTACTCATCTCTCATCTCTGACGCCTACCGATAGCTCATAAACCCCTCTCCATCACCTTGACATCCATCTCCACCATCGACCTCATGTGAGATAATTGGATGTGGTTGAAACCACCTCCATTCAATCGCTCTTCGCCAGATCAAAACCCTCACCCAACTTCCAGTTTAATTCATCCATCTTTATGCAGGGGCTTGTCCTAGCCCTTCTACTCCTCTAGTGATACCGAGAGAGAGAATCGAGGGACTGACGCACCGCTAAACACCATGTTTAATTCTCGCAAATTAAATGTGTCATTTTATTGCAGTCGAGTAATTCGAGATTAGTCAAAAATAGCCACAAAATTCAATGAATTAATCAATTAAGACTAATGGTGTTTATTTAACCTGGGCAAGTCCCGGAGACTCAAAAAGGCAAAGGAACGACCTAAGTTGATGTCTATCATATTTAAAGCACGGTTTTCGAGATGCATTTTTTAGTAATTTTAATGCAATTTTTTGAATGCAGATATAAATGCGGGCCAATTTTAAGGACGAGAAAATTAATGTCAATCAAACGATGTCCAAAAACCACAAAACTTGGTCGAGATGTGATTAGGATAAAATGAATGCACTGTATTTTTTTTTGGAATTTTCTGATGCAATATGAATATTTATTGAATTAAATGGTGCAAAAAGTACGATTCACAATAATTAATTATAATAAATATTAAACCTATTTATTTTTAAAGAATAAAATTATATGAGATCTATCACTAAGTGGTCTATCTCAGAAAAATCCTAAATCATAAAATGTGGAGTTTTATATCAACTAAAAATTAATTAGTAAAATACACAAAACGATTTTTGCAGAGCAAAATATGCATGAAAAAGCAATGATTGTTGGGCACAATGTAAAATACAACTAATTCTAGTAAGTGAGAATTTTTGGAAATTTTTAAGGTAGCGATTAATTAATTATGAAAATCAGAGAAATAATCGGGTAAAATATGCAAGATTTTCACAAAAATAGTCATTATTAAATAACCACATATCACAAAATTATGAATCGAGAAATATTTGTACTATAAAATGCCAATTTTTGAATAAATAATTGAAGCAAAAATGATGTTTAAATTGCAAACCAAAGATATGGGTCTAACTGCAATATCAGAAAATGAAATAAACAAAAATTCTTACACAAGGGAGTGGTTGCAATACATCAAACCCGACGGAAGATTCCTGCAAAATTGCCAAGGGGAATGTGCACGGCACGTGCCCTTGGTGGCGGGGGTCCCTTCTGGAATTTGGAGAACTGTTGAGAGGCTTCCTTGTAAAGTTCCTTCCCCGTGCATGCACCTCACATAGGTTGGGCCTCAGGCCTCACATTCGGTGGCTCACGAAAAGTGTAGCACCTGGGGCTTTGAGGCTCTGGTGTTGTAGCCGGTCAAGTACGACGAAGCACCTGGATACTCGATGCAGTGACAGGCGAAGGTGAGGCAATTGGGCATGCTCTGATGAAGATGCGAGCTATAGGAAGGGATCTGGAGCAGCAATTGTCGGAGAAGACAAAGGCATGGAACCTATTGCGTGGAGGTGTGGTGGCTCGTAGGGCAGAGCTCCCCGGTGATGGTGAAGTTCGGAGGCATGCAAGGATGAGGTGTGCGGAGTCAAGGATGCTTTGGAGGAGATGCACTTGGAGATGTTATTGAGAGGCGAGGCGAGGCTTCGAAGGTGGTGCTTACAATGGAGATCATATGAGCGAAGATAGACGACAAAGTAGGATGGAGGAGTGAAGTGTGCAGAGTAGGTATGAAGGTTGATGGCGGAGAAGGTGTGGCTAAGCAATAGAAATACGATGGAGAAGATGAGTAAGATGAACAATGGTGGAGAGGAGGGGGATACCCTGGAAGTATCGTGGCTCGACGGTCAAAATTTGGAGCGGAGGCAGCATGGACGAGAGCTGCAACGAGGATGATGGGTTCCTCGAATCACACCGCAGCTTGGAAGTTCATCATGCAACGTTGCCTCCACTCGCCTAAGCTTGATGCCCTCTTTGTTGTCAGAACCGATGGATGATGGGCTTTAGTGGAGGAGCTGGAGTTAAATGGAGCGATGGAGGGGGGCTGTCAATGGAAGGAAATCGGGGATTGAATCGTTATGGATTCAATGGTGGTGCAAGTGAATCGGGAAGGAGATGGAACCGATTGGAGTCGGTGGCTGGTCGTGAGATTGGAGAAGAGGTGGTGAATTATGAAAGGTGGGTGGTGATGGAGATCTGACGAGATATGCGGTGGCAGCTGAATTGGTAAGGGGAGGCGTCCGACGAAAAAGGAAAGGGAAGAAGATGAGAAGCAGTGGCTGATGAACGTCAAATTTACCTCTTTAATAATCGAGAATAGTCATAGTATAGTAGGCAAAAAAAAGGTCGATCAAAAACCACGAACACAGGGAACGGTGATTTCTAGTTGCGTGGTTTTAAATTAAGTTAAATATTAATTAAATTGCTAAGTTAATTTTTGTGTTGAAAATAAAATGGAAAATAAACGAAAAGAAATGCGATGCATTGATGAGGATGCGATGCAATAAACAGAAGTGAAGCTTAGTGTCTGTGACTAGAATTTTTAATCCTAATAATAATTATCAATATCCTCAAGATGAATGCACAGATCATAAGAACATCATCGATGGAAATATTTAGCAAACTAAAATCCCGACTACATGCTATAAAATTAATCAATCAATTCACTCATGCGAAATAGATCATTAGTGGTCCTTATGATTCAATCCTCAAAGAATGATCAATAACTCTTTTTCCTTGGATAATCCCCTGCACTGATTAAATTATTCAAACAATGATTTCCAATCTCTAAAAGAATATTAATCTTGTAAAACATTTTCAATTGAGCCCCTGAAGAAAGATCAATGATTTTCTCAATAAAAGAGTGCAGATAAGTCAATTTCAACCTATACAAAGATAAAATTAATCCTTGAATAATAGTCAATAATGAATGTCTTCATATCTGTCCACAACTTATATAATATGAAAGAGCATGCAAAGAGCTTCAAAATGACATATTATGCGCTAGAAACGGAGTTCGGATGAAAAGGTTATGCTAAAATTACGATTTAGTGACTAAAATGTAATAAAAATGTGAGTTTGGAGATTCTGTAATTTAACCCTAGTGGGGGTATATCTGCAATTTCTTCGAAAGCAAAGGGTTGTTCTGTAAATTCTCCAAAGAGGCATGTGTGTCGCACGTGCCTCCTGACTGGCGGGGACGTACGTGTTAATAGAGAAAATCGAGGGGAATGGTCTGCAATTTGCCCCCAACGCATGTGCGTTGCACGTGCCGTAGAGGCTTGGAGGGAGGCCCGGGCTCGGGCGAGGCTCGGTGTGTCCAAGATAGAGGCTCGGAGCTCTGAAGCAAAGGTGTGGACCAAGTCGAAGGTTTGGGATTCCGATCCTATGTGGCGATGATAGAGTGCTTCAGAGGCCCTGAGCCTCGAGGCTGGGCCAAGGCTCGGGGGAGAGGCGTGGTGCCTCTCAGAGCATTGGATCCCCCGATCCAACAGCTGCTGAAGCAGGCGACAAAAGGCGGGGAGAGGGAGTGAGGGCAGTGGCCGTGGCCGGCGGAGTGACCGTGCGAGGCGGCTAGGGCATCGGGCAGGGTGGCACAGGGCTACTACGGTGCTCCGAGGAGGCCATGTGGTCGGGTGGACGGTGATGGCGAGGTGGTCGGTGGTTGGTGGCGAGTTGTTGTGGGGCGATGGAATTGACGGCCTTCTGGGTGGTTGGCGGTCGTGCATGGCCGCAGCGGGTTGCTCCTTACATGGTGGACGCAGAAGGCGACATGGGCAGAGGGTGGTCGTCTGCGACCGATGGCGAAGGGAGGAGAGGCACATGCAAAGGGGTTAGACGAAGCCAAGAAATGTGACAGAGTTCCTAGCGGCGGTGAGGGAACGGAGCTATGCTCCAGCCTTTGCAAGGTCAGAGAGGATGGAGACCTGGGAGGTAGCAGGGACGGTGGAGAGGAAGGAGGTGGGCGATGGCGTCGAATCGGAGGAGGGGTTCACCTGGGAAAGAAATACAGCTCAAAGACTGACGTCAGAGCGAGCAGACGCAAGGAGGCGCGGCAATGGTTGGGGGAAGGGACCGGATCACACCTAGCGTAGAGGAGGTTTCACCGAGTCTCAGGTGTGGTCACCACCTCGAAGATCGAGGTCTCTCTGGTGTTGTTGTATGGCGGATGCGTTGAAGGTTGCCTAGCGACGACTCTCTATAGGAGGGAGGGTGTAACATAGGAGGGATTTGGCAGCGGGTAACAACTGCAGTGGAGTGAATGCCATCGGGGGTTACGTGAGGGGGGAGACGGGGGCAGATAACAGTTGGAGGGAGGAGATGTGTTGGCGGCAGTTACACGAGGGAGGGATGGCGCAGAGAGGAAGGAGAAGAGGTGGGTCAGGTGACTCACGTGTGACATGTGGTAGAGGGGATGGTCACATGCTAGGCACGTGACCTGGAGAGAGTGGGTGAGGTGGGGTGCCACGTGGGAAGCCCAAGGGCTGCCACGTGTCACCCCCAAAAATTTTCAAAATTAAAAATAAAAAATTGGAAAAGAAATAGAATGGGACCTCGGATCAAAATATTTCCTTCAGGAAAGTTGTTCGTCTTGACGAGATCTACAACTTTGAAGGACCCGAGAGCATAGGTCATCTGTACAAAGTGGCATTTTTGGTGGTCTCCATATGTAGAGAAAATTGGTTTTTTGACATTTTGTAATTTTTTGGTAGTTTTAAAGGAAGATAAAAATATAGAAAAAATATGATAAAATACAAGAAACCTAATTACACATTAATCTATTTTTTTATTTTTAATAAATAAGAAAATTAAGGAAATAAAATGGAGGTACGAAACACACATTTTTTGTACAAACGCACAAAGGTCACTCGGACTCAGTCAGATTCTTTGAATTCAGTCTTGATCTAGATTTAGATTTTTTTGCCGCTTAATAAAACTTTCATCAAATAATACAAATGAAAAGAAATAAAATTAAAAGGGTTAATTATGTACATAAAAACTCAAGTCAAAAATAGCAAAAAGTTAAAATGTGCAAAAGAGGCCCGAAAGACAACTTTCACATATGAGCTCCGAAGATTATGAATTGGTCTTGTTTTGAAGGTATTTGATAATGGAGTACTTTAAAAGTGAGTAGACCAAATCGAACACTATATGAGGGAGATATGTGTGTTTTAGTCTGTCATATGCGAAATTTGATTTTGGAATTATTTGACACTTACTTGAGTTAGATTTTTTATATTTTTTATTTATTCTCGTTAGTAATATCTACACAATGGAAGTGGTTTTAGATCAATCAGAGTTAGGATGAATTAAAAATATGGGATGTTAGTATGTTTTTTCCAATTTACACTTTATGTAAATATGCATGATGAAATGCGAATATTATTAACACATGTATGGATGTTAATGATGCCATATTAATTATTAAATGCATATGAACTTTGAGGAACAGAGCCTAATTGACAAATTTTAACATGATGGATACGGGATTCATCAGTGGTCGTCTGATCGGTTGAGATCGGATGACCACGATCGTGCCACCTGATGACAGAAAAGAGAGAAGGGAGAAAAGCCCCCAGCCGTTGGATGGATACCTCTTCATCCAATGGTTGGAAATAGAAGGGGTAAGTGAGGGAGGAGGTGGCAATGCGTCGCGGCTCTAGGGCTACCATGTGTCGTGACCAGATAAATCTGAGATAAAATACAAAGAAAAATGAATAAAAAATAGCAAACCACCTCAAATCAAAAATTTTCTTCACGAAAGTTGATTGTTCAATGAGATCTATAACTTTCATGAAGAGACCAAAACCAAAATAGGTCATTTGCACAAAGTGATGTTTTTTGTGGCACTCTAGGTACATAGAATAACTGATTTTTAGGTTTTATATATCTTTTGTCATTTTTAAATAAGATAAAAATCGAAATAAAATCTGATAAGACAAATAACAAATATTTACACATTAATCTAATTTTTTGGATTTTTCATAATTAAGAAAATAGAGGAATAAAATAAAGAGGACTTATTGTACATGCTCTCAATGAAGACTCGGACTCAGTTAACTTCTTGGATTTCAGTCTTATTTTGGATTTGAATTTTTACAAATTTTAATAAAACTTTTGTCAAAGAGAATAAATGAAAATAAATAAAATTGAAATAGTTATTTATGTACACAAAATGTTAGGTCAAATCAGTTAAAATACATAATGTACAAAAGAGGCCCAAAATTCATTGTTCACATATGAGCACCGATTCTTTTGATTAGTCTTGTTTTGAAGATAATTGAACATACATTAGTTCAAAAGTGAGTAGGATTAAATTGGTCATTGTATGAGAGAGATATCAGTGTCTTAGTCCAACTGTCTTGAAATTAGGGTTTTGATTTGTGAGCCACTTATTCCTGTTAGTGATTTTTTTTATATTTTTCATGTATTCTTGTTAGTAATGTGTATGCAATGGAGGTTGTTTCAGGTGATTTATGAATTAATAAAAATTTGAGGAAGTTAGCTATTTTACATGTCAATTTTTCTTCAGATTCTTGGCTTCTTATTTAATGCAATAATGCATGATAATATGCCATTATTATTTATACATGCATGAATGTTATTAATGCAATATAGATGATAAAATCTGGATAAATTTTGGGGAACTAAGCTTAATTAATCTCTTTTAGATTTGAGTTTCCCGTGAAATAACTTCAACATGGCATTAAACAACCATACCTTCTGCCCAGGGACAAAGGTTTTATGCCTTATGTGTCGATCATGACATCTCTTGACCTTGTCCTTATAGATCACATTGTTGTCATACACCCGGTTTCGGATTTCCACTAGCTCGTTTAGATTCAAGTCACAACATAACTTCCCAAGGTGATAACTCCAATTAATCTTCTTGATTGCCCATTCTGATTTGTGAATTAATTCCGTAGGCAAATGGCACATAGATCAACCAAAAAGGTGAAGTACTGAGTGGGGTTTTGTAGGTCATCCTATAGGCCCACAGATGTTGGTCCAAAGTTGAGACAAGTTCTTCCTACCGGGACGGACTGACTTCTGAAGAATGTTTTTTACCTCTCGATTAGAAACCTCTACCAAGCCGTTAGACTGTGGGTGGTAAGGATTGGCCACACAATGTTCACATCTGTAATTCTTAGACAATGATCATACTTCTCTGCTCAGAAAGTGGCTACCCCTGCCATAAATCAGAACCTTTGGAACCCCGAACCTCACAATAATATGATTCTTGATAAACTTACAGAAAGGCTTGTTGTTTGCGGTTTGGGTCGGGATAGTCTCCTCCCACCTTAATAAATAATCAACCGCCAACAAGATGTACTCATATCCATTGTTGTCGGTAAATGGACCCATAAAATGAATTCTCCATGCATCAAAAACATCAAAAAAAATATTGGTTGCATGGGCATGTCATCTTTATATCCAACAGTCCCTCCCATTCTTTGATAAATCAGGTATGACCATACAAAATCAATGGCATCTCTAAACAAGGTCGGCCATTAAAATCCACATTGGAGTACCTTGTGAGTGGTTCTCATTCATGAATGGTGTCCTCCAGCCTCAAGTGTATGACAATGTGTGAGGACCATCTAGTATTCCTCCCGAGGAATTCATCTTCGCCAAATGCAATCCAGTCCTTCAAATAAAAGGAATGGATCGTCCCAATGGTCTCTCCTCGAATCCGACTTCAGTAGGTCAATACTGCTCCTAGTCCAACCCTGGGGAACCTGCTTGGAGACAAGTTAGTTCACCATGTTGGCATATCATATGAGTGAGTCAATAGTGCAAACAGACTCATCTGGGAAGGTCTCTTGAATTGGTTCGATATCAGGATTATCATTTTGCTCAATTCAGGAAAGGTGATCAGCAATAACATTTTTGATCCCAGGTTTATCCTTAATTTCCAAATCAAATTCCTGGATTAGTAAGATCCATCTCAAAAGGTGTGCTTTAGCGTCCTTCTTCTTCATGAGGTACTTGATTGATGTGTGATCAGTGAAAATGGTTACCTTGGAGCCCAAAATATATGATCTGAATTTCTCTAGCGCCCAAACTACATCGACCATTTCCTTTTAAGTCACTGTATAATTTCTCTGTGTAGGATCTAGAACTTTTCTCGCATAGCAAATCGCATATGGTATCCCATCTCACCTTTGTCCAAGAACAACCCCGACAGTAAAATCCATTGCATCAGTCATGATATCAAAGGGAATGGACCAGTCGGGAGCTTGTAAAATATGTGATTCACATATTTTCTTTTTCAGGAGCCCAAAGGCCTCTAGACACTTGTGATCGATAATAAACTTGGTCTCCTACCCTAAGAGCTCAGTCGGTGGGTGGATGATCTTTGAAAAATCATGAATAAATCTTCTATAAAATCCGACATGCCCTAAGAATGATCGCGCTGACTTAATGTTGGTTGGTGGCTCAAGTTTTCTGATCACATCCACCTTGGCATGGTTAACCTTCATTCCCTTTTTTGGAGATGACATGCCCCTACACGATACCCTCAATAACTAGAAATGACTTTTCTCCCAAGAGAGTACCAAATTGACTTCACTATATCTTGTGAGGACTCGTTCCAAGTGCACTGAACATGTATCAAAAGAATCACCATGGATCAAGAAGTCATCCATGAAAACTTCAGGAATTCGCCCACCATTTCAGCAAATACGGCGATCATGCATCGTTGAAATGTGCATATGGCATTGCGGAACCCGAATGGCATGCACCTGAACGAGTAAGTGCCGAATGGACAGGTAAATGTGGTCTTTTCTTGGTCCTCGAGAGCTATGGCTACCTGATAGTAACCTGAGTACCCGTCAAGAAAATAGAAGAACGCTTTCCCTGCAAGTCTCTCCAAAATCTGATCAACAAATGGCAGAGGAAAGTGATCTTTCTTGGTCACAGCATTCAGGCGCCTGTAATCAACACAGACCCACCATGACGTGGGTACTCGTGTCGCGATCTCTACCCCCTCCTCGTTGGTTACCATTTGGATTCCCGACTTCTTTAGAACAACATGAAGTAGGGCCACCTACTTGGAGTTAGAAATAGGATATATAAACCTTGCTTTGCACCATTTCTCAATCTCTTTCTTAACTACTTCCTGGAGATTAAGGTTTAGTATTCTCTGGAATTCATGGGAAGATCTCGTGTTATCCTTAACATATATTTGATGTGAGTAGAGAGCGGGGTTGATCCCCACGAAATCCAATACCATCCATCCAATGACTTTGCGATTGCACTCAAGAACTTCAAGTAACATGGACTCTGGTTCTATGGTTAATGTCGAGCTAATGATCATAGGAAATCTCTCTTTAGGTCCTGCAAGAAACGCATACTTGAATGTAGGAGGTAGTGGTTTCAGCTCATGCAAATCTAAATCATCAATTAGGTCCGGTTGAATGGCATCTGAGTTCGGCTCTGTGTTGGATGATGAAGGATCAATATGTGATGTGTTGGCTACCAACTCTGATGAAAGGTGAGTCGGATCGTAGTAGTGTGGTAATTCGGCCAAAGTCACATTCGACTCGTCATATATGTTCCTTGTCTGTCCCGAAGAAGTTGGGACTAACAGATCCAAAGGGATCTCTAAGTTGTTAAGGGTATATGCATATGTGTCTCTTAGTGTGTCATGCAACACTTGGCAAACTGCACTATGTGCTGAGTTCTCTCCAGATGAGAGGGTCTCTCTCTGTCCTATTGGAGTCTGATGCCAAAGTCTAGTTGTTCTAATAAACTTGCACTCTGCCTCCGAAGATTCGACGTACTCGGTACTAGATTCAGAGTAAGGTCTTTGCCATTTTATCTACTTCATTTCTAAGTCCACTTCTCGATGTGGAGAACGGAAATTCATCATTCATGTGTCATAATCAAATATTGCCCCTACGGTCCTCAAGAATGATTGTCCAATAATGATCTGGGATTCTTTCCAATGATTGGGTGTCTCCATATCAAGGACAGTGAAGTCCACTTTGTACCCTTTCCCTCAACCAAGATAACAACATTCTTCAATTCTCCCTTAGGTCTCTTCATTAATCGATCCACAAATTGGAATAGAGCTGACGATTTTCTGAGTGATCCTAACTCCAATTTGTAATATAGTGCTAAGGGAAGAAGTTTGATTGAAGAACAATTATCTAGAAGAGTGTGTGCAAACACAATATCGTCGATACAACTCTCCGCATAATGAGCACTCGAGTCTCTCTTTTTTCTTGCTAGTTGCGTATTCTTAACACAATGAGTAGTTGCTACTGATAAGACGTGAGTTTTCACATACTGGTCTGGTTTCTTCCTATGATTCCTTGTAGGCATGCCTCTAATTTTTAAATACTTCTGAAATGGGGATTTTTATGCACATATTGTTCAAACGGCACCTTAACTGTGATGTTATATTGACAAAATCATGTCATTTCTGGGTCATCTTGATGGATTTTCTTTGATTTGTGCTTTCCTCTTGTTAGAGCACGGGGGAATCAATAGAAGCTATCGAGAGAGGTGATGAAGAATCTGAATCATAAATAGAAACATCATGCTAAGATTTAACTGAAACGGAATTCTTATTACAAAAACCTTTATTCTTCAACTGAAAGTTAAAATCCATATTGTCTATAACAGGTTGTGGAATGGATGACGAAGGAAAATTTTCCACAACTAGAGGTGCAAGGTCCTCCGTATCCATGGTGTCTTCATTACTCTTGTTTTCCCCTCGAGTATGGATCCTCAGTCTTTGTTGATGGGGTAATGAAAATTGATGCCTCTCCTTCTGATCCTCTGAAGTCTCATCAGGTCATGCTTCAGAGACGACCCTCTCCACTCCCCTTCCCCGGTCAAGCACGGTCGCATCCTTCCACTATTGAGTGCTATAGCATTAATATTGTCAAACAAAAGGATCTCATGTTCAGATATAAGAGGGTCTGAATAGTATACCTGAGCAAACTGATAAGATTGAGATTTGTTCAAGTTATTGGGGTTAGCTTGAACTTGGGCTGGGAGGGAGGTAGATGGTGCAGACTGCTTGTCTCTCCAACATGATAGATGATTGACATCTACCCGTAAATCCTGAATTTCATTCTGATAGGAACGGTGCTCCTCAAGAATATGTTGTTGAATATCCGTAGATCGAGATGAAGAGGAGTAATATTGTGAGGAAGACGGACGGGAAGATTGACCCGGGTGGCTCTAGTACTATTGATGTTGCCTCTACTGTTGGGGTAACTATTGAGATTACGGGCCCTGATGGCTTGCATGGTATTGGCCCTGATGACTACATTGTTGTTGTTGTCTCTATTGACGGGAGGGATATGAATCTGGGATGTGTTGTACTGGATAGTATACGGAGGTGAATGATGTGTTGTAAAAAGTCAGGGGACTCTGGTATGACTAACGGTCCCCTACGTTTCCCTACCGAGTAGGGTCCTGTGTATAACAAACAACATTCACCTCCCATACTTGGGGAAGCTCCTCCTGGACCATCTCAATTGGTGGTGTCTGCTTCAGGAAAGATTGGGCATGAGACTGATCACGAACCCAAGACTGGGATCGCCGTGACATCGGCTGCTCATGGACATGGTGCATGTAAAAAATGGGAGCAGAAGACGCAGTCATGGCATATATCTTAATCTAGGGTATCTTCTCAGTCAACTCCTCCATCTGCTTCGGAATCTTGGAGATTCTACTGTCAAGTTCATCTATCCTCTTATTGATCCGCTCCACAACCACTAATTTATCTATAATGATGCCCATGTCCTGGGAGGAATCAACCACAACATGTTTCCCCCTTTAGAGATGAGTGTAACGGGGGAATCAGTGTATGCTATGTTGACAATATGTGGGCGGCTTATCTCATCCATATGCTCGAATACCTTCCTAACAGTATTTGCTCCTCGTGTTGTGTAACTGCCTCCACAGAAAGTGCTCACTAATCCTTACACCTCAGGGTTGAGACCGACATAAAGAGACTGGACCAAGATGTTATCATCCATACCATGACACAGACACTTCTGTAATAGATCTTTAAACCTATCCCATGCATCATGGAAAGGCTCACTAGGAAGATGAGAAAAGCTGGTAATGGATGTCCTCATCTAATTAGTTCTACTCAAAGGGTAAAACTTCTTTAAGATCATGTTCTTCAACTGGGCATATGTAGTGACAGTAACTCCTAGGTTCTTTACCCAATAATCTGCATTGCCTCCCAAGGTAAAAAGGAAGGGTAGTGAGCCTAATATAATCATGGCTAACTCTAGGGTGCCTAAGGTTATTGCAGATGAGCTCAAAGTCCCTTAGGAATGCGTAGGGTTCATCAGTGGCATTCCCATTGAAGTGTGGCAACATGTTTATAAAGTATGGCTTCAATTCATATTTGATTTATGGTTCAAGGGGACTCAAATAATTCTTCACTCTGTATTGTCCTGGATTGTATGTCGCCTCCATTTATGGGTCATTCCCAACATTCAACTATCCCAACTGAGCTTGAAGTAATGCTTGTTGTTGCTCAGATGTTGCTGATCTTCTAAGTACCATCTCCATGGGATCTTCTCGATGTTTCTCGTCATTGTTATGTTTCTTGGGAAACATCTTGATTGAATCTTGTGCAAAACCTTCATCAATAAATGGGTTTGAATTAGATGAGCCTATTGAGTTTAAATCAACCTCACTGAGGTGAAGATCTTCCTCAGTGAGTGGGGAAGAGAAGAAGGGGTTGGTTAGTGTGTGACCATCCCCGAAGTGAGTGATCCCAAACTCAAGCGAGTCATGAGTCCAGGGTGGTATAGGAAGTGAAGGGACCTTGGAAGATGTACTTTTTAGAGGGTTCAAAGATGAGTTCACAATGTTCAAATAAAAATCCCCCAACTAGTCATCTTTGATGTCAAAAAGGATCAAAGTTTGAGCTCGATGTCAAGAAAGGAGTGATAGGAAAGGTGCTGAGAGCGTAGTCTTTAAACACACACCCCATGAATACAAACACAAAGCAAAACCCCAAATTCACCAATTGAATGCTATGAAGGTCGCAAAAGTCTGACCAATTATCTTTTCAATTTTAATTAGTGATAATATCAATCTTGAATACTTAAGCGAGCTGTTAGGTTCCAGAAATTTTCCTAAAGACTGTATTGAATTCGTACGACTAGTTGCATCCCCTTTTAGCCAGTATGGGTAAAAGTACGGACCGCAAAATGGCTACCCGTGTTACTTGAGGATGGAGCCAAACACATTGTCCTTTAACCATCCACTCTGATAATGGAGATCGTAGTTCCCTTACTAAGAAGTAGCTAGTCGTTTTTAGAATCAGTAGTCAGAATGAAGATTCCGGAGCTTGGCTCTATTCTAAGTTTACGTCCCACTCAGAGAGATAAATGAATCCAAGGATGGGGTTATTCTCTCGCAACAATTCTTGACTTTATGGTTTAATCCAAATTTAAATTAGGCAATCACTGGAAAAATTAGATGAGCACAAAAACACATCTACTGTCCAGTCTCGATTTCCTTTAAATCTTAAGTGATAAAATAGGAGGGAGAAAATTCGGGAAAAGCCGATAAAAATGGAAAATAATGTCGAATGCTCAGTCAAAAGACTTATAGTGATTCTTCACAATCTCCATTTGGGATACAATACAAGAATTGAAAAGTTATTCTGTATAAAGTACAAGCAGACAAAACCACTCCTAGAAGAAAATTCCATTAGCTAGGAAGAAACGGATTTGAATTTTGACTAAGTTGAACAATCTAAGGTGTGTCTTAATTAAAGTACAGTGTAGTCCTAGGTTTTACGAGCGCAAGCAAAATATTCCTAGTAGCTCTAAAAGTCGTAAGTGTAGATCTATCCTATGAATCACACAATCGGACCCCAAACTTACTGAAGAGTGAAACAGGTCCGACACACCACAGAAAAGTCCAAGTTTTGTTTACACACATGAGATTCCAAATGAAAATTGATGTAAATAATTAAACTAAAAAACTAAAATAGCAGAAACTAAAATCCTAGACTCTACGCTCTCTCATGACTCGACTCGATCTTAATTTAATATGTGGATTTTTGATAGTCAGTGAAGATGCATCGGTTTCTGAAAAAACCACTCCACGTACATCAGGTACCCTGCACAAAAAACAAGAGAGAAAATGTAAGAGAGTTGAGATAAAAATTAATCAAAAATAAAGAACAGAAATAAATGCTAAAAAGAAATGAATGCTGGAAAATAAATGGAAAATGTATCGTGGCAAGGTTCGGGGATTAGACTACCGAATGTGTGGAAAACCTAACATTAATTTTTTAGACAAAAATCTAAGTTGTTTGCCTCCCTGACAATGGAGCCATTTGATGTACAGTTAAACAACTTGTTTAATTCTCGTGAATTAAATGTGTTGTTTCGTTGTAGCCGGGAGATTAGAGATTAGGCAAAAATAACCACAAAATTCAATGAATTAATCAATTAAGCTGGAAATGGTTTGATGTTCATTTAACCTGGGTAAGTCCCACGGTCGAATTAAGGAGTCAAAGGAACAACCTAAGTTACTGACTATCAGATTTAAAGTGTGGTTTTTAGGCGGATTTTTTGATATTTTAAGTGCAATTTTTGAATGCAAATGCAAATGTGGGCCAATTTTAAGGATGAGAAAATTAGTGCCAATCAAACGACGTCCAAAAACCATAAATTTTGTCGAAATGTGAATTAGACTAAAATGATTGCATTGTAATTTATTTGGAATTTTCTGATGTAATATGAATATTTAATGAATGAAATTATGTAAGTAGTGTGAATTACAATAATTAATTATAATAAATATTAAACCAACTTCTTTTCAAGGAAAAAAACTATCTCAGATCTATCACTAAATGGTCTATCTCAGAACAATCCTAGACCCTAAAAATGTGGAGTTCTATATCTATTAAAAAATAATTACTACAATACACAAAATGTTTTTGCAGAGCAAAATATGCATGCAAATACAATGATTTTTGGGCACAATGTAAAATACAACTAGTTCTAGTAAATGTGAATTTTTGGCCATTTTTAAGGTAGTAGTTAATGAATTATGAAATTCATAGCAATAATTGGGTAAAATATGCAAGATTCATAGAAATAATTATTATTAAATAACCACATATCACAAAATTATGAATCAATACCATAATGTAAAGAAATAGTTGTACTACAAAATACCAATTTTTGAATAAATAATTGAAGCAAAAATGAGGTTTAAATTACAGACTGAAGATAGGGGTCTAAATGCAATATCAGATAATGAAATAAACAATAATTCGTGCACAGGGTCACGGTTGAAATACCTCGAACCCGGTGGAAGGTTCCTGCAAAATTTCTAAGGGGCATGTGCATGACACATGCATTTGGCGGTGGGGTCCCTTCTAAAATTTGGCGAATTTTCGAGGGGCTTCCTTGTAATGTACCCTCCCCACACATGCACCTCATGTGGCTAGGGCATCGGGCCTCATGCCTGATGGCTTGCGGGCGATGGAGTGATGAATTTGTGATTCATCATTCTAAAAGTTTAAAATAGAGCTTTATTCTCGAGTAATTAGCTGCATATCTCCACTTATATTGCATAATTAGCATTCATGCATATGTAAATAATGTCTGCATTTTAGCATTCATATTTTCATTAAATAAGAAGCCAAGTTCACTTGTAAATATTCACATGTATAATAGCTAAAATCACCTATTTATATCTATTTTATACTAACTCAGAATCTAATAAAATCAACTCTATACTGTATATATTATTAATAGTAATAAAGGAAAAATATCAAAAAAATACTAACTCGTAAAATTGTCCAATAAAACCCAAGCACTAGTTTGAGATCAAGAATCTTAAAATGCGAATATCTCTCTCATGCAGTGTCCGATTTAGGTCTACTCACTTTCAAAGTTATATACATTCAAAGACCTTCAAAACAAGACCAATTTCATAAAAATCAGAGTTCGTATGTGAAACATAGGTTTATGCCCCTATTATATTGTACATATTGACTAAAGTACCCTTCATTTTATCTTTTTATTTTCTTAATTATTGAAAATCCAAAAATTTAGATTAAGTTGTAATTATTCCTTTCAGTTTTTTCTCTATTTTTATTTTGATTTTTATCTTATTTAAAAGTGACAAAAAATTTGTAAAATATAAAAATGTGGTATTTTATACCTATAAGATACCACCCCAAAATACTTTATGTACAGATGATTTCATTTGATTTTCAGTCCTTCACAAAAGTTGTAGATCTCGTCAAGACGAGCAACTTTCATATTGATCACGTTTTGATTTGACTTCTTTTGTGATTTTTTTATTTTTTACCTTTAATTTTTTTTTTCAGGGATCGACACTTGGCCGCTCGTGGAGCCACCATGTGTCACCAATTTATATTTATATATATATTATTTATTACTTTAGTTATTATTTATTATTTTATTTTATTTTATTTATTTTATTTGTTTACTTTAATTATTTTATTTAACTTTATTTTAATTACTTTAATTACTAATTATTATTATTATATTTATATTTTATTTTATCATTATTTTGTTATTATTTATTTATTTAAATAAATATATAATAAAAAATAATTTAAAAAAGAGGAAAAGAAACTACAGGTTACATGGTCGCACCCCTACGCGCCAATGTTTTTTAATTAACTTTTTATTATTATATATATGTTTATTTAAATAAATAATAATAAAATAATGATAAAAAATATAAATAATAGAATAATAATTAGCAATTAAATAATTAAAATAAAGTTAAATAAAATAATTGGAGTAAACAAATAAAATAAATATTAAAAATAAATAAATAAAGTAATAAAGTAATAAACAATAGAATACATAAAAAATTGGTGACGTGGCGGCTCCACGAGCGGCCACGTGTCGATCCTAGAAATAAAATTAAATGTAAAAATCAAAAAGAAATCAGAAAAGGAGTAAAATCAAAAAGTGGTCAACATGAAAGTTGCTCATGTCGACGCGATCTACAACTTTCGTGAAGGATAAAAAATCAAATGAAATCATATGTATAAAAAGTATTTTGAGGTGGTATCTTAGAGGTGTAAAATACTGCATTTTTATATTTTACAAATTTTTTTTCACTTTTAAATAAGATAAAAATCAAAATAAAAATAGGGAAAATGAAAGGAATATTTACAACTTAATCTAGTTTTTTAGATTTTTAATAATTAAAAAAAGATAAATGAAGGGTATTTTAGTCAATATGTATAATATAATATGGGGGCTCAAAACCCAAGTTTCACATACGAACTCCGATTTTTATGAAATTGTTGAAGATCTTTGAATGTATATAACTTTAAAAGTGAGTAGACCTAAATCAGACACTATATGAGAGAGATTCACATTTTAAAGTTCTTGGTCTCAAGCTAGGGCCGGGTTTTATTGGACAATTTTACAAGTTAGTATTTTTTTGATATTTTCCTTTATTAGTGTTAGTGATATATATACTATAGAGTTGATTTTATTAGATTTTTAGTTAGTATATAATAGATACAAATAGGTGATTTTAGCTAATATACAGGTGAATATTTACAAGCGAAATTGACTTCTTATTTAATGCAAATATGAATACTAAAATGTGGACATTATTTACATATGATTGAATTCTAATTATGCAATACAAGTGGAGATATGCAGCTAATTACTTGGGAACAAATCTCTATTTTCAACTTTTAGAGCGATGAATCACATATTCATCATGGAGCACCTAGGCTTTGAGGCTTGTAGTCAAAGAGGTACAACAAAGCACCTGGATACTCGATGTGGTGCCATGCGAAGGTGGGGCAGCTGGGCGTGCTTTGATGAGATGCGGGCCGGAGGAAGGGCTCTTGAGCAGCGATTGACAGAGAAGATGGAGGCACAGAACCTGTTGTGTAGAGGTGTAGTGGCTTATAGGGCAGAGCTCTGCGGCGATGGCAAAGTTCGGAGGTGTGCAAGGCCGAGATGTGCGGAGTCAAGGATGCTCGGGTAGAGATGCACCGAGAGATGCTGTCGAGCGGTGAGGCGAGGCTTTGAAGGTGGTGCATACGATGGAGATTATATGTGCGAAGGTAGACGATGGAGCGAGATGGAGGAGTGAAATGTGGTGGAAAAGGTGTGGCTGAGCGGTAGAAATAAGGTGGAGAAGATGAGGAAGATGAAAAACGGCGGAGAGGAGGGTGATACCTTGGAAGTATCATGGCTAGACGATCAAAATCGGAGTGGAGGCAACAAGAGCGAGAGCAAAACATGGTTGTGCTGCAACGAGGATGATGGGTTCCTCAGATCACACCGCAACTCAGAAGGTGGTCGTGGAGCATTGTCACCATTCACGGAGCTTTATTCCCTCTCTACTGTCGGAATCGGTGGATGATGGGCTCTAATCAGGGATTGAATCATTGATGGATTCAACGGTGTGCATGAGCGAATCGAGAAAGAAATGGAGCTGACTGGAGTCGATGGTTGATCGCAAGATCGGAGATGAGGCTGTGGATTAGGAAATGTGGCTGATGATGGAGATCTGACGAGATACGCGACGATGGCTGAATCAGGGTGGAGCATCAGCCAATGAAAAGCCCCCAACCATTGGATGCAGAAGAGGAGCAGTGGTCATCTGATTGGTCGAGATCAGATGGCCACGATCGTGCCACGTGACGGCAGAGAACAGAGAAGAGAGAAAAGCCCCCAACCATTGGATGGATATCCCTTCCTCCAACGGTTGGAAATGGAAGGGGAAAGTGAGGGAGGAGGTGGTGATGCGTGGAGGCTCCAGGAGCTGCCACGTATCGTGCTAAGAAAAATACAAGACAAAATATAAATAAAAATCAATAAAAAATAGCAAACGACCTCGAATTGAAATTTTTCATGAAAGGTGCTCGTCTCGATGCGATCTACAACTTTCGTGAAGAGACCAAAACCAAAATAGGTCACTTGCACACAGTGGTATTTTTGGTGGCACTCTACATCCATAGAATACCTGATTTTTGGGTTTTGATATTTTATCATTTTTAAATAAGATAAAAATCGAAATAAAATAAAAAATAACAAATATTTACACATTAATCTATTTTTTTGGATTTTTCATAATTAAGAAAATAGAGGACTAAAATAAAGAGGACTTATTGTACAGGATCTCAATGAAGACTTGGACTCAGTTAATTTCTTTGATTTCAGTCTTATTTTGGATTTGGATTTTTACATATTTTAATAAAACTGTTGATAAAGAAAATAAATGAAAAGAAATAAAATAAAAGGAGTTCATTATGTACATAAAAAGTCATGTCAAAATCAGCTAAAATACACAATGTACAAAAGAGACCCAAAACCCATTTTTCACATATGAGTTCTGATTCTTTTGAACTTTGGTCTAGACGATCTGCTCCCCCCTACCCACCCGCCCACTAGATAAGCTCTCTTTTCTTCCTTCCAAAGAACAAAGCAGTGAATGAAGGGTTGTCTCAACAGAAGGAAAGGACCTGCAATATTCAGAGTCCTTGGCTTTTTTCGGAATTAAACCGAGATCCCTCAAAATCTAGAAGTGTGGGCAGGGCTTCCGCGATGAGCCTCCCCCTCTGACCCCTCTGGGAAGGAGAGGGGCCAGCCGTCTTCTTCCCGTACATACACCTTTGTTTCAGGGTGGGGCCCCTCCTCAGAATTTGCCTTTCTTTCCCACCCTTCAATCAATGAGGGTTTCGAAGATAATTGAACATGCATTAGTTCAAAAGTGAGTAGGATTAAATCAGACATTGTATGAGAGAGATATCCGTGTTTTAGTTTGACTGTCCTGAAATTAGGGTCTTTATTTGTGAGCTACTTATTCCTGCTAGTGATATTTTTTGTATTTTTCATTTATTCTATTAGTAATATGCACAATGGAGGAGGTTTCAAGTGATTTATGAATTAATTAAAAATCGAAGAAGTTAGCTATTTTATAGATCAATTTTTCCTTGGATTCTTGGCTTCTTATTTAATGCAATACTTCAAGATAACATGAAATTATTGTTTATACATACATGAATGTTAATAATGAAATATAGATGATAAAATGTAGATGAATTTTGGGGAACTGAGCTTAATTAGTCTCTTTAAGAGTGATGAATCACATATTCATCAGGGGCCTTGACGGAGCCGTCCTTCCGTGTGATCCATGGTCGATAAGACATGTACACAACCATGATCATGGCTGTCAGAGCTTCCCGCAGTGTGGTGCGGGTAAAGCATAGACCAGAGGCATCTTTAGAGCCTCGATCCCAAGCCAATTTCTTTTCTTTTTATCTTCTTCAATTTTAGGTAACATTAGTTTCTTTTACTTATTGTTTCTTTTTTTTCGTATCACACACAGTCACCTTCACTAAATTTAAACCTCACTCCAACGTCCACCGTGCATCCCCGATTCACGTGGGACTCTTCGATGACCATGTTCCCTTCTCCAGACCCTCCTTCGCCTCATCCATGTTCCTCCATTAGGGCTCAAGCTTCGACCGCCATTCCATCCCTATGTTCACATCAATTCCCCCATACATACGTTACACGCTTCGGTGACGCAATACTAACAGTGCATATACCAAACTACTTCAATGGTCGGAGCTTCCAAGATTGCTCCATTCTAGAGGTCCATTTCTAGCGAACCCTCGTCGAACCGAGGAACCAAATCACTCCAGCCTTCCTCTGACCTTTCAAGACACCAACATCTCACAAAGGTGTTCCGACCTCTATCTAGGCATCGGGAGCAAGGAGGAGCGCCAGTAGCTTTGTCAGAGAATCACCGTCTCGATCGTGTCATGGTGGTCGAGGGATTCAATCCTAAGTATATGTACCGTATGATCAAATTGATTTGATGGTCTGCAGTAGTTTCCATCCTCTGCTACGAGCCACCAGACTCGGAGGAACTGAGCTAGCTCCAAAGCCCTTGAGCCATCCATGTGGCCCGAGCCACTAGCCGCCAACCGAGCTAAGACCAGAACCTCACCCATGCGCGCCCCACACGTGGATCCTGGATATTTTATAGCTGAAGTCTCCATGGCTTCTCCAATTTGTAGATCAATTCAGCCTCACACACAACATGTGGCGCGCCTTGATTTATTGCATTCTTACCTCATCGGCAATATTTAATTGCATGAATAAACCCCCTTGTAGAGCTAGTTACATACAAACTCCATCTAGTTTTCATTAATTGTATTTATGCCCTTGCTTGGACTAAAATGTGATATTTTATGTATTTCAAATTCGTGTTTTATTGCATTTAAAACCATATCTTTGAGCTTAAACAACTTATGCATATGAAATCAGATTTTCATGAAATTGGTCTCTGTTGAAAGCTTGTTAAATGCTCTATGCAATGGTATTATCAGTCATTTGATGTGAGTATATATGCTAGATTAAAATTCAGAGATATATGCCATTCTTAATTGACTAATCTAATTGTCACAACTTCATTTTAGCATGATTAATGCTTCTTTCAGATCTTGACGATGTGATTAGTCTACTAAATGTCATTCTCTTTGATTAATTGCGAAATTATATGTACTGAATTGTATCTTTAATTAAGTGCATGAAAGGATGACTTAGATTTAGAGCATTACACTGATTACTGATTGAGATCACTAACTTGTTGAAATTAAATTCATGTGTTGGAACTTTAATTCAGGAGTTTAATTTGTAATTGTGAACGTGTATTTAACTTGTATTGTATTCCATTATGTGGCATTCTGTATTATTTAGCTTTCATTATTACACCCTAAAAAAACATGTATTCATATGTATTGTGTTATGCATTATTGACCTAGATAACACTACTGAACTTAGGTATTTAAACATATGATTAAGTACATTAATAGCTCATGTCCTTGTGAGCGACCATGGACTTAGCTGGGATAATTTTAACCTTGATATTTTCACAGAGATTCAATTTTCAGGATTTGATATGTTGATAACAGATTATGAAATTAAAATAGCAGATTAGATCCTAATCAGATGGCCCCATTCTAGGGATACGACTTCAGTAGTGTATATGATTAGAACTGGATATTTAGTTAAGTCATCTGTAGGTTTATTTAGGTTAAATTTTATGTTGTACTGAGTTTTTTTTGTTTTGTTTATGTGATTATATTATGTCATGTTGTTGCTAGCTAGCTACCTATCTTTTTCATTACATCTAATCAACATGTTGTTGTAGTAGAGCCTACGGAGCTGAGGACACTTGGTGTTACGTAGAGGCGATGAGCTTAGAACTCCAACTGAAAGGAGTCTACAATAGCTGAAGAAGTCCAAGAGGGATCTAACTAGTTGTTTACTTTATATAATTTCTGTATTCATTATATGTTGTAAATATTTGCAATTAACTATTATGTCCTTTGAAAACTCACGGTTGTAATAAGAAAACTTTTACTTTATATGTGGTGTATCAAAAATCATTTCACCCTTGACCCAAGGGTGGAACCTGACTTGAGTGATTGAAATTAGGTTAGACACACAACTCTTGAGCTTTACTTAGGTCATTCATTTATGTGCCATATTAATTTTAGATTACACATAGCTTAAAAGATTCGCTTATCTTATAACATTCATAATAAGATGCACTTAGATCTTTCTATCTAGCTCAAATAATTTCACATTCTCCCCCCTAATAGATCTTATTCTTAGGTGCGGTTTTTGATCAACTTGCATGCATGTTTTACTTATTGTTTGCAAATGGCGATTTTAAACTTATTTTATAAATGATTTGTAAAATGTTTTAAAATCTTTATATCTATTTAACATGGTTTTAAAAAAATAAAAATTATTTGCAAAAGGGTACAAATGATTTTGACACATTATTTTTGTATATACTTACAAAGTGAAATAAAACTAACTAAAACCTAAAAAATACTAAATAATAAGTGGTTTTATCCTTGACATTTCACATTACATGAGACTTATGTAGTCCAAGATACTTGATTTAGAGTGACACCTAATTCAGAGTCTAACCATTCTTGGTCATTAGGGTTTTATAACTTAATAACTCAAACTCCTTTGTTTGAAAGATATACTTGCTATATCCTACTTAGAATCTCTTTTCTCAAAAGAATATGACCGACACTTCACTTGCACGATTTCATGGACTTTGTGATGAGCATAGTTTAGCTTGGGGAACTAGGATGAGAGGCTTGAGTTTGTATATGATTCAATGATGCTCGAGGATGAGATAAGTTTTGGGATTGCTTTATGAAACCTGAGTGTAGGTACCTTAGCCTATATGAGAACAAGGTTCTTATACTATCTTAATTTAAACCTAAGCATCAGTGTGAGTTAAAACCATAAAATTGATTATCAATATGCGCCAACTTGGTAAAAGCATGGATCTAGACAAAAAGAAAAGAAAGAAAAGAAAATCTCGTACATTCAAAAGACAATTAAAAGAGCTTATGTCAATGGCGAGCGCTCCCAACCTTTATAATGTCCATTTGGACCAAAATCAATTAGGCTTTATGAGTCTAACAAGCATTATAAAAGAACTCTACATCATTAGTGATACAAGTTTGGGTGTTGAAGGTATGATAGATACTCAAAAGAGACACACCCTAGCGTATCCCAGAAAAACAAGTGTAGGCAACTCTGATTTCTTAAGTGACATACTGATTAACTCCAAAATTACATATGTGTGTTATTAAGGCACTCGAGGGATCCTTTTTCCCATGTGAGGAGAAAAGAAATGACACAAACCTGAAAAACAAAGATACGTTGGAATGAAATAAGACTTTATTTATTCCCTGGAGTTGAGGTTTAGGTCCTAAGGAAGATTCTTTACATTGGAACCTTGGGCGAAGCTTTAACGCTACGATTGTAAATGTAATCCCCAGTAAATGTCATATCTCTTATATTTATATATAAAGAGTTTGATAATTAGGAAACTTGTGTTCCTTTGAATAAGACTTAGTTGAGTTTAGAGTTTAAGGGTTATATGAAACTCGTGTCTTAAATGTCAAGCCTTGTACATAATATGCACAGTTAGGGATTCAACTAACTTATTCAATCTTTATTTGCTCGAGGATGAGCAAAGTTTAAGTATATGAGGTGATGAATCTCTGATTCATCATCTTTATTTTTATTAATTATCTCTCTATATTAAAGTAATCAATTTATTTAACAATTAGTTAATATTATTTAACATCCAATACCTTGTAAATAAATAAGGCTATTTAATGTATAGAAATAAGTAATTAATATATGTTTAAGATTCTTTTATTTTTCTGTGTTTCTTGAGAATAAAAATCTAATGAAAAGTATTTTAATATTGTTTATATTATATTGTACATTATATATTATATAAAAATATCCAAAAAATAACAAAATAAATAGAAGAAGTGTTTTTATTTATTAAAAATACTTGCAAATATAATAACTATGTATATAAAATGTAGTTTGACTTTGATATCTACATGAAAGTTGTAGATCTTTAAAAAACATACAACTTTTATGTATAACACCGTTTATTTTAACTACATTTATTATTTATTATTAATTTTATATGGTTCCTATTTTTGTTTCTCCTGATTGGGCCACGTGGCCCAATCTTGTGCATCCACCTCACCGGCTCTTTATTGAGTCGTGCCTCTCTTGAGGCCATCTGATCATTTGATCAAATGTTCATGATCAAACCATCCCGACCACTTTGTAGACTGCTTGATTATTTGATCAAGAGTATCTAGACCGTCCACTCGTGCTCTATTCTCCACTGTCTGATCATAAGATCAGACGATCCCCAGTTGTCGTTAACCTTCGCAACTCCTCCTATGATGAGACTTGAATATTCTCCCTCACAAACTTCTCTAATTTCCATTGCATGTCCCAATGTGTCCTCATGGCTCATCTCCGAATCCTATTGGTAGCTCGCACACCCCTCTTTATCACCCCGGCATCCATCTCCACCATCTTCCTTACGTGAGATAACTAGAGGTGGTAGAAACCACCTCTATTCAACTGATGTCTTCCAGATCAAAACCCTTGATCAACTTCCAGTTCATCCATCCATCTTTACGCAGGGGCTTTCCTAAGCCCTTCTCCTCCTCGGTGACAATGAAGGCAAGGATCAAAGGGGCTTGATGGAGCCACCCTCTGGATCCATGGCCGATGGGCCATGTACACGACCATGATCGTGACCGTCAGATCTTCCAGCAGTGTTTGTGCGTGTCAAGTGAAGACCAAAGGCATCTTTGTATCCTTGAGCCCAAGCCAATTCATCCACCATTTGTCTTCTTCAATTTTGGGTAACACTTAATTTATAATCTTTATTGCTTCTTGAATTTTTCCTATCACATGCATCCACCTTCACTAAGTTTAAACCTCACTTTTACGTCTACCTTGAATCCCCAATCCATGCAAGACACTTCGATGACCATGTTCCCATCTACAGACCTTCCTCCGCCTCGTCTATGTCTCTTCATTAAGTCTTAGCCTCCGACCAACATTTCAGCCCTTTATTCACCTCAATTCCCTTGCACACACATGTGCGTGTTTCGATTATGCAATACTAACAATACAGGTACCAAACTACTTCAATGGTCAGAGCTTCCAATCATGCCCGTTCTAGAGGTCCATTTCAGGTAAACCCTCATCGACCCAAGAAACCAGACCACTCCCACCCTACTCGACCTTCCAAGGCCTTCATCGACATTTCACGGAGGTGTTCTGGCCTCCAGCTAGGCATCAGGAGCAAGGAGGGGCGCTAGTAGCTTCGACAGAGAATCACCATCTCGACAGTGTCACGGTGGAGGAGGGATTCAATCCTAGGTACAACTATCGTTTAATCAAAACAATCCAATGTTCCATAGTAGTTTTCATCCTCTGTTACGAGCCATCAACCTCAGAGGAACTAAGCCAGCCCCTAAGCCTTCGAGCCACCCATTGGCCCGAGCCACCTGTCGCCGACAAACTAAGACCTGAACCTTACCCGCACGTACATCGCGTGGTGGGTCGTGAGTATTTTGTAGCCAAAGTCCCCACAACATCTCCAATTTGTAGATTAATTGACGTGGCTGGGTTTATAACATTCTTTCGTCGTCATTTATATTTAATTGCATAAATACCACCTACATAGGGTTATTTACATATAAACTCTAGATGGTTTTCATTAATTGTATATATTCCCTTGCTTGGACTGAAATATGATATTTCATGTATTTAAAACTCATGGTTTATTGCATTTAAACCCATGTCTTAGAACTTGAATGACTTGTGCATATGAAATTAGATTTTCATGAAATTGGTCTCTATTGAAAACTTGTTAAATGACGATGCAATGGTGTTAACAATCATTTGATGTGAGTAATACATGATGAATTAAAATTCAGGGATATATGCCATTCTTAATTGATTGATCTAATTGTCACAACTTCATTTTAGCTTGATTAATTCTTCTATTTGAACTATGACTTGTCTATTTAATTCATATCTTGATGATGTGAGTAATCTACTAAATGTAGATCATATTCTCTTTAAAATGAAAAATGATTATGCATTCACTGAACATGAAAGGATAACTTAGGTTTAGAGCATTGCAATGATTATTGATTGATATCAATACCTTACTGAAATTAAAATTCATGTGTTAAAACTTTAATTCATGAGCTTATCTTGCAATTGTGCATATGTACTTAACTTGTTGTATTGCATTTCATTATGTAGCATTCTTTATTATTTAACTTGCATTATAAAACCCATAAAAAGAGCATGTGTTCATATGTATTGTATTATGCATTATTGACCTATATAACACTATTGACTACTCAACTTAGGTATTTAAATATATGATTAAATAAATTAATAGCATGTGTCCTTATAATTGACCCTAGACTTATCTAGGATAATTTTAGCCTCGATCTCTTCATAGAGATTCAATTATCGAGGCTCTGATAAGTTAATAATCGGTTGTATTACGACTATTAGTGTCGTCGCTAGGGACACGTCTTTAATAGTTTATTTGATTTGGACTAAATATCTAGTTAAGTGATTTTTAGGGTTATTTAGGTCAAATTTTATGTTGTATTGATTTTGTTTTGTTGAATTATGTTATGTCATGTTGTTGTTATCTAGTTATCTCTTTCATTACATATAGCCAACATGTTGTTGTGGTAGGGCCTACAAAGCCGATGACACTGGGTGTTGCGTGAAAGTGAGGAGCTCGGAGCTTGGAGCTCCAACTAAAAGGAGTCCACCATAGCTAAAGAAGTCCAAGAGGGAGCTAGCTAGTTGTATACTTTTTTGTAAATGTTTGTAATTAACTACTATGTCCTTTACAACGGTTCTCTTTTGAGAACTCGTGATTGTAATAAGAGACTTGTCAAGACATGTTTCACCTTGACCCAAGGGTGGGGCCCGACTTAAGTGATCAAGATTAGGTTAGGCACACAGCTCTTGGAGCTTTACTTAGGTCATTCATTTATGTGTCATCATAATTTTAGGTCACCCATCCTTAAAAGATTCACTTATCTTATAAGATCGGTAATAAGATGTACCTAGATCCTAGATGGTTCTATCTAGCTCAAATAATTTCACATTCTTCCTGCTAATATAAATTATGCTTAAGTGCAGTTTTTAATCAACTCGCACGTATGTAGCTTAAATTTAAATTACAAACTTGCATCTACATGAAAATAGAGAGATAGGAATCATTGTAAGTATCCTTCAACATAAGCATTCATCATTGTTTCTCGCTTGCATTCAGTTGTTTCTCAAGTCCTTCCTCTTAAGTTTGTATCTTTCAATTACAATCTTGCGTTCAGCTTTCTTTCTATCACTAATTCTTCATTTGATTGTTCTATTCTTTCCATGAGTTTCGATTCTTTCATCTTTAGATCTTTACTCCTTAGGCTACTTAAAACCTAAGTATAGGGGTGATTAAGACCATGTTGTGTATATCCCCTTTGTTTCTTCAGTCTCTCTCTCTCTCTCTCTCTCTCTCTCTCTCTCTCTCTCTCTCTCTTTCTCGGTTCCTCCTCATTCCAACTCCTTCTTCATTCTTAGGCTATTTTTAGCCTGAGTATAGGGGAGTTGAGTACTTGTCTGTATATTATAATTGATTATTCTATTCTTTTATATCCTATTCTTGTGTACTTCATTCCTATACTTAGACTATTTAAATCCTAAGTATAGGGAGTTTTATCTGTCTCAACTCTCATACTTCCTTCCTCTTTATGCTTAGCAAGAGCTATGTTTTTCATTTCACTTTGTGTCAGGAGAACATAACACACGCTAAGTATAGGGGGTGTGCATATATATTCCAAATATATTTTATCCATAGCTCGTATACTAAAATATTATCATATTATTATGGCCTAGGGATATGGGGATTTGAAATTGATTTTGTAAAATGATTTGTAAAATATTTTGAAAATCTTTATACATATGCTATATGGTTTTGTAAAATGTTTATACATAAATTGTTTTTACATATTGTTTTTTGTATATACTTACAAAACTATTTAAAAAAAACTCTAAAATTCTAAAAATACCAACTAGTAAATGGTTTTGTCCTCGGTACTTTCATCACACACAAGACTAGTGTAGTTCAGGATACTTGGTTTAGATTGACACTTGATTCAGAGTTAAATCATTCTTGTTTATTAGGGTCTCAGGACTTAATAACTTAAACTCACTAGTTTTAAAGATATACATGCTATATTGCAAGTAGAATCTCTACTCTCAAAAGAATTTGACCATCGCACACATGCACGATTGTATAGATATTGTGATGAGTCAATGTTTGACCTGAGGAACTAGGATGGGAGATTAGAGTTTATACATGATTTAATGATGCTCGAAGGTGGGATAAGACTCGTTATTGCTTCATGATACCTAAGTTTCGACACTTTATCTAATATGAGAACAAGGTTATGATACTATCTTGATTTAAACCAAAGTGTTAGTGTGTGTAAAATCATTGCAATGATGACCATCAAGCATCAATTTGATAAAGCAGTGGAGCTAGACAAAAGGAAAAGAGAAATATTGAAATACACCCTGATGTATCCCAGAAAAACAAATGCAACCGACTCAGAATCTTAATGGACATATTGATAGACATTAAAAATACATGTGTGTGTTAAATAAAGTACTCGAGAGATCCTTATTCATATGAGAGGATAAAAGTAATGACACAAATTAATATCCTCCATACTTGGCAATTTCATCTGACATTTTTCAGTATGACAACAAAGAAGATGGTGGAATGAAGAGGGACTGTATTTATTCCCTAGATTGAGGGTTGGGTCTTAAGGAAGATCCTTTAGACCGGTACCTTGGACGAATCTTTGACTCTACACTTGTATATGTGATCCACATAAATGTCATACCTCTTATATGTATATATACAAGGAGTCTGATAATTAGAGAAGTTGAGTTACTTTTGAATAAGACTTGGTAACCTAGAGTATAAGAGTCACATGAAACTCAATTCCTGAATGTAAAGTCTTGCATCTCACATGCATAGTCAAGAATTCAACTAACTTGTTAATTATTTATTTGCTTGAGGAAGAGCAAAGTTTAAAAATATGGGGTGATGAATCTAATATTCATCATCATTATTTGGATTAATTATCCCCCTATCTTAAACTAATCAGTCAACTTAACAATTAATTCACTTGATTTAACATTAAACATTTATAAATAGTTAAGGTGAATTAATGTATATATATAATTGTATTATATCAGTGTTTAAGTTTCCCTTATTTTATGTGTTTTCATTATTAAAAATACCATAAAAATTAACTTAATATCTTGTGTGTATATATTGTACATTATTCATTAAATAAAAAAACCCAAAATAATAAAAGAAATAAAAGTAGTATTTTTATTCATTACAAATACTTATAAAAATATTAAGCATGCATATATGATGTATTTTTTACTTTGAGTTCTACATGAAAGTTGAGATCTTGGAAGGATAAACAACTTTCATGTTGAAAGCTTTTCATTTAACTCCATTTGATGTTTTATTTTTATTTTACAAATATTATTATTTTCTTATTTTTGTGATTGTACCATGTGTCCCAAGTAGGAGACATCACATGGTTGGCTCTTCATTGCATCCTGCACTCATTTTGGGTCGTATGATGATTTGATCAAACGATCATGGATATATCGCACCCATTCTTCTATGGACCGCTTTATCTTTTGATCAAGCAGATCCTATACATTCATTGGCACCTCATCCATTAGACCGAGAGATCCAACGGTCATGAGCCTTCGTCTACCTTGGGCGGTTGACCCCAAGAGTTGTGCCCCTTCGTCGATGGCGGTTTTCTCCAGTTCTCCACACTGGCTAATGAATATGTGATTTCATCACTCTAAAAGATGAAAATTGAGCTTAGTTCCCAAAGCATTACTTGCATTTATTCATTTATTTTGCATTTCTGCCACCCATGCATTTGTAATTAATAATCATATTTTAGCATGCATAATTGCATTAAAGAAGAAACCAAAATCCTAGTACATGAATTCCTTAACTACCTCTTTTTTTTATTATTTTCACTAAATCTAAATTAATTAAAATCAACTTTATTGTGCACATATAAGTAACATTAATCAAGAAAAAATATCAAAATATTAATAACTTACATATTTTCCCAATAAAACCTAAACCATAATTTAGAGACCAAATGCTATAAAGGTAAATATCTCTCTCATATAGTCTCCTATGAACCCTTACTCATTTTTGAATTAATGCAGGATTAATTATCTACAAAACAAGACAAAAGTCAAAAGAATCAGAGTTCGTATGTGAAACTTGGGTTTTGGGATCTCATTGTAAATTATACATATTGCCTAATTTTAACCCTATTATTTTATGTACAAAATTAACTCCTTTTGATTTATAACTTTATTATCTATTTTCTTTCATTATTGCTTTAATAAAATATGTAAAAATACATATCAAAATCGAAGTAAAAGTTCAAGAAAATAAATCACCCTATGTATATATAGTTTGTGTATATGTCTCTTTTATTTTTTCTAAATTATTAAAAATCCAATATATTTTATCTAAATTATATTGATTTTTACCTTATCTAAAAATTATATAAAATACAAAATATAAAAATACAATATTTTATATCTATAGGATACCACCAAAAATACTTTTATTACAGATGATCTCTTTTGGTTTTGGTCACTTCACGAAAGCTGTGTTTTTTGAATTTTCTAGGAGCAACATGTGGCCACTCAAGGAGCTGCCACATGTCACCCCTTATTTTATTTTATTTTAGCCACCACATGGCCGCTTCTCAATGCACCACATGGCCCCTGTCTCCCCGTTCCTCTTGCAACGGCCGGACACTCCCCTCCCCCTCTGCTCGCGGTCATTGCACGTGCCCGCAGCCATTTCCCATTCCTCCAGCAAGTGGCTATTACGAATCCCTCGCCGATGCTCGCCATCGACTCTTCTTAAATCCCATCACCGCCTTCGTCATGACCGTCTGTCGATCGTCGAGCTTCCAACTCCAAACAAGAAAGAGCTAGAGAGGGAGGGTTGTGATAGGACCTCTCTCCTCTCTGATGAAGAAATCCTCGAGGAATGATCCACGATTAGGATCGTCATGCTGCTACTCATTCTACCCGCTCCAGTCAATCTCTGCCTCTTTGCTGGGCATCGAGCGATCCCTAGGAGGGCCCCTAGCTCCTCCACACATCAGATGAACCTCCTTCTCCTTCTGCTCCTCTTTTCCTCCTTCTCATTCTTCCATGTCGCTCACTCCACCATCCTTGACCCTCCTCGGCCTTCACGCCTACACTCTTTCACCTCTTGTTCACAACCTTCACCCTTCGCCTCTACTGCACCTCCGCTCTGTCCGCGGCAAGCACCTCAGCCCGCTCGCCACCGACCCCTCAGCCTCGTCCCTCGGGCGTGTGTTGCTTGAGGTTCAGGCTTCACGTTGATAAAGGGAGCACCACCTTACCACACCACCATCCTTCGAAGACGTTTGCCATTAGTTCCTAGATGACGAAGACAAAGACCATCCCTGGCTAAAGTGTCAGGATCCACCTGATCAAGAATACGACATATCTCAGCCGTCCCTTTTCACCCGAAATACGACTGTCCATCTTCATCAGTTGCAGTCAACTATTGCAAGAGCATCTTCGAACCTCATGCTTCACCACATTTACGTCACATACCTTGACAAACCAAAGCAGTCAGGATCAACCAAGTTCAAACTCGGGTTGGTGCTAGAGCCCGAACCATGCACGTCACGCGCCTAAAACGTACTTTTGTGGGACAATTGCACCCGCCCCTTCGTACATAAGAATAATTAAATTGAAGTCCAGGTAAATGCACTATGCATGTGATCGTGGCAATTTTACATTCTGACCCAACACTTTCCAATAGATTACAAAGGGACCCCCATTGAAAACCAACACGTGTCCCACACGTACCCGTCGTGGGTAATTTATTAGGACGTGTTAGACCATTTACATATAAGTTCAGGGGCCTCTTTGAGATAAAAACTCTTTACTTTTATTGCATTTCAGCCCCTCGAACTTCATTTCATCATAACTTTCTCATTTCAACTCCATATTTACCATACTGCATGTCATTTTGAAACTTGGTTTGTGATCTTTCATATTACATATCCGATGAACAAATGAAAGGTGCTTAAAGATATAGTTTTTATTTGGGGATTTATTTGATCTTGTGCATTAGTTATTTGACATATTTATACTGATTAATTCGAGGAAATAATTGATCTATCACAGGGGCATGTTCGAGGATAAATAATTGATTTATTTCCTTGTTGTTAATGATCAGTCTTTGAGGATTAAATCACAGGCAAATTGGGGGTCATCTCTATTTGAGTATGATCAAGTGATCTCACTATTTGCAGGATTATTCATTGATTGGTCTTCTAGACTGCAACCTGGAATTAATTTGATAAATGTTTCTTGAATATATAATTTCGATATGTGATTTACTTGAGGAAATAATTGAGCATATTATTGGATAAAAAAATCACCACCGCGCAACTTGTACTTCACTTCTCTTTCTATTTATCTGTGTTATTTTCATCTCTTTCTTTTATGCTTTATCTTCTAACACAGAGATTATTGTCACAATTAGTTAATTACTTAAATTAATTTAAAAGCGTGCAACTAAAAACTGTTGTTCCTTGAGTTCGGCCTTGGTACATTTACTAAGTAAAATAATCCACATATTCAAAAGTGTGGTTCTATTTCAATAGTTTTCTCCTCCTATACTATGACTATTCTGCATTATTAATAGAGGCAAAAACGTATTCAATCACCGCCCAACATGTCGCCTCTCAGGAGTATGGTGCAATCCTCTTGTTCCTTTGTACATCTTCCACGCCTGAACTAGTCACCCTTTACCTCACGTGAGGTGATGAGTCACTAAACGCATGTATTAATATTGATCTGTTGTAGCACATGCACTTAGCGTGTCATACAGAACCGAATGAGTAATCTTATGAAGAGGATTCGGCTTTAATTTTTAACCTAGAAGTATAAGGTCGAACATAAGGATGCAAGCAATTTAATGATTAGATTTAGATGTCAAATATGTTAAGTGGCAATTCTTAGATTAATTAAGTTGAGTGGATGCACAACTCACAAAAGAGATGATTTTTAACACATTTTTTGCACTAAAATTACATGAAAATCATAATGCACAAACATATAGTTTATATCACTCACAATTAAACTAAAAACACAATGAACAACTGGAATTATTCAAAATAAATGCTTGAATTAATTGAAATTCCAGTTAGGTACAAAATCAAATCCAAATATAGATCCAATAAATACTTGATCTAGAAAACCTTTCAAAATAATAATGATATTCGATTCACTTTGTTACTCAAATACCTTTTAACAAGCAATTATATCAATTAGCAACTTTATGGTAATGCTCCAAATCAACTAATAATTATTCATTAAGAAGTACGCAATTAATCAAGATCAATTGCTCAAAACAAAGACAATTACAACTTCAATTATGGATCTACTTAAGCACTTAGAAGATGAAATAAATAAAGTGTGATTTTTATATCAAAATTTACCACAAAGCACGGTAAAAGGAAGAGCAACAAAATAGCTTTCAAACGAGACCAAAATTACTTTAAGTGGATTTATAAATAAAACCTTATTCAATAATCAATCTAGGGGCATAAATGCAAGAAAAAACTCCAAGTTTTATTACAAATAGGGACAAACATGGACTAAAAAGTAATTAGAATAACCCACAAGGGGGTATTATGCAATTTTTATTGTGCGGGAGGACTTGTATGTAATTATTGAGAAATCATGGGCCAATGATGCAAATTTCACAATCATGTACGTAATACATGTGACCCGGCAAGGTTCGGAAATGAGGCTTGGGACATGTGGCCTTTTTTGCAACGTTGCGCTAGGTTCGGAGGTAGTCTCAACACACAAGCCTGAGGTTTGAGTCGTTGTTTTTGGGTAGCAACGTGACTTGATGACGCTTGTTGGATCACACCCAATTTAGGGAATCCAATGGTAATTCCTTCACGCGTGTTCTTAAGCTCCTCCTAGCGCGGCGGCTCATGAGCGGTGCTCCAGCGACGCTCCTCCGGCTCCTCCTTTCTCCTCTGCTACCATTGAAGGTCGAATAACCTTCGTAGAGTCTCCGCGAAGATCGTTAGAGGCTCAAGAAGGTTATAAGCACATTGGATAACTCTGCAAATGAAGTGTCACTGTCAAAGTTGAAGGACACCAGTGTTGCATCTCAAGCTCCAAGTATTGAATTAGAATCATCCTGTAATGTTAGTCCAAAACACCAAGGAAAAGACACTAACTACTCTATGATTGATGTGAGGCAGAATGGGAGCTCTTCAATTGTGATGGATCAAGCTCAGAGGAATTCTTGCTCAAACAGAGCAAGAACATGGATCAAGATGGAAAGGGAAATGAAGAAGCGATTGGGTTCACTAGAAATGCACACGTGAGTAATGGATTTATGGTGAAGATGAACTGATGTCAGATCAAGAAATCACTGATGATATTCAACTGATATAAATTGATGAATACTAAGAAAGATAAAAACGAAGATTTCACCTGGAGATGAAATTCTTAATCGATGGATTTGAAGAAGGTTTTTGGTTTCCTGGATTGGAGCAAGAAGAGCTCCGGTCGTCGCTTAACATCTCCGGCATCGATACAAAGATTTCTCAGCTAAGGGAATGGTCGAATCACGGCAACTAAAGCTGAGGATCTCGCTGGCGATAATCCTCATTATCACTATCAGATCTGAAGTTCCACTACCACTAGAAGGTGGACAAGGCTAGGAGGGATCGCATGGAGTGACGGATACCATTGCCTAAGGCTTGGATCAAAACTTTATGGAAGTGGAAGCTCGGAGGTTTCTCAACAAAGGTGGTGGTTTCAACCACCACCACCGAATAGGAAAGGGAAAGTTGGATGGTTTTAAAAGTATGGGCGAATATTAGGATAGGAAGGAGAAGCGTATGACGATGGAAGTTAAGAGTGAAGTTGCCTATAGTTGTTGAGAAAATGGCGAGGAATTGAGAAGAAACGAAGGGTTATGACTTTTGGAAGAGGTGGCAGAGGTTGAAGATGATGTATAGTAGCTATTGGATCTGATGATCCAATGGTCCACAGATGGGTGCTAAGTGACGGGTGGATCAAATCAACTGATATGATCCAATGGCTAGAAATGCAGCACGGTCGAGCGGGTGTGATCTGATCTAGAGATCAGATAAAAGGGTTGTAGCGAAGGCATGCATCAATCGTTGAGATGAACTGATCAGACGGTGGCAGATTGACGTGTGGCGATAAGATAAGCGAGCTGTGTGGTACGATATGAAGTTGCCATGTGGCCCAATCAGAATTGAAGAAAATATAGAAATCAGAGATAATTAGAAAAGAATTAGTTAGAGGGAGAATTAGGAGAAGCGTTTAACATGTAAGTTGTAGCTTTCATGTAGAAGTCAAAGAGATCAGAGGTCGTCTTTACAGAAGTAAATATTAAATATTAAAAAAACCACGAAAATAATTTCTTTTGATTTTTCTTTTATTTATTTTATGGGTTTTAATTTAATTTTATATTAATTTATGTACAAAATTAATCTATTTTTATTTGATTTTTAGTAAGAAATAAATACATAAAATACTAGCACAATAATAGGGTTATATTAATATTTAATAATTAGTGTCAATTATTTACAACACAATATTTAGTAGTTAGTGTTAGTCAATGAATCTTGTAGTTTAACTTAAGCAAGAGAGTTAATAATGATAATTAATGATGATAAATCTGATATTTATCACCCCCTATACTTAAGTTAAGCCCATCCTCGAGCTAATAAATTAAGAATTAATTAGAGATTCAATTTAATTAGTGAGATCCCTAACACGTGCAAGTGAATATACAAGGCTTGATTTAACCTAGAACACTAGTTTTAAAGAATCCTAAAACTCTAGGTTGATCCAAGTATTGATCAAAAGTATTTCAACTCCTCTAATTATCAGACTCTTCAATGTATACATATATATAAGAAGTATGACTTAGTATAGACTGCAACCATGAGATTAGAATCAAGATATCATCAAAAATTCCAATCTCAGAAGATTTCCTAAGGTCCCAACCCTCAACTCTAGAGAACAAATCTAGTCTTGCCTCAATCCACCATCTCTTTAGTTAGTCGGACTTCAATGGTATAGATGGAAGGCCGGATTATGGAAGATGTAGGATTGTGTCATTATTTTCTCTTCCTCTCATTGGAACAAGATTTTCTCAAGTGCCAATACTCAACATAATTTTCATTTGTATTTTTTAGTTTGTCAATCAGTATGTCTGTCAAGAAGTTGGAGTCGCCTGCACTTGTTCCTGGGAGTATGCCGGGGTATGCCTTTTTTAGTATCTAATATACTTTCTACACCCTGACTTGTAGCGTTTACGATGCGGAGCCCTTTTTGGGTGCTAGCCCGATTCCTGGTCCTAATAGCGGTGGTCCAAGAGGATATTTTAAAATGTTTGGGAGCGCTTGCCTTTAGTGGAATCTCTTCAATATTTGACTTTGTATGGTGAGAGATTTTCTTTCAATATTTCGTTCTTTCTTTTCTTTGTTTTTGTCTAGCTCCACTACTTTTACCAAAAGTTGGCGCACATTGATCAACTTATTAAAATAATGTTATCACACCTTGGCACTTTAGATCAAATTCAAGAGATAGCATGAGAACATGTCTCAAACTGGCTAAGATGCTGACACTCAGGTTTCATGAAGTTGTCATTAGTCTTATCTCATCCTTGAGCATCATATAGATTAAGTCCAAACTCAAACTTCCAGTGATACTTTGACTCATCTCAATCATGAATGCAGTCGTGCATGTAAGTGATAGAAATTTTTTTTAAGGGAGATTAAGCATGAAATATAGCATGCATATCTTCAAACTATGAGAGTGAATTTTTAATTCTAAGACCCTAATGATTAATACATGATAACTCTATGCCTAGGAACTCCTTAAACCAAGTGTTAAAGATCATCTCAAGCCTTGAGTGCGTGGTGAAAGTGCCAGATAGTAACACCAATTAATAAAGTCAGTAAGTTAATTAATTTACAAGAGAATTAGTGAAATATTAGTCTTATTAAAATAGTGACAACAGACTAGATACCCTAATCAAATCAATAGAGAAAATACACAGACGCACTAAGATACCTAACATCACATTACAAACGTCAGCTCCTTACAAATCAAGATTGGTTCTCCAGGGTCTAAAATCACAAGCTGTCGTTGTTTCAACTGCTTCTTCCTAGCAGAGTACACTTCAGAATCTGAATAAGAAAGATCTTCATCAACTTGGAAATTCAACCTTCTATAATGATGTCATTCTTCCTCAGAAGTGATATCCATATCTACATGGGAAGCCTCAAAATTTTCCATAATTATGGGAAGACAAAACAAACCTTGAATCATGAAACAGACTTTTGGGTATTCCTTATAAGAGAAAAACTAGACAAAGAGGATGATCCAACTTACAAGAGGTTAGGATCCCATAACAGGAAGAAAATGTAAGGGCACCTCCATATCTAATTCTTCTATCAATAGATCATCATCCTCACTCAGCATCACTCTCTTCAGAGAACTCTTTATCAACTTGATATTCCAAAATATAGAATTGAAATCTAGACTTCCCTCCATAATGGGCTCCATAAGACTCTAAGGAAAGACCACCTTATAAAGACTTAGGACAAGACGGTTCCGTGAACCGTCGTAGCCTCTTAAAACCCTAAAATACCAAAGGATACCGAAGAGACACAATAGAATGAATTTGTAATTTTCTATTTATTTTCTATATTTTTTATTGGAGTTAATCTCATTTACACATTTAGCTTTTAAAAGAATTTTTGAAAACTTTTTGCAGAGGTTTTCAAAATATTTTATAAAGATTTTCCAAACAGTGTCAAGCCGTATTTTTGCAAACTATATAAGATATTTGAAACCATGTCAAATATGTATATAATTTTTAAAAATCATTTCAAAACATTTTATACAAAACTCGATTCAAAAATGTAATACGATACCCATAACCCCAATAGTGTGAAAAAATTTGAAAAATATGAGCTATGGATAAAGTATATATGTAATGTATATGGTAGACCCCCCTATACTTAGTTTTTGCTATTTCCTCATATCACAAAGTGGTATGAAGCCATAGCTCAACTAAGCATAAAACAATCTACAAAAACCGAGTCGAGAATAAGACATGTGTAAGAATGAGAATGTATCAGTCATAATGAGTATATAGGCAAGGTCCCCCCCTTATACTTAGGTTTTGAAAATCATAAGTAAAGAGATAGAGATAAATACAAAGGGGAGACCTGGTTAAAAGAGAAGGTAAGGTTACATCCCCTTATACTTAGGTTGAGAATAGTCTAAGTGTATGTAGGAAAAAGAATAATAAGAAAAGGGAATTTACAGGAATAGAAGCAGAATGAATAAGAATCTTTTGATACTGAATCTTCTGATGTGAATCTATCAGATGGTCATGCCTTGTCTGAGAAGTCTGAAACTGAATAAATAGGCATGAAATCAATCATCTCAATGGGAGTTAAACTCTCCTTGGATTCTACAAAATGCTAAAGTAACTGCCCGTTAACCAGAAAGGGAGGTGCATTCTCTGAAAGCTTTGAAATCTCTACATTACCATTCCTATGCACTTCCTTAACAATAAAAGGACCCATCCACTTTGACTTAAGTTTCCCGTGGAAAATCGTGAACTTCTCATTAAACAACCATACCTTTTGTCCAGAGATAAAATTCTTGCATTTAATATAAGCATCATGCCACTTCTTAACTTTGTCCTCACAGATCGTGTTGTTGTCATATGCTTAGTTGCGGATTTCCACTAATTCATTCAAGTTGAGGTCTATACACAACTTTCCTAAGTAACAACTCTAGTTTATCTTCTTTATTGCCCATTCAGATTTGTGCACTAATTCAGCGAGCAAATGACATGGCTTGTCATAAATCATCCTGAAGGTTAAAGTGCCAAGAGGTGTCTTGTAGGTCGTTCTGTAAGCCCACATAACTTAGTCCAACAACTGCGACTAATTCTTCCTATCTGGATAGACTAACTTTTGAAGGACGCTCTTCACCTCCAGATTTAAAACCTTTGCCATGTCGTTTGATTGAGGGTGGTAAGGACTAGTTATTCTATGCTCAAATCCATAGTCCTTTGATAAAGATTTCATCATTCCATTCACAAAGTGGCTATCCCCATCAGATATCAACACTTTGGGAACTCTGAACTGTGAAATAATATGATCATTAATAAACTTGCAGATAGTCCTACCATCTGCGGCTTGGTGAGCGCTCCACCAATCGAGGTTAAGTCTTAGAAAAACATATCAAGGTCGTTGCGACCTCAGCCGACGAAGCGTGACTCAATCGAGAAAATATAGACCACCAACAAAGTCAGAGAACAATAAAACCAAGGCCACTAGGGTCGAACACAAGGAGCACGGGATGATCCTTTGAAGTTGAGAAATCCAAGAAATAAAGGTATTTTTGGTGGTTTTTAATTTTCAATTTTTTTATGATTTTCTATTAAGAAAAGAAATAAAGAAATGATAACAATCACACTCAAACAATTATTGAGGTGATAGGGGAGAGGAAAGGGGAGCAGAAGTTGGTCTCCGGCGGAGGCGATAGGGGAGACCTCGAGCCTAATATCAACTAGATGGATGAAGATCAGGGTGATCAGGATGCGGAGAAAGATGGAGCGTGAGTGTGCGGTGATATCGGAATGGCTGGGATGGGGGAACGGAGCTCCGACCGGCTGGCAGAGCGACGGCGGTGACAAATGAAAGATTCGATCGAATAGACCAAGGTGAAGGATAAAAGGGTTACTTGAAGGTCATAATGTGTTCCTTAGCTCCAGTCGAAGGGGTCGGCAGGGTAATGGCCTCGACCAAGCGACGGAAGGCAAGGGAGGCTACTCGCGGCGGATCTCTGGCCACGAAGGCTGAGTTGTGGCGTCGCTGTAGCAAATCGATCGCCATGCGGCGCTCCAGATGTTTGTCACTCTGCTGAAGGTGGCTAGGGTATCGAGAGGGAGCGAGGCACGAGCTAGGGCACTGTGGAGGCGGAGAGAAGATTATATAGGGTTGCCGGGGGTCTGGAAAGATCGGAGAGAAGCACGAGACCCGAGAAGGAATCAGATCGGGCAATGGACCTGCGAGGATGTCAGAGATACGAGGATTCTCGGGTCCAAATCCCGAGGTGAAAGGCGAGCAGAGTCGGGCTAGAAAATATCGAGAAGAAGCTCTGACGACCAGGATCCAGGTTTAACCCGGGTAGGAGGCATCGTTGACCCGTGGTCAACATTCCAGCCGACCAATCAGAAAATAGAATTTTCAAAATACTTTACAAATTCAATAAAAAATAATAAATGATTTTAAATTAAAAAGTATATAAAGTGAAAAATGTTTGTTATTTTCAAACTATTTTTCTATGATTTTTATTTTTATTTTTTTGAATAATAAATTATTCCATATACAGTATATTGTATTATATACATGTATAATATACCTATGTATTTTGTACAATTATTTTTAATTTATTATATTTACAAAAATACCCCAATTTTATATTATATTTATTTAAAATATAGTTTTTTTAGTATAAAACAATTTTTGTTTTGTTTTTATTATTTATTCACAAGTATAAAATAAATAGGGAAGGAAACATATATACATGTATTATGTACTAGTGAGAGAGAACTTTTATTTTCTTTTTCTTTTTCTTTTTCTTATTTTTATTATATTTTTAGAAATATATACAAGGAAGTAAAAACATAGTTTTTATTTTTATTTTGGCAAAAATAATTTATTTATGCACACACACATGATATATACAATCTAGAGTGGCCCTATCTCTCTCTACTTATTTTATTTGGCGATCAGGCCAAGTCGATTGCACTCCATCATGTAGTTAGGTTTAAAAATTCTATTTTGCATATCACATGGAGAGAGCTGGGAAGCACTATAAGTCAGCTAACTTAGCATGCGTCCATTAGATTCAATGGTGAAATTTCCATCATTGAATCGACTTGCATGACTTTTTCGCTATCTCCCTTTGATTTTTAGTATCTAGAACTTAAATGAAAATCTACAGAAAATGTTTGGCGCTTGTATGCAAAAAGATCCAAAAAAGCGAAAACCCCCAAAAAATAAAACAAGGAGATTGCTAAATAAACTTTGACCTTAATTAAAATCTGTAATGGACATTCATTATCTTGGGTTCATAAAGCCCTCGTTGTTTTCAGGTACATTAAGAGGGGACCAAAACCCCTCCCATGAGCGAGGCATGACCCGCTAAGGATTAGCGCCAAAAACCCAATCTGTAACTACCCTATGTATTGCATGGATTTTCGAAGAATGGCACTTCAATCATACATGATCGAGTAGGGCCTCGTTAGCGAGGGTGTTCCCGCCTTGTGTGGAACATTGACATGGTCTGAAGTACTGAGCTTAGGCCACAACCACACGGGTGTGTCTGTCTCATCAGTTTGCATCCGAGTAGGTCCTTGCACGCTCACAGGTGATTCCCTTACGAGCGAGGATCGAAGTAGTGGTTTCACCTAGCAGCTTCCTCTATCTATTTATTTGGCGGAGTAGGGATCCAGGAAGGGTTCCAAGGACCTCAAAAAGTGCAGACTACATGTTACAAAGGAGGAGGACAAGTAGGGGATACTTTTCTAAAAGTACTCTCTCTCTCCTATAGGGTTAGCGTACTAAGGACTTGTTAAAAGATATGCCTGAAATAACAACTCTAAAAATGAAAAGATAATAAATAGCTTATCCTTGATGGCTTCACATGGCGTGAGTTGCTGAGCCCAATTTTGTATTATGTTTGTATGGATCTGGATTAAGGTTCAAAAAATAAAGTCCCACGCAGTTGCGCAATTTTGTCATGTGTGTCTTCCTCTTTGACCCTCGCTTAATTCGAGCCTTTCTACTGTTTTACACTCCTTTTTGTTCCTCATTGACCACCGTATCTTTCCTCCTGCATTGATCTCTTTTTGCTCCATGATGGCGATCCATGGATGGTCTAGTTGGGACTTCACCGACGCCCACATCAATTCCATAGACTCAACATCGTCAATAATTCAAGGCGATTCTCGAGAACCCGGTCTGAACCTTGCGGGCTGATCTCCATACTCCTCGTTTTCTTTTCACCTTAGACCATCCAATAAGAGGAACCACTCTTGTCCCATATTCTCCGTTGTGAATGGGAGTCAATTTCACTCTACATATTTTTCTCCATTCACAACAATCTGGGATTAACCCTAATCTTAGATTCATATTGACAGTCATGATTCAATTTCAAGTGGTCTCATTGGGATTCTTTCACATTTCAGATAGAAGCCAACCCCAATCTTGGATCCCAATACGGAATTCATCTCCTCTTACTCAGTCCCAGAAATGACACCTCATGGAAAAGGGAAAGGAAAACAACCTCCATAGACAGAGTCGGGTCAGGGACTCGACTAAAACCAAGTCAACGCCCAGTCACTGTCTTCCATACAAGCCATTCAACAGAAGCTGACAAAGCAGGCTCTTGTTTAGACCACATTTCAGGATATGCTAAATGATCTACTGAACAGACTAGTAGGAGGAGGAGAAGGAGACAAACCCCGTGATGACCCTGATGAAGAAGAACATGAACCTGAAAGGCAGAAACCCACACTAAAGGAGACATACAATCCTGGAGACAACCAGATGATCAAGTGGATCCTCATTTCATCGGTACATGCTCATTTCGAGCTCATGCCCCAGTTCCTTGCTCTTCTGCCATCATTTCACGGGAACACCTATGAGGAGCCATACATTCACCTACAACAGTTCTCGCGCTTCTTTCGAACTACCCACTACCTCAATGTTCCCTTGGATGTAGTAAAGATGGCGACGTTCCCATTCAGCTTGCAAGATAAGGCCCTATACTGGATCAATCATTTGGGTAAGGTTGTGATGACTTAGGAGGAACTAAAATCTGTGTTCCTTCACAAGTTCTACCCTCTGAATCGACTCAACCAGATGGGAACTAGGATTAACAACTTCTTCCAGGCTGCCCACTAAATTATCCATGAAGCTTGAGAGCGATTCACGGACCTGCTGGAGAAGTGCTCCCATCATGAGATGCCGAAGACCAACCTGGTCCTGCATTTTTTAGGGGTCTGAAAGTAGAAAGCCAAAGGCTAGTAGATGCTCCACGCGGGGAATCTCATTTCAACAAGGATGAAGATGTGGTGCGACAAATTTTTGAAGAGATGGCTGAAGGAGAGGCCTCTCTATCTTCATCATGAGCTTATCAGAGAAAACCCCTGGTCCTCCAAAAGTCTGTTTATATGGCAACCGCTCGTGAGTCTGAGAAAGATGAGAGATCCAACCTCAGTATCATCGGGGGACATCTTTCAAAGATTGACATCATTGAGAAGCGGTCACAGGATCTTGAGAAGCTTACTGTGATCGAACAAAGGACCCAGAACTTGGACAAGCTAGACCATATCACCAAGTAATTGGAGCTACTAGTGACACCATTAGCGTCGTGCAGTCGGCGACACCATCTCCAGAAACTCCTGCTGAGAAGATAGACGAGTCATTGATTTAGCCAGAAATAGGAGGTCTTAAGTTCAACACAAAGCGTGAACTCAGTCGGTGTGTTAACCACACTAAATCTGGACTAAAGTCAACAATTAACCCACACTAAAGATCAATAATTAGAAATAAATGTGGAGTTAAAATTTATTTTTAACTCTGCACAAATGGTGTATAGGGACAAGTATGCAGAGAGTTCGAACACAGGGAGCAAGCAGGGTAATTCTAATACAAGTGTGTGTGTGAATGTGTGGTGTCTACACTAAGCTAGCAATCAAAGGAATTTTTTTGGATTTTTAATTTTTAACTTTTTTTTATTTAATTTTTAATTTTGTATTTTGAATTTCAATTTTCTGATTTTTATAATTTTATATTTTATATTTTTTTAATTTCTTTTTTTTTTCAATATTGGAAAATAAAGGCTATGTAATAAAAGAGAAGATAGAATAATGATAACAATATGCAAAAATAGCCAAAAATTCAGAAGTAAAATGTTTTTGATATTTTTAGGATTTTTTACTGTTTTTGTGATTTTTGGGTATTTTGCAAACTATTTTTGGTATTTTTAAATACTGAAATAAGGGAAAACAGTGAAGTATGTGCTGGCTGTGAGCAAAATGGGAGTTAAAAATAGACAACAGCCACAAAATTTTTGCAAACTATTTTTCAAATAAAAATAATGAAATATGAAACAAACAGGAACTAAGTTTGTGATTTTTGGAGTTTTCTAGGATTTTATATTTTTTTTGAAGTTTTTGAGTGTTTTTGAATTTTTAGTGTTTTTCTTTTGAGATTTTTAGTGATTTTTGGACTGACACTAAAATATGATAAAATACACACTAAGAAATTTTTTTGGAATTTTTCGAGGTTTTTAAATATTTTTTTAGCATTTTCTAAGCTAGACAATGAATAAAAAGCACGTTTTTGATTTTTAATAAATATAAAAATTAAAGAAAATCAAAAACTAAACATGTAGCGTGGAAGAACAAGTGCACAGGAGCTTAAACCTATTTTTGTGGAATTTTTGGAGGCGAAATGATAATTTAAATAATTAGAACAAGCATCCAAACATTAATCAGGCCTGGCAGGGGTAGAAGTGCAAATATCAGAACATCCACGGGGAGACATGCAATTTTCCACAAAAGTTAACACTTAGAATTCAATTTCCAGGACCAATTAGAAAATACAAAACCCGCAGGGATAGCCTAGCAATTTTCCCTCCAGGGCGCGTGACTTGCACGCGCCTGGCGAGGACCAAAGTATGATTTTCTAGAACCCGGGGGCTTTCTTGCAAAGTTTCCAAAAATTTAACACTGCAAATGGGATTTTTGGTACTGAAACGAAATACTACAATGACTGAGGGTCCCGGTGCAAAAAGCCTGTACCTCACGTGTACAGGTCACGTGAGGTGACGTGGTGAAGGACCTATATGTAAATACTAAAAGCTTGAGGGTCATTTTGCAAATGTTACAAAAATATTACACTACAGACGAAAGTTTTAGGACCAAAATATAAATACAAAATGCGCGAGGGTTTGAGATGCAAAATACCCTCGACGCGCGATCCAACGGCGGAGCGGGGGCTGATGACACGTGGGGACGATCCAACGGCTGGTTGCTAGGCGCGATCCAGCGACGTGGGACACACCACTTATCCATGTGGCGGCTTCTCCAGGCACGATGACGCTTCGCTCGTGGACGGCTGCGATTAAATAGATCTCGATAGATCGAACGGTTGAGCTCTCGAAGATCCAACGACTGGTGGCGGATCTGGGTCTCCTCCACGATCGGACGGTTCCGGTGGCAGGTGGAAGAACACGGAGGAGCTCCGACTAGGCAAAGTTCCCCGAGCTCCTCCGTCCAGCTCCGGCGGCGTTTGGGCTTGCAAAAAGGTCGGGGAGGCTCCGGCAGGTGTCAGCTATCGTCTGGGCGTGTCAAGAGTCACCGGCGTACGCCGGTGTTCTCGCACGGAGGTGGCGGAGCAGCAGGGTTCCAGCTTCCTCCGGCGAGGGGTCAAAATGACTCCAGGCGCTTCGCAAGGATCAGGTACCTGCACAAAAAGGTTACGGAGGTCGAGGGCAAAATGCCTCGACCTCCAGTGGCTCTCGAAATGGGGTAGACAACCAGATGGGTACTCGCCGGAGTTGCGCTCCGGTGAGGTGATCGATGAAGAGATTAGGTGGTTGATTTGACGAGGAAAGATGGTCGGGATGATCCTAAAACTACCATGAACATGATGAGACTTAAAAGAAGAGAAGAAACGGCCTCAATGGCCTGGGGACCAGAGGGTAAATACCTCTACGGCGGAGGTCGCCGGAGGTGCGGAACGCGCGTCGATCAGGTGCGAACCCACCGCCTTGAAGCCCGGAACTTGGAGCTGTCACCTCCGGGCACCTTCAGCACGACCAAGGGGGGAAGATCGGTGGGAATTTGCGGTTCAAAAATCAAATCGAAGTTGAGGGCTGCTTAAGTATGGTTGAAGGTCATGGTGGAAAGAACGAGGTGCGGTGGTGGTTGGCGTGATGCACGTCCCAATACAAACACTGGGCATGCAAGGCGGTCCAGCGAGGAAGGAGTTTGCAGAAGACCTCGAGTCGAAAAGATGAAAGATCGCTTCTCGAAAAAAGGGTGAAGACGGGGGTCAAACATAGTCTGACACAGCCTATGGGTGCAGGTCACATAGTTGACCTAGGTCAACTATCCGAGCCCCCTGGTTGGTCCACGTGGACCAACCAGGAAAAACCTGGAGAAAATTGTTTCAAAAATAATTTTAAAATAGTAAATGGTCTTATTTTATTTAGGTTATAAAATAAAAAATGTTTGTAATTTTCTAAATTATTTTATTCCGATTTTTAATTATTTTGATGAGAAGTATTTTTACAAGTTGCTATTATACCCCTATATAGGTATATTACCTATGTAATTTAGTATTTAATTTTTATTCTGTGTATTTTAATTTATTATTTTTATTTAGTATTTTATAAAATTATAAAATACTTTTATATACACAAATATATTTTTATTTTATTTTTCTGATGTATTCTGTACATTAAATAAAATATAAGTACAAAAAGTATAGGTATAAGCATAGGTATAATACCTGTATGATCTATATACAAGTATTTTTATTTTGGGTTTTATTTAGGTTTTTATTCCAATTTTAATGTACATAATTATTATAAGTATTATTTACGACATTATAAAAAAATATAAAAATATAAAATAATGAATAAATAATAAATTGAATATTTTAATCTGTACAGTTGTACAATGAGGGTCCAAAACTCAACTTTCAAACCGTAGCTCCGCCAAATGCGAAACCACCGCCATTAAATAGCTTATTTTATTCTATATACAATTAAAGGTGAGTTTGATGCATTTGGAGTTTTCATTTGTGAGATACGGGTCTGGGAAGTTGGGATTCTGGATTTTTATTCAGACCATAACTTTTTATTGTACATTATTTTTCTGTGAAATCAATTTTGTATTTTTCTATATGTAATTATCTACAACTTTCATGTACAAAGTTTTTTATTTGATGCACAAAAAGTGGAACAAAAAATAGGTCCCAAAATGAATAAAGAATGAATTAAATAATATAGGTATTTGATCCTTATCTCCCCCTACTTTATTCCTGGTCGACCTATTCATCAAGATGCCTAGGTCTCAGGGTTTCGGGTCATAAAATATTTACAATATTTTATTATTTTTCTTTTCTTTATTTATTCTATAATTTTGGCTTTAATTACAGTATTTTATACACTAATATGATGCACATGCATGGATGCTAAGATGATGTATTTAATGCTATTTACAAGCATTTACTAGGGTTTTTGGTGCCAAAATGATAGAATAAAGATGATGAAATGTGGATTCATCAGTCATCACCGCCACATCAGCCTCGGTTAAGTCAACAACCACTGGCCATTGACGGGTCCGTAAAAGCCGCGTTAAGGAGTTGTTTTTAATGCTCGAGTGTGAAAATAAATATGAGTCGTTCGTTGTAGGCGGCGATCGGAAACAATCAAGAAATAACCACAATTTTTAATCTAATTTAATCAAGTGGTTTTTATGTTTATTTTACTTGAGCAAGTCCCAAGGTCGATCACAAGGAGGCAAAGGAACAACCTAGATTTGTGTCTATCAAATTTCGGGTTCGGTTTTCAAGGCGGTCTTTTTTAGAATTTTTTTAATGATATAAAGGGATGCACAATGCAAATTTGGCCTATTTTAGGGACTAAAATGTAAATTTCAATCAAACGATGCCCGAAAAATACGAAACTTGGCCGAGATGTAAAAAATGATGAAATAAGTGCACTGTAATTTTTTTGGAATTTTCTGATGCAATATGAATTTTTTATGAATTTTTAAATGCAAACAAATTAATTTTCAATATTTAATTTTAATAAATATTAAACCTACTTATTTTCAAGATCCAAAATTATCTAAGATCTATCACTAGGTGATGAATCTTAGAAAAATCCTAGACCTCAAAAATGTGGGATTTAATACCTATTAAAAATAAAATAGTGAAATATGCAAAATGATTTTTACAAAGCAAACAAATGCAAAGATTTTTGGGCACAATGTTAATCAAAATAATCTCTACAATATGTGATTTTTGGGGAATTTTTAGACTAACGATTAATCAACTATGAATTTTAGAGAGAAAATGGGACAAAATATGCAAATTTCCACAGAACAAATAATTATTAATAACCGTTGATCACATGAATGTCTACAGCATGTCAAAATGTAGAGAATTAAAAGATGAACAAAATGCTATATTTAAATAAATAAAATGATGCAATGTAGAGGTCTATAATGGATGACAAAGATAGGGGTACAGATGCAAACAGAATAAATAAATAAAAATAATGCAGGGGGGGACCTACTGTTAATTACCTATAAAATGAGGGGCGAATATGCAAATTTGCCACGAGACACGTGCAATGCACGTGCCTTTGGCTGGTGGGGGCCTCTGCGCAATCTTTATACTGTCGGGGGGGCTTTGCGCAATTTTCCCACGGTCACGTGCTAAGGGACGCACGTGCCTCGCACGTGCGTGGGAGGTCTCGGACGTCACGCCCGGTAGTGGCGAGTGCGGCGGAGGGCGCCGCTCTTGGCGACGGTGAGCAGGCAGGCCGGCAAAGGCGAGGCGGAGGCCGGGCGGTGGAGCTGGAGAATCTCCTGCAGCGCCATCGTCGTCGATGCGTGAAGGCGAAGGTGGAGGCGGTTGCTGGAGACGACGGAGTCGGAGCTGCGGTCGCGGCGGTCGTCGTGGAACTGGAGGAGAGCTCCTGGCGAGGGCGGTGGCGCGGCGAGGTTGACGAAGTCGGTGGCGTTGCGGTGACGTGCTAACTGGGAGGCGACGGCATGGCTCGGAGGCGGAGGAGCACGGCGGAGTTGATTGCGAAGGTCGGAGAGGCGGAGTTGGCGGAGGTCGTAGCTGGCGAAGAAGGTCGTTGAAGATGGTGAACGTCGTTGATGGTGTGGCGGAGGCGTAGGCGCTGTCGTGGCGGCGGTATCGTCGGCTCGACGCAGCAGCGGAGCTCGGCAGTTCGCGACGGAGGGCGCGTCTGCAACGACCGCCAGTGGTAGCCGGACCTCGCTGATGACGGAGGGCGGGCTGTCACCACCGCCCTCTCGAAGCTTCAATCGGCGGATCTTTTTCGTCGAGGGCGGCTATGCCCTTTAAATAGGAGAGAAGGGGGGTCGGAGGTGGTTGCGAGCGGGGCGGCGGCCGTTGCGAGCGGCCAACGGAGAAATCGGGGGCGCAGGGATAACGGAGGGCCGGTGGGGGATTTGGGGGCGGCTGTTGGAAGGTGGAAGACGCGCATGGACCGTTCGATCAAAGAGATCGAACGGCCACGCTGTGGCCGTGTTTCGGTGGGCTGGGAGAAGTGCGGGGCACGCGCGGAGCACGTGCCTGGATGGCACGTGCCACGCACGTGCGGGTGTTTTAATTATTTTTTTTATTTATAAAAAACGAAAAATAAAACGTCCAAAAAACGCTGACACGTGGCGGCCTCTGGGGCTGCCACGTGTCAGCACCAGAAAAATCAAAGATAAAATACTTTGTAAAATCGATAAAAAATAGCAAATGACCTCGGATCGAAAAAGTTCCTTCACAAAAATTGCTCGTCTCGACGAGATCTACAACTTTCATGAAGACATCAAAGCCAAATTCGGTAAATGTAAAAAGTTAATTTTTGGGGTATCCCATGTATATAGAATACCTTGATTTTTGGTTTTCTAATTTTTTTGTCATTTTTAAACAAGTTAAAAATTCGGAAAAATAAGGAAAAATCAAAGATGAATAAAAGATACCTTAATTTAATTTTTTTGGATTTTTATTAATTAAGAATACATATACATAAAATATAGGGTCAAAAGCCGCAAAAAATACAATGTACAAAAGAGGCCCAAAACCCAACTTTCACATACGAGCTCTGATTCACTTGAACTTGGTCTTGTTTTGAAGGTAATTGAATGTGCATTAGTTCAAAAGTGAGTAGGATCAAATCGAACACTAGATAGGGAAGATATCTGGCTTGTAGTCCGAAAATCCTGAAACTAGGGTTTGGGTTTTTGGTCCACTTAACAGGGTTAGTGATTTTTTTTGTATTTTTCATTTATTCTTGTTAGTGATGTGTACATAGTGGATGTGGTTTTGGGTTATGCGGTATCAGCATGGAGGAGTTAAAAATAGGGGAAGTTAGGCTATTTACAGGTCATTTTTGGCTTCTTATTTTATGCAGAAATTAATGCTAAAATGCAAAACTTATGAAATCATGCCTGAATGCTAATTATGCTGAATAAATGCAGAAATATTGTTGATTTTGAGGGACTTGAGCTTAATTAATGAGACTTAGAATGGTGAATCCGAGATTCATCATCCCCCTATACTTAAACCATGCTCGTCCCTGAGCATCAAAAAGAAATGCCATGAAGTGAAATGAGGCTGGGTTCCATACCAAGACCATGAACTGAAGGTGAAAGTGAAAATAAACTCGACCTTTGGATTAATAATGTGGCGGAACTTCTGTGAGACTTAGAATTTTAAAAATCAACAGTCCTCAAGTTCTACACATCATTGACACAGTTTCGGCTCAGAAGTCATCTTAGATCAATCCTCTTCCCAAAGTATACCCTATGAACATTGAATAACTGACTCATGTGTGTGAAGGGTTTTAGCTCTTCCCATCCAGAATGCCGGACTACCATGCTCCTCTCCTCTCCAGTAACTCGTCCTCGGGGAGTCAGGTATTTCCTTCTAAGGTCTGTCATGCTGTGTTCACAATCGAATGAGGGAGAAGATAGAAGAAAGAGAAAAGAACTGGAGGGTGGCCAGTGTAGTCACCTCTCCTTGTGAAGATGGCCAGTGTAGCCGAGTCTCCACCAAGATCTGCAGGTTCTTGAAGCTTGGAACTTTTTGGTCGGATTTTTATTTGGTAGACCGCTTCTTTGTATTTGGAATTTTTGGTGGTTCTGCTTGGATCTTGTTGTGCCCCTACGGATATAGAATCTTTTTGTTCCGTACATTTTTTGGGGTCTTAGAAAAAATTGTGCCCAACCGTCCATCCCTTTTCTGAAGCTTTATTTCAACCCGTACTCCGGTCTTTAGATTTCCACGCTATCAGAAAAGAGACTCACACAGTCTTCCCACATCCCATTTGGGTTGAGCTAAGTGCATAGTGCGAGAGTACAAATTAATTCCCTATTCCAGAGTTGTACCCAGAATGAAGAGACCAGGTTAGACACTAAGAGTCAAACGCTGTACATTGTCTTGTGGAACTTAAGGAATTAAGTCAAAAAGACCTGAAGCTCTTAAAATCCTATTTCTCGGTGAAGTTCCTCTGAAAATTAGGTGGATTAAGGTCAAGTCCAGACCACTCTCGATTTCTACTCATAACTTGGTTCAGAACCCAATGACTTTTCACATATGCAAATGCATGTGATGTTGGGTGAAGTGCAGGTGTGTGCAATGCAGACACAAATTTTTTTTGTGTTGATGATTTTTTTTATGCAAGGGACATTTTTTTTATGCAGAAAAATGGAATAAGAAGCCTTATTTTCTTTCTTTCTCTCTTTTTTTTTGTTTCAAGTTAGTACCCACCCCGTAAATACATATAGACTTACGCGAAAGTACGAGATATGGGTAAAATATATACAAAGTATATATACAGACCCCCCTATACTTAGCGAGTGCTGTGTCCTCAGAGCACAAGAAGCGGAAGACATAGCTCGGGCTAAGCGTAAGGGAGTGGAAAAAAATGAAATAGAAAAGCGGTCAGGAAATGAGGAGAGTAAATACATGTGGATGTCGGTTCCCCCTATACTTAGGCTCTGGACAGCCTAAGTATGGAAGAAGGGTGGAAATGATGCGATCAGGAATTAGGAGAAGAATGATATATACAGATGGCATCGGTCCCCCCTATACTTAGGCCTTGGCCTAAGTAGAGGAAGAAGCTGTACAAGGGAACCGATGTGGTCGGGAGGGAGGGTGGGTAGCCGATGATTAAGGCGGTTTTCGGATGATCTTTTTGTGAGCCTGCGGTGGGAGATCGTAATGATGAGTCGGAGATGAGGCATATGATTCCCAACAATTGTCAGTTTCATCCTCAAACAAATTATGATGGATAGTGGATGAATGGTTTGAGTCGGATGAAAGATATCCATCATCGGAATTATCCTCAGAGGAGTAGTAATTGAAAGTGGGCATACTCCAAGTATTCTGGTCTTTTTGTTTCTTCAATTGTTTTCTCAGAATTCGTTCCTTCTTGGGGTCAATCAGTTTGTCCTCAGATGAATGCTCAGAAGCATCGGTCTCAGTCAGCTCATACGAAAGAATTCCAGTGTACTTGAAGAATGCAGAAGCATCAACTTTGGATGAGTAGTAGTTAGGAACGGGAGTTGTCCAACGAGGATTGAATTTTGGATCCTTACGAAGATATGGCTTTAGGGCTGTCGAACAGACTTCACTCATGTAAACCATCTTTTTCGGACCTGATGAGGGATCATCAACTGATTCCTCTTCCGAAAGGTCAAAGGTGACTCTCTTTTTATTTTGTCGTGAAAGTGTCGGTTCACTTGAGTATCCAGATGAATAGCCATTTGAATTCTTCTTGGTCGCTGTTTGATATGCGGGCTTGTTCTTATTCTCCCTAATGTTTGAGCACTCTCGATTTGGGATGATTTGGTCAAGATATTCAGAGAATGTTGCTCCAGGGTGTGACCATGCATATGTCTCAGGATCGTAGTAGAAAGATTTGTCTATTTTGAGATCCTCGGGGATTTGAATATTGGGGAGAGTCTCTGCATGTTCTTTCTCCATTGATTCGATGTTCTGGTGCATTCCTGAGTCGAGTTGATGTAATCCATGTAGTCAGAGTAGGTTGACCCAGGGTGTGCCCATGCATAAGTCTCCGGATCATATGATTCATATACATGGTTGTCCATGGTGAGAGCGGCTGGGAATGGAGCAGGGGGGAGATTTTCTAAACCAATAGTCTCATCAACAACCGCTATCTCAGGTCTGGCTGCAGGGTAGGGCTCTTCTACCGTTTCATGGTTACGGTTGTCGGGGACTTCGTGGGTTGTCTCAGAAGATCGTGGTTCCTCAAAGATAGGGTCGGATTTAAGTGCTTCCAATGCTGTGAAATTGATTTCCTGAGTCTCACAATCGATACTCGCCTTGGCCAATGCCAAGAATGGCTTTCCGAGAATGATTGGAGATTGGGTGAATTCCCCTTGATGCTCAATATCAATAATCGTGAATTCTACTTTGAGCGGAGCACCTTGGAATTTCATGATGACAGAAATAATTCCTCTCGGCCGCTTTATCGATCGGTCCGCTAATTGTACAATCTCTCGTATCTTCCGAATCGGTCCGAGTTTGAGTTCATGGAATACAGAGGTCGGGAGGATATTAATTGGTGAATCATCATCAATCCGAGCATGGGTGAAAATTGTGTCTTTGATTTTGCAGTCAAATCTGGGCAACCGCTTCACTATGTGGCTCTTGGTTTTTCTCCTCAACACCAAGGAGGAGGCCATTGACAAGATATGTCTTTCAGTCTTTGTTCGTATCCTGCCCGGCTTTTTGTTCATTAATTTATCTGTTATAAATCTTTTAAGGTCGGGGAAGTGTTCAATGGCCTGTATAAAGGGAAGTTCAAATATCAAGCGTTTTTCTAGTGCTTCCCGTACAGTCGGATCCAAATTCCTCAGATCATCTTCAGTTTTAATTTTTATGAAATTTTCTGAATTTTCATTTTTTTTGTGATTTTCAAATATTTCCATTTTTTTGGTATTTTCTAGGTGGTGTGGGGGTGTGGGATGTTCTTCAGATGAAAAGGGGCTCTGGTGTTCAGGGTGAGGGTCAACGACATAGTCATTTTCAGAATTGTCCATAGGTCCCTGAATATCCTCAGAATTTTCAATCTCACATCCAATAATTTCCTCATTCATTTTACTGTCTGAGCCACCATAGAATGCGATGAATCGATCGGTAAATTTTTGAAATCTCTCCTCTATTGAATTGAATCTTGTTGTTATCCTCAAAATATCATCCTCAAAATTCAATTCATGATCAATCATAGGCGCAGTCGGTGTGTGTTCGATAATTTCATCTTCCATTTTCTCGTTTGTGCTGGGAGGAGAATTTCTTGGAAGATCCAATATATGATCATTAATTTCAGAAAATATCTCCTCAATAATCATGGAAGGCGGCTGCTCATATGGTCCAGTCATGTGGAGTTGATCCGAGTAAAATTTATTTCTTTGATCATGAGTGGTCGGATCTTGGTATGGTGGAGCATGTCTGAAGAAGGGGTTGTCATTCATGAAGCCTATCGGATTGGTGAAAAGAGATGGTGGTTGAGAGTTTCTTGGAGGAGGTGTTTTGGGTCTAACCGACACGAATTCATTTTCATAGTATAATTCCGATGGGTGTTCCGTCATTTTTGAGAGGAATGGGGGGTTGGATCTGCGAGAGTTTTTGGACAAGAGTTCCATTATGAGGTTCAAATCAAGAGAGGGAAGAGATGATTGCACGGGATAGTCACGAGAATTTTTATCGAATGTGCGGCTATTGATCTTGAAATCGGTTCACGCACACCAATGCAAACACAATTCAAACCCCGAGTTCACCAACTCACACAATGAAGCCGTAAGAGTTCGGCTATTATCTTTTCAATTTTAGTTGGTGATAAATTCAATCTTGCAAGCCGTTTAAATGAGATGTTAGGTTTGGAGCTGGGCTCTATCCTAGTGTGTGTCTCTCTCCTCGCTGCAAGATAAAATCAAACAATGTCGGGGTTGCTCTCCCGCAGAAATTCTTGATTTTATGGATTTTTAAGATCGACTATATTTAGCAGTCCCAATTTTATTGAGGCGATCACTGAAGAATTTAGATGAGCACAAATGCACGTCTACCATCCATTCCCAATTTCCTTTAGATTTATGTGATAAAATAAGAGGGAGGAATTCGAGAAAAGCCGATGCACGCAGATAACTATGATGAATGCTCAGTTAGAAGACTTACAGTGAATCCTCGCAATCTCCATGTGGGATGCTAGATAGAATTAAAAAATTACTCTAAATGCGTGCAAGTCGATGAAAAACACACCTAAGCAGAAAGTTCTATTAGCGGGAAGAATTGAATCGAATTTGGCTAAGTTGAACGATCTATGTGCGTCTTGATTAAAGTGAAGTGTGGCTTAAGATCCTGTGAGCACAATCAAAAAATAAAATTGCTCTAAGAGCCGTATGTGCAGGTCTATCCTAATCGCCACTCAAGTCTTGCCCCACCCTCGCCGGAGAGTGAAACAGGCCACGACACACCAAAAATAGAGTTCAAAGTCTTTGTACACACGCGAGAGTCCAAATGGACACCGCTATAAATGAGCAGAAAATAAAAGTGCAGAAATTAAAAATCTAGACTCTACTCTCTCTCACGACTCGACTCGATCTTAATTTAATTGCGGTTTCTTCGGGTGTTGGTGAAGATGCGTCGGTTTCTTAAAAAAACCGCTCCACGTGCGCCGGGTACCTTGCAAGAAAAATAAGAGAGATGGGTGTAAGAGAGTGACTCAGAAATAATAAAAAATAAAATAAATGAAATAAATGCTGAAAAATAAATACATGAAATAAAATGGGATTTACAGTGAAAATTTCGGGGGTCAGACTACCCGAATTCGAAAAACCGAACAAAAAATTTCAAAACAAAAATCTAAGCCGTTTGCCTCCCCGGCAACGGCGCCATCTGACGGGTCCGTAAAAGCCACGTTAAGGAGTTGTTTTTAATGCTCGAGTGTTAAAATAAATATGAGTCGTTCGTTGTAGGCGGCGATCGGAAACAGTCAAGAAATAACCACAATTTTTAATCAAATTTAATCAAGTGGTTTTTATGTTTATTTTACATGGGCAAGTCCCAAGGTCGATCACAAGGAGGCAAAGGAACAACCTAGATTTTTGTCTATCAAATTTCGGGTTCGGTTTTCAAGGCGGTCTTTTTTAGAATTTTTTTTAATGATATAAAGGGATGCACAATGCAAATTTGGCCTATTTTAGGGACTAAAATGTAAATTTCAATCAAACGATGTCCGAAAAATAAGAAACTTGGTCGAGATGTAAAAAGTGATGAAATAAGTGCACTGTAATTTTTTTGGAATTTTCTGATGCAATATGAATTTTTTATGAATTTTTAAATGCAAACAAATTAATTTTCAATATTTAATTTTAATAAATATTAAACCTACCTATTTTCAAGATCCAAAATTATCTAAGATCTACCACTAGGTGATGAATCTTAGAAAAATCCTAGACCTCAAAAATGTGGGATTTAATACCTATTAAAAATAAAATAGTGAAATATGCAAAATGATTTTTACAAAGCAAAGTATGTAAGCAAATGCAACGATTTTTGGGCACAATGTTAATCAAAATAATCTCTACAATATGTGATTTTTGGGGAAATTTTAGACTAACGATTAATCAACTATGAATTTTAGAGAGAAAATGGGACAAAATATGCAAATTTCCACAGAACAAATAATTATTAATTAACCATTGATCACATGAATGTCCACAACATGTCAAAATGTAGAGAATTAAAAGATGAACAAAATGCTATATTTAAATAAATAAAATGATGCAATGTAGAGGTCTATAATGGATGACAAAGACAGGGGTACAGATGCAAAAAGAATAAATAAATAAAAATAATGCAGGGGGGGACCTACTGTTAATTACCTATAAAATGAGGGGCGAATATGCAAATTTGCCACGAGACACGTGCAATGCACGTGCCTTTGGCTGGCGGGGGCATCTGCACGAATCTTGATACTGTCGGGGGGGCTTTGCGCAATTTTCCCACGGTCACGTGCTAAGCACGTGACCTGGGTGACGTAAGCCTGACGTCCCTCCCGGGACGCACGTGCCTCGCACGTGCGTGGGAGGTCTCGGGCGTCACGCCCGGTAGTGGCGAGTGCGGCGGAGGGCGCCGCTCCTGGCGACGGTGAGCAGGCAGGCCGGCAAAGGCGAGGCGGAGGCCGGGCGGTGGAGCTGGAGAATCTCCTGCAGCGCCGTCGTCGTCGATGCGTGAAGGCGAAGGTGGAGGCGGTTGCTGGAGATGACGGAGTCGGAGCTGCGGTCGCGGCGGTCGTCGTGGAACTGGAGGAGAGCTCCTGTCGAGGGCGGTGGCACGGCGAGGTTGACGAAGTCGGTGGCGTTGCGATGACGTGCTAACTGGGAGGCGACGGCGTGGCTCGGAGGCGGAGGAGCACGGCGGAGTTGATTGCGAATGTCGGAGAGGCGGAGTTGGCGGAGGTCGTAGCTGGCGAAGAAGGTCGTTGAAGATGGTGAACGTCGTTGATGGTGTGGCGGAGGCGTAGGCGCTGTCGTGGCGACGGTATCGTCGGCTCGACGCAGCAGCGGAGCTCGGCAGTTCGCGACGGAGGGCGCGTCTGCAACAACCACCAGTGGTAGCCGGACCTCGCTGATGACGGAGGGCGGGCTGTCACCATCGCCCTCTCGAAGCTTCAATCGGCGGATCTTTTTCGTCGAGGGCGGCTATGCCCTTTAAATAGGAGAGAAGGGGGGTCGGAGGTGGTTGCGAGCGGGGCGGCGACCGTCGCAAGCGGCCAACGGAGAAATCGGGGGCGCAGGGATAACGGAGGGCCGGTGGGGGATTTGGGGGCAGCTGTTGGAAGGTGGAAGACGCGCATGGACCGTTCGATCAAAGAGATCGAACGGCCACGCTGTGGCCGTGTTTCGGTGGGCTGGGAGAAGTGCGGGGCACGTGCCACGCACGTGCGGGTGTTTTAATTATTTTTTTATTTATAAAAAACGAAAAATAAAACGTCCAAAAAACGCTGACACGTGGCGGCCTCTGGGGCTGCCACGTGTCAGCACCAGAAAAATCAGAGATAAAATACTTTGTAAAATCGATAAAAAATAGCAAATGACCTCGGATCGAAAAGGTTCCTTCACAGAAATTGCTCGTCTCGACGAGATCTACAACTTTCATGAAGACATCAAAGCCAAATTCGGTCAAATGTAAAAAGTGAAATTTTGGGGTATCCCATGTATATAGAATACCTTGATTTTTGGTTTTCTAATTTTTTTTGTCATTTTTAAACAAGATAAAAATCCGGAAAAATAAGGAAAAATCAAAGATGAATAAAAGACACCTTAATTTAATTTTTTTGGATTTTTATTAATTAAGAATACATATACATAAAATATAGGGTCAAAAGCCGCAAAAAATACAATGTACAAAAGAGGCCCAAAACCCAACTTTCACATACGAGCTCCGATTTACTTGAACTTGGTCTTGTTTTGAAGGTAATTGAATGTGCATTAGTTCAAAAGTGAGTAGGATCAAATCGGACACTAGATGGGGAAGATATGTGGCTTTTAGTCCGAAAATCCTGAAACTAGGGTTTGGGTTTTTGGTCCACTTAAGAGGGTTAGTGATTTTTTTTTGTATTTTTCATTTATTCTTGTTAGTGATGTGTACACAGTGGATGTGGTTTTGGGTTATGCGGTGTCAGCATGGAGGAGTTAAAAATAGGGGAAGTTAGGCTATTTACAGGTCATTTTTGGCTTGGATTTTTGGCTTCTTATTTTATGCAGAAATTAATGCTAAAATGCAAAATTTATGAAATCATGCCTGAATGCTAATTATGCAGAATAAATGAAGAAATATTGTTGATTTTGAGGGACTTGAGCTTAATTAATGAGACTTAGAATGGTGAATCCGAGATTCATCAGCCATCCAACATGTATACTATGTGCAAGTGCCTGAGCAGGGCCCACCACATCCGCAGATGATGGTTTACCAACAAAACTTCCTTCCACCTTCAGATCCAGCATTTCCACCTCCACCACTGATTCATGAAGTTAACGATGTATGAAGCAAAGATGAGCAGCTGATCCGTCCTATAGGGCAAACCTAGGGTCAACCCCAAGCCAATCGGCCTTACCACCAACCACAGAGTGGTTGTTTTGGACAATCCTTCCAACCTCAGCCTCAGTTCCAAAATCACCAGTCTCTGCAGTATCAAGGTAACTGGAGACAGTCCTTTCAGCCTCAACCACAATACTGCCATTAGCAACCGTATCATCATTACACGTCTGGTTAACGATAATATCACCCTCCTCCGCATCAACAATATCGGTTTCCCCCTCCTCTATAACACCATCAACCGTCCCATCCTCAGCCCCCCAACAATCAGCAACAACGTGACCTGCATACTGAAATGTCTGAGGCAACTCCAGTGAACCCGACCCTAGACTGCCTGGCCCAAATTGTGAAGGATCTAGAACAAATGATGACGAAACTTGATGACCTGACTGCAACCAAAACTCCCATTCCGTGCAGGTCGAAGCAAACCCTTATAATTGTAAAAGAAAAGAGCAGGTAGAATGTGATGTCTCGTCTGTGTCTGTCGAGTCAGATAGACATGATTTTGTTTTATCTAATGCTATTATTCTCAGGAGTGGTAGGTCTTTACCTCCATCTGCCGCAAACCAAGGGAAGAATAAAGCTTTGACAGGTGGATCATCATCTTCTGCATCAGCCGCGCTAACTACCAGTTCAGGTGAGGAAGAAGAAGGAGGAGGAGCCATGCCATCTTCCATCCATCTCTACCAACAAAAAACAACAAAAAAAATTAAATTAAAAAAAAAGGCCAAAAAGATGTTCGCAGTCGACGTGAAGCTGCGCCAACCATGGAGGAGCCGCTCGCAACAACCGATCCTATGCCAACCAAAGGAGCAGAGACGACATCTTTTGTTTGTCCACCAGTAGCAGAATCTTCACTTCCATCTTATACACCTTTTTATGATCCAGACATACAGAATTTTGTGGACAAGAATCTTATTGTAAATAAGAACTCTCCTTTGACTTTAGTAATGTAAATATTCCTTTTTCTAATGCATTGAAAAATCCAAAAAATGTAAATAGAAGAAAGTGCATTATCCGATTCTGGAGTTATGGATATTCTGAATACTTTGACTATTGAGATTCCATTAATGAAGGCCATGGAGTATATGCCCGCTGTGAAGAAAGGGTTGAAAGAGGCATGTACATCCAATCATCGATCAACATGAAACAATAGAGCCGTCATGTATAGAAGCATGTCCTCACCATGGCCACAATTGCAGCCATCAGCAATCTCCTACATAGGAAGCTAGACAAAGGAGGACCTTTGATCAGATGTGAGATATTCGACCAAGTCTTTGAGCAGACTCACCTTGACAGCGGTTCCTCCATCAACCTCTTGCCCTTGTCATTACTGCAAGAATTTGGGCTGGGTCCATTGAAGCATACACACATGATCCTTTAGTTCGAGGATCGATACGTCAAATGACCCTGAGGTTCTTGTTGGAAGATGTTGTGGTAAAGGTGCATGATATGTAGTTTCCCATCGATTTTGTGATCCTAGATATGGAATCTCCTGCACCCTTACTCCAGACCCCCATTATCATTGGATGACCATTTTTGCATACTACGAAGGCCGTATTTGCCTATGGGTCTGGCAAGATCACGTTCCGCTCGAGTAATCACAGAATTACCATAGACATGGTCAACGTGCTTAAAGTCGTGTCTGATGAAAGCCATGCAACATCACATGAAGTAGTTTGTGATTTCATTACGAAGATACAAGATACATACCTCTCTTTGAATGACAATTTGGCCTTAGAAATTCTCTCTCCTGAGGACGACTGGGAAAAACAATCGACACATGCTCCGATGGCGCCTGGGAGACATGATCAAATTCGTTGAGGAATCTCTTTGACATGGATGATTCATTCCAGCTCTAATACGATGAATTCATTATAGATCTGTTCGACACGTTGTCAGTTGAGCAACAAGTCACTGAGGCGAGCAACACTACCTCTAAGACGATGACATATCACCCCCCGACCAGCTCAATTTCCGAAGTGACCGAGAAGCAGGCCAGGTCAGAACATGAATTAAAGCTACTTCCGACAAGCCTTACGTATGCCTTCCTTGCGAGTGTAGAAAATATGTATCCGATCATCATCAACAGCAGGCTGGCCCTGGAGTAAGATTCTTGGCTTCTCGAGGTTTTAGAAAAAAACTGCAAGGCACTTGGTTGGCACTCAGACCTTTGTGGGATAAATCATGATCTGTGCTCATACCACATTTATTTGGAAGAAGACGCCAAGTCGTCTCAAGAGTTTCAACGAAGATTGAACCCAAATCTACGGGACGTCGTCATGAAAAAAATCACAAAATGGTGTGACATAGGATTCATTTACCCAATCTCCGATCCAAAATGGGTGAGCCCTATGCATGCTGTTCCAAAAAAATCAGGGCTCACAGTGGTTACAAATGACAGAGGAGATGAGATGTCTACTTAGGTAATGACATCCTGGCGTGTATGTGTTGACTACCACCGTCTTAACGCAACAACCAAGAAGGATCACTTTCCCTTGCCATTCATTGATCAAGTATTAGAAAGACTGGCCGACAAGGAGTTCTTCTGCTCTCTAGATGGGTACTCCGGGTAAAACCAAGTGGCAATCGCCTTGAGGATCAATAGAAGACTACCTTCACTTCCCCGTTCGTCACCTATGCTTTCAGAATAATGCCCTTTGGACTACGCAACACACTAGCGACAATCCTGAGATGCATGCTTGTAGTTTTTCCGAGATGGTAGGAGATTTTCTCTAGGTGTTTATGGACGATTTCTCCATCTATGGTGAAAACTTTGATTCTTGTCTTGAGCACCTGGACATAGTACTTCAGAAATGTCGTGTAGTCAATCTAGTGATATCCTGGGAAAAGAGCCACTTCATGGTCGCAGAGGGGATTGTGATGGGTCATGTCGTTTCCAAACGCATGGAAGTCAACCCGACAAAGGTGGATGGGATTGCCAATCTCAAGCCACCTCAGACAGTCAAAAAGTGAGGTCATTTCTGGGGCATGTGGGATTCTACAGAAGTTTCATCCATGACTTCAGCCGCATTTCCCGATCTCTTACTTAGTTACGGTGCAAGGAGATTGAGTTCAATATTAATCATCAAGTTCTCTTTTCATTTAATCAGATGGAGGAGCTAATCACTCAAGCTCTGGTCCTACAACCGCCAGATTGGTCTATTCCTTTTGAGATCATGACGGATGCATCAGACTTTACAGTTGGGATTGTTCTAGGATAAAGGAAAGACAAGGCACCCTATTCTATTCAATATGCCGGCACAACACTAGTTGAAGCTCAAAGAAATTACACTGTGACAGAGAAAGAATTGTTGGATGTGGTATTCGCCCTTGAGAAATTCAAGTCCTATCTTCTTGGATCAAAAGTCACTATCTATACTGACTACTATGTTATCAAATATTTACAATAGAAGAAGGATGCCAAGCCTAGATTGATTAGATGGATACTTCTCCTCCAGGAGTTTGATTTGGAGATCAAGGACAAGTCTGGAGTTCAGAATGTAGTAATAGATCACCTCTCTAGAATTGAGCAGCAAGATCCTCCACTGAGCAGTGCACCCATCACAGACACCTTTCCTGATGAGTCAATTCTGGCCATGGATTCACTCCCTTGGTATGCCAATATTGTAAACTACCTCATCTCCGGTGTAGATCCATAAGATTAGACAAAGATTCAGAAGGACAAATTCTTGTCAACTATCCATTTCTACCAATGGGAAGATCTTCCTTATGCAGGGAAGGAGTGGATTGTATTTGGCGCTGGTGTATCCCTTAGGAGGAACAACATCGTGTCCTCGAGCATTGTCATTCACACGAATCTAGTGGGCACCACTTTGGAGATAGAACGATAGTGAAAGTATTGCAGTGTAACCTCTGGTGGCCTACACTATTTAAGGATGCCGCATTATATGTCAAGTGCTACACTGACTGTTAGAGATTGAAAGGTACCCTTACAGCTAAAGATTCAATGCCCTTGGAGATCATTCAGATTGCATATATATTCGATTCTTGGGGCATCGATTTCATGGGACCCTTCCCCAATAGTCAGGGATACAAGCACATACTTCTTGTCATCGATTAGGTGAGTAATTGGGTTTAAGTTATTCCTGCTCGAGCCGCAGACAACCGTACAATCTATAGCCTTTTGAAAGAAAACATCATCTCACAGTTCGGGATTCCAAAGATACCGATATCATACGAGGGTAGTCACTTCATTAACCGAGAGGTCAAGAAATTAAGGAATGGGTATGACATCAAGCATCGAGTCGCCTCTCCTTACCATCCTCAGACCAACAACATTGCTGAATTGTCATATAGAGAAATCAAGACGATCCTCCAGAAGCTTGTCAAACCGGACAGGAAAAAATGATCCCAACTCTTGGACTCAATCCTTTGGGTGTACATAACTGCTTATAAGTCTCCATTGTACATGTCGCCCTACTGTCTTGTATATGGAAAGCCATGCCATTTCCTAGTGGAATTGATTCATAAATCATTGTGGGCAGTCAACATTGGTAATTTGGACTCATAACAAGGTGGTCAGAAATGAAAAGAGGATCTGAACATGCTCCTGGAATTCAGAGACTATGCATATGATAACACATTGATGTACAAGGAGAAGGTCAAACATTGGCATGACCATCACATCAGACGAAATAACTTCGAGACTGGACAGAAAGTGTGACTATTTGATGTAAAGTTGAAGATCTTCCGAGACAAATTAAAGAGCAAATTGACATGGCCATTTAGAGTTCAAGAAGTGCATGACAACAGAAGTATTGTGATATCTGAATTGTCTCCTGAAGCACAACCATTTGTCGTCAATGGTCAGCTACTGAATCCCTACCTCAAGTATGATACTTTCCTAGCTGTTGTCGGCTCCATCCAAGTATTATGCACTGAAGGAACATCCACAACAGTAGCAACATCACAAGATTCGGATAATGTCACCCAAAAACTCTTCATTTAAGCTTTCATATTTTCTTCTTTTCTTTTCGTTTTCAATTTTCGTTATATAACAAAAATGTGTGTGTGTGTGGGTGTCATCCTTTTTTTCAGGCTTCTATACTTATGACATACTTTGTCCTAGGTATAGGGGGTGTTCACCCCGAGTTCGTTCATTCTTTAATCCTCCCCACTATCTCCTCTTATTGTCTGTACTTAGGGATATCTTATCCTAAGTATAGGGGGATACTGTCAGAGTTGTGATTTGTTCATTCCCACCCTTGGCCTCCCTGCCTTGTATACAGTCACCTATACTTAGGATTATGTGATCCTAAGTATAGGGGGGATGATCGACTTTCCATTCATTTATTTCTTCGCTCATTCATTCATTCTTTAGGCTTTTCTATACTTAGTACACGTTATGTATTCTCTTTTTCTCTCTGATATATGATGACATAACTTAAGCTAAGTATAGGGGTTCGTATATACTCTATATATACTTTAGCCCTAAGTCGTACTTTCGTATTTTTAATTAAGTAAGGCTAAATCACTATTCATATACAATCCAATTAAACCACTTAATAAAACGAAGTGTATTATTCCTCTAATTATTTTGCATATACTAATTAATAAATCAGGTAAAAAGGTTTTGTAAAATATTTGAAAAATAGTTTGAAAACCTATTTGAAAAATCTTTTGAAAACTGCTTGAAAACTATTTTGCAAAATGTTTTCAACCTTTGTAAAAATATGTTTTTTGCAAAAAGTTTGTTTCTTCGTTTGAAATAAAAAAGTTTTGAAAAACTATTTGCAAATGGTTTGGAAATTGTTGTAAAAAAATATTTTGAAAATATATACATAATATTTGAAAAACCTTGCTAATGATTTTTAAATGTTTGTAGTAAAAATTATTTGTAAGAACTATCTTGGACTATAGTTTTAAAAATTGATTGTAAAATCATAAGTTTGAGAAATATATACATCATACCAAAATTCTTTATTAATTGTATAAATTTATCTTTAAAAATAATCACACATCCCGTGAAAATTATTAAAAACCCAACTCTTGTGAATATAAGATGCATCCCCGTGTCAATAGTCATACCTATTTTTATCTAAAATATTTTATTTTAAAAAATCAAAAAACATTTGCAAAACCAAAAATCCAAAAATATTTGCAAAATCTTTTTGAAAAATTACATAAAAATTTTCAAAACCTTTTCAAAAATCCATAAAAGTTTAAAAGTTTGAAAATTACATCTCAAAAATATTTTTCATTGCATTGTACATAACATTTGCATAACATTCACTTTTTTGAGTTTGATAATTGAATGAGTCTAAGTAAAATTCGAAGATTGGAGCTTTGTTGGACCTTAAATCTACCTAATCACATGAACCTTATAGGATTTGGAATTGAAATATTTCAGGTCTAGTTGACTTAATTCTTTGAGAATCGTGAGCCTTGGTTCAATGTATTCTTGACTGCCTAAGTAGAGTATTTCAGAGCACACACATGACTCTTGTTGATAATGACCTAACTTGGACACCTTCACCTTTCACTTGGCTCAACTCGGTTGGAGTTTTGAGGGGATTGGATTTGCCGGTATGAGACACACACAAGTGGAAACATTTATCCTCGTTTAGGGAGGGAAATGCACCCTAACCCGTCTAATAGCAGCAACGTCTAAAGATAAGAGAGTGTGGGTTGCAATAATACTTCAAAAGAGGGATAGTCTACTGGCTCAAGAGGAAAAACTCCTTATGTAAATGCTGTTGTATATATTATTTCAAAAAAAAAGCCAAAAAGCAAAAACTCCAAAAAGCAGACAGGTCTGATTGAAAATAAAATGCCTGTCGGAGTATACATATTTGTATATCCAATAAGCAAGCTTGAGCTTCAAAGTTATATCATGTAAGCATGCAGCTGGATGACTTGACTACACTGGTCATGTATCTTAGGATAGGTAGCTACATTGGCTACCATCCATTCTTCTCTTCACCTCCTCCTCTTGAGTTGGTTGTCACTTGAACTTAGAGGGGAATACATCGCTCCTCAAGGAAAGAGTTGCTAGATTGGGGAATCATTGGGTTGTCATGCCGGAGAAGTTAGTCTCTTACCATTTTAATAGAGGGGAGGCACCATCACATACACTGTACAAGTGAGATTCATAATCATAAGGGTTTGCGTATGAGTTGAAGTATTCTGACCTGGCTATTGAGGAGACTTGAGTAGGGTTTCGGGATTCTCGAAGGCTGTTGTATTTCAAATCCATTTCCCAATAAGGTTCCGACCGCACTAAAATTTCAAAGGTCCGACTTAAGCTCTAAACTTTGATTTTGTGAATTCAAATTTGAAAATTAAATTTAATCCACTTTCCTTCTTTTTCTTTTCTTTTTTTTTATTTTTCTGCACTTATTACATAAGTGTATGCTAGGGACTAGCAAAGGAAAGTATATTTGGTGATGAATCTCCATTTCATCACCTTTTGTACAAAAATCCTAGCTAATGCATGCAAATAGTATTAATTTGTACAAAATAACATTCATTATTTATTGCATTCATTGTGTACAACATACTTTTTTAATTCCAAAATTATAGAATAAAGAAAAGAAAATGAATAAAATATCAAAGGTATTTTATGACCCTAAACCCCGAGACCAAGTCAAGAATTGAATTGTAAAGTAGGGGAGATATGGGCCACTAATACAATAAAAACCCAATTCTTTTATGCCTTCAATAAAGCATTTTTGGGACCTATTTTATTCTTTATTATTTATTAATTAAATTAAGAAACTTTGTACATAAAATTGTAGATAATAATGCATTGAAAAATATAAAATCGATTTCATGCAAAAATAACATAAAATGTACAAATTATACTATAATAAAATCCAAAATCTCAACTTCCCAAACCCATATCTCTCAAATAAAAATTCAAAATGTATCAAATCACCTTTAATTGTATATAACTTTTCATAAGCTATTTAATAAAGGTGGTTTCATATTTTTTGGAGTTAAAATGTGAAAGTTAGGTTTTGGACACCTATTCTACTATATACTTGAATAAAATATTCATTTTATTTATTCTTTATAAATTTTATAATTTTATATTTTTATAAAGTTGTAAATATTATTTGTAGTTTATGTACATATTAAAACTATAATAAAATCATAAAGAAGACAAAAAAATAAAATAAGGTACAAAATACATAGGAAAAATACCTATACTTTAACCTATATGATTTATACCCCTATTTATTAAAATATACAAATAACATCAGAAAAATATAATAAAAAATATTTTTACATTTAAAAATAAATTTTTAATAAATAAAATAAGATAATAAAATAATAAAAAATACAAAATAAAAATACAATGTACAAACATAGAGGAATATACCTATAAATACACCCAAAAAAACTAACTTGTAATAAATAACATCAAAAAAACAAATTAAAATCATATTAAATTACTATAGAAAAAATATTTTTATTTTATAATCAATAATAAATAAAATCATTTATTATTTTTAACTAATTATTTTCGAATAGAGGGGGGGCACTTTTGTCCTGTAGTGGGTTGACATGGCCCAATGGGCTTCCATGGATTGTTGATTCAATTATTGAATCATAGAGGCTGGTGCTTAGACGAATATCTAAAGAGTTAGATTGAGGACTCATCAAGAACCATCAAATGATTGTTAAGAGATAATCTCCAGCCTGAGGAGGAGATGGTAATCCTTCCTCATTAGGCTGATATATGACCGACCTCTTGATGTAGGTCCTCTGCATATGAATAGAGATTCGGAGGTGTTAGATAAGTTAGGTCAAATAATTGACTTAATGAGATCAAGATAACCAAAGATCTATATCGTATTCTGTCACGATATAGGCAAGCATCCTCTGTCCGGAGACAAATATGTTACTATATGAGTATGTACATTTGGCAGACCAATAGGTTGATGACCTAACCAAGGTCTATACACCGACGCGCCGGTGTGCATGCAAGGGCATATGAGTAATACGATCTCTAAAAGGGATCATACATGTTCATTGCTGAACAGGAAGACATGAGCTCACATGAGATATTGGGAAGAGTCAAATTCCGCGCGCGGTCATCTCGCTTTGGAAGCTTGACTGACATTGTAAGGTTTGCTATATGCTTTTGGAAAGTATATGATCAACACCTAATTATGATATATGCTTTTGGAAAGTGTATGATCGATACCGACTCCCAATGATCGAGTGAGAACCTTAACGATAAAAACCCTGAAGGAGATAGTCTAAAAGAGATCTAAAACTTCAGGTTTACTCTGGGTCTTCCAGTATGCAGGATGTACAGGTATTAGGAATGCTTGAGGGTGATGTGATCATAAACGATTGTATAAACATGACGCTTCCATTCCGAGGGAGTGATGAAACATGACTGGATTTTAGTAACTCCTCTCATAGATAAGTAATCTGATCTTAGTCCAAATGTTGGACATTGATCTGAATGTGATTTAGATGTAATGAGAAAATTAGATTTGCGATCATATTTAATCAAGCATCTATGGGAGGTCCGTAAAATCTGGATTTGAGATGTGGTCTCAATATCCAAGTCACTATACATGGAACAATACAGTCACCCTGTCCTTATCTCCAAGTATCTGCGGAGAAAGCCTATTATCCATGAAAGAGCTCATGAATAATTTCATTGTTGATATATGTATCTGAGCATTGAGAAAAATGGATAATTAAATGTGATTTAATTATCATGAATAATATGAATTTGATTCATATTATAAAGAGAGTTATCTGAGAGAATTAAATGTGATTTAATTATCAAAGATGTGAATAATGTGAATGTGATTTATGTTATTATGGTACATGAGAAAAGAGATCCAAGATGAATAAATGTGATTTAATTATCATGGATATGTATAATGTGGATAGCGTTATCCATATTAATCAGGTATATTATAAATGTGATTTATAATATATTAGAGAGAGCATATTGTTCTTTATATTTGTTGATTAATTATTGATGTGAATTGTATTCATATTGGATAATTAATTAAAAATATAATTTAGTGATTCACAATTTTTCATTGGCATGATTGAAATATTCACAAATTAATTTGGAATTAATTTTGTGAATATATTGCAATAAAAGTTGTTGTAAATATTTAAGAGGATTATATGAGATATTATATCTCACATAACATAGAGAAAAAGGAGTCACTTTAATGGGTGGTGGACGACCACCCTTGAATTGTTCAAAAGTGGATGTCCTCCCTTTTTTAGGGGTTGACTCTCTCTCTCTCTCTTTCCTCTTATCTAAATTGATTTAATTAAATTAAATTATGTTGATGATAATTCAATATATATTTAATTTAAATTATTTGTTGTTGTGTTTTCACAACAGGATCATGGCCATTGAAAGAAACACAAATCAATCTCATCCATTGATTGTGTGTTGTACGTGGATTGAGATCCATGGACTCCCAAAACCCTATATAAGAAGAGGCACCCCTTGCTCTTTGAGACACACAATTACGATGTCAACTAATGCTCTCTCTCTCCCTCTCTCTCTACACACCAAGACCCTCTCCCTCTCTCTCTCATTGTGACCGTCCATCATGGAGCCATTGAGAAAGTCGCCATCGCCGCAGCATCGTCGTTATGCTGCCAGAGTATTTGCTCTTGGATCTCCTCTCCTTAGGTGTGCCTCTCTCATGAGGAAGACATTAGATCTTGTATGACGAGATCATGAGATTCGTTGTTTGGATCATCAACATGGATTGTGAGGAGCATGCGTCTCATCAATGCGGTCGCAAGCGTCTCCTACATTAGATCGGACTTGAGACAGGAGGTCTCTTTGTTTAGAGACTCGATTACAACCACGTTTCAAAAGGTAACCTTATTACCTATTTGTGATTTAGATGAAATGATCCAAGAAGTTTTCTTGGATAATGTGGTTTCATCTTTGAAAATTTTTAAATTCCGTTGCATCGAGCAACTAGTGCGACTACTCGCTCCCGATCGCATACGATGCGATTCTCATGCTTCCATGATACGCTTAAGGATATTCCCATATCCTTCAATTGGTATCAGAGCCAGGTTAGAAGTTTTGGATACGATCCATAAACTAGGAAGAGTTGGGCTCATTAGGGATTGTTAAAATTTTACCGCATTTCATTTTCGCTGCCCTATTTTGTGAATATTTTCGGCCCTATTTAAAGTGTTCAAACATTAAACTATGACTTTGATAATGTTCCTCATTAATTAATAAAACTGTGGGACTTTAGTTTACGTGATTGGAATCTGATAACTCAAGATATGATCATTTTAATGAACATATATCCACTATTTCGGGGATGGTGAATTATGACGTAATTAAAGAGTTAGTTACTGTTTTGAAATGCCTAGAAATTCATAATAATCATTTTGGTTCTATTATAAATCAAATTAGCAAACTTCGGAAACTTACTTTCCTTAATTTGGATTTAAATTGATTGAGATATGCTAATTTTAGTAAGTAGGGGTCAGTGCTAGAAATTACATACTTGATCATGAATCTTGTGATAGTCATTCAAATTAAATGAATGAAAATTAATGGTTAATTTCCTAAGATAATTATTAATGAATATTTGTGAAATATTTAAAGATGATAATTATTTCCTTGAATGACATTGACCATAATCAATAATTGATTAGATATGATCTAAATCATAAATTGGTTACATCATACACTTTCCAACAAACATGTTGCTTGAATAGGTTTGGGAATTTGTTTAGCAAATTTCCTTATAATCAAAATGGTTTTGATTATTAATATATGGTGTAACTTCGGTTGAAAAATCGATTATCATCTCAAGTACAAAGTGATCTATTTGGCATTATCCTTTCCCGAGGTAGATATGGTGTCTAGTCCAGGAGTGTTGGGGTAGCAGGTTGCACCATGTGTGGTCTGTCCCACTCCCATCGGTACTGGCCATGACATCGTGTAGGGAAGGGATAATGCTTGAGAAATCATGATGTATTTTTCTAATTATTAGAATTCAAAATAATACATATTTGAGATAATACCATATTTCAAGTAACAGGTAAGAATGTTTGTTGGATATTAATTTGATCATTGATTTAATGTGATTAGGTTAATTGGAATCCAATTAAAATTAAAACTCTCTATTATGAATAGAGTAGTATTTCCCATGGAAGAATCAATTATGTGAATATGATTCATAATAATTAACTAATTTAAACATGATATGGAGGATCACATAAGTGACATCCATGGTCTCCCATCAAGGCAAAGGGTTCCGTCATTAGAGATTGTATGTCGGAGACGCCTGTCCGACAGCTTCTGCATACAAGCCATTTGAATCAGGCTCTTTGCTTCTCGAAAGAGTAAGGACATATGCGTCACCCCAATATGGAGTCCTCATATTATTGGGGCTATATTGGATTGCGCATAGCGAGTTGTAATCCCGTTGACGGTTGGTTCAATTAATGACGGGTCAACATCACCTTAGGGGTGGTGGGCTCGAGTGTTGGACCAAATTGGGAATGTAAATTAGACTTGCAAGGAGGAATGAGTTCCCACTTCTTTTTATCCGAGTTGTAAGTTCTCATATTATTGGGATGTGTCAAAGATAAGAAAGGAGATCCCAGATCTTGCTTGAGATATAATGATAAGTATATCTCTTACATTGAAAGTGATTAATGGAATGAACTTTCAGTGTTGACAAGGCAAAATAACTTTGATATAAAATTCCTAAATCAAAGTAAAATGCATAAATATTTATATATTTATGCAAATTTCTTATTTCAGATAATCCTCATTAAACCCACTCAATACTATACTCAATAATAACCAGTAAAATATTATGAATTGGATTCATGATTAAGATATTGTACTTGCAATTGGACACATATTGTATGTGGTTTCAATGTGCAAGGTTTCTCATACTAATAAGGAATGACAATTAAATAGATAATAGGTCTACAACCCTAGGGTTTGTAGGTCTCTATAGTCTTGATCTCTCATCGAATGTACTTTGAAAGTGACATGTCGATGATGATCGTAATTGTCAAACAATCCTTATAAAATTTAAGAAGATGGTCTGGCATACATATGTGTTCTTGACATTTAATCATGGATGACATGATTCTCTGCATTATGCAGAATGGTGGCTCTATTAGAGATGATGTATTCAAAATGTTTGAGTACCTACTAATGAATCTGCAATTCGTCATCTTTATTCATTTATTTTAGCTTAAAATCCCTTATAAAACACCTGCATATAGCACTAACTCCATATTCTTACTAACTTGCATTTGTGTGTAAATATTGTACACCTCTTACTAATTTTAACCTAAAATAAATAAATAAAGAAAGAAAGGAAAAATAAAGAAAATAAAATAAAAAAGGAAAACTGTATACAGGCTGACCTGAATCCCGAGAGAAGGTCAAGACTTGACCTGATCAACCAGGAATAAAGTAGGGGGAGATAGGGTCCTTAAACAGGAAAAAATGTGTGTGTGTTGTTGTAGATACTTCTCACTTATTTTGTATATGTCTGTATAAAACCGACACTAATTTATTTGTGCCTTAATTGAACTCAAATTAAATAACTTTCAAAACCAAAGTTGTAAATAAAAATGTGTTCTAATTAATAAAAATAATTGCACAATTAAATCATGTACAAAATAAAAGTAGCCACACTTGGAAAAAAGCCACTAAGCACTAATTGAAAGATCAATTCCGGTTTCATATGAACTCAAATTGAACCAATATCACTTCCATTGGATTATAAATTAAATTATCTTCAAAATGAATGTGATTTCATAATTTTTGGAGTTACGAGTAAAAAGTTGGTTTTCTGGGATGGTTTGTGCAATTTTCCCATGTATTTTGTGCATATTGTATTTGTATATATTTGTAAAGTATTCCCACTAATTATTTAAAATAAAAATAAAAAAATTAAAAAAATTAATAATTTTAAAACAAAAGGCTAATTTCCTCATTTACCCTTGTATATAATGTCATATATGCATATAGTATATGTATATACTTGCTATTTTTAATTAACCTCCATAAAAAATAAAAAAATATATTTTTTAATTCAAATAAATAAAGTGACGAAAAATCCAAAAAAATAGTTAATTTTGTCTTTCTTTTATTTTATCTCATTTCTCATTTCATCTCTCTTATCTCTTCCACCAAAAAAATTCAAAAATTCATTTCAATTTTCATCTCTCTTATCTCTTTATCAAAAAAATTCAAATTTCATTCCATCTTTTCTATTTATATGGATCCTTCTCCCTCATTTCAACTTGATCAATCTTTAGAGAGAGGAGCCCGATCTCCGAGAGAAAATTTCATCGAGAAAGTTGCCTAGTCTCCGAGCCGTCCGGTGACAGCGAGTCAGCCTTGTCGAGGCAATCACGGTCCATTTCCGCTCCTAAGGTGAGATCCACATTTTTCTTATTTTTATCTAGGTTAATCATAGTTTATTCTCGCATTTTTATCTTATTGTCATTTTTTATTTATCTATATCTTAAAATCCGCCACGATTAATTCAGCCACCGACTCGATTTTTCATCTCACTTTCTCAATCTCCACGCGTTCTATTTCTATCGTTCACGATCTCTCAACTCCGGCCGTGTACGGAGGTCGGAGATCATATTCGATTCTTCTATTTTTCTACGGATCCCCGTTCATTTTATGATTTGTAAATAAATAAAAAGAAAAAAACATTTGTTTCTTTTTTTAACGTTTCTTTTGCAGGGTCATATAGAAAATAAAAAAATAAAAAAAGGATTTCTATAGCCTATTTTTTATTCCTATTTTCGGATTTACAAAAAAACAAAAAAGTTCTTTTTTATTATTCACTGTTTACATTACAAACAGTAAAAAAATTACAAAAATTATATAAAAAAACAAAAGGGGACGGCTGCCTTTCCAGGCGCCGCTGTCCCCACCGCCTTCAGGCCGCAACATCGCCAGCCGACTGCCGTTCACCCGGCAGTGCCGCAGACCTGCCACCCACGCGCGGGTGCCCACACCAGCCGCTGCGCGAGAGCGACCACCCTGTCTCCGCCGGAACCGCACGCAACCCCGAGCACCCTCCTCCGCCCAATCTTCACCGCCTACAACCCCTCGACCCTCCTGTCGCGCCCCGCCGCGAAGACAACCTCCAACACCGCCCTCCATCGACAGCCACAGGATGTCCTGCGCGTGTCCCCAGGACCTCAACACCTCCCGCGCTGCCACGCACGTGCGCACGACGCCGCTCCGCCGGACCGCCTCCCAGTGCCGCGGCCCCCTTCCTCGTCGTTGTTCGTCCGCCCAACCGCCTTGCCGAAGAAGAAGGGTAGCGGCCCCCCTCGATCCTCCTGCTTGAAGAACAGAGGCCATTCATTCCACCTTGGCTTGGCTTGTGAATGAAGGAAGAAAAGAGCCAGGGAACCCTAGGTGGGGTAAAAAAATTATTTGGAAAAATTGCATTCAGACTTTCAGAAGTTTTCTTAATTACAGAAAGGTCCCCACCTTAGTTCATCACATGCAGAGCACGCCTTCACTGGGTAATTTACAAATTCTTGCCTCTTATTTATTGTTAATCCTTGACTCTAAGACTTTGAGTAATTACAGATCAGTCTCTGTGTTTACAAACATTATCTTTGCATGCACTTTTCATTGAAATAAATATTATTTGTGATCTAAAAATCTTGCAAAAATTATGCTATGCTCGTGATGTGATTATCTTACTAGCATACATTTTTCATTGCATTTTGATTTTATTTATTATTATTAAAAAATAAAAAACATGCCATTTTCCCTGTTTGAAATTCCAAAATTCATAAAAATTCGAAAAATTACTTAAAAATTCAAAAAATTAGAGTAGGTCTCTTTCATTGTCTTTTAATTTCAGAACAGTTTTCACGCATTAATTATCTATAAAACCCAAAAAAATTGAAAACATTAAAAATCTACCAAAAATCATAGAAAATTCTACAAAAATCTAAAAATAGTGATTCCAGTTCCTGTTTGTAGATAATTGCTTCTAGTTTATCTTAAAAATAATTGTCAGGAGTTTTAGGCAAATTAAAATATTTTTAAATTGCAAATTACTCCAAGCTATGCATATTTTTGCATTTTCTCACTGTTTGATTTTTAGAAAAATATAAAAACATCTGAAAATTCCAAAAAAATTCTCAAAAATATTTCAAACTTAAAAATCCAAAAATATTTTCTTTGGATTTTTCTGAATATTTTTTATAATTAAAAATTACAAAAAGAGTTGGTGTGCGTTATTTTTAATCTTATGAATACTGCTTCGTGTTATTTTTGAAAATTAAAAAAAAATGCAAAATTAAAATCACAAAAAAATTGAAAATCAGAAAATATAAAAAAATAGAAAGATAAAAAAACACAAAAACCACGGATAGTTATCCTTTGGGATTCTTGTTTTCTCTTAATTGATTTTCGATTAATTGAATAACCCTCGGGATTTGTAGCCTCCCTGAGTTCGATCCTGTCCGCTATACATGTTAATAAGTAGTAAAAATAAAAAAAATTGTTTGTTTGTCACGAGATTTTGGGGATAACAACGACAACGACACTACTATTTACCATTTATAATTTCCAAACCCTCAATTTCTCGCGAACAACACCTACCTGAACCTAAGTCTTTAAGAGTTAAGATGCGTGTAGATATGATGAGTGGCATCATTATACTATCTACACTCTAGTCATTCATGAAGCTTCGTAATATTCATATTATATGAACTAAATGAAGCATGTATAAATGTTGAAATACTCTTATGTTGAAATCTTTTGAATTCAACATAAGAGATCCTTTGCCTCGATTTTCTACCGCTCTCGCGGCCCGCACCGAAACAGTGCTTGACTTCAACTGCACGCCTCAACGTCAACTGCTGCGCCTCAACGCATTTCGGGGAGTTTTTCTTAGGTAATAGTTGTTTATAGATGAAAGGAGCGCAATGGAATCATGGATCGGACCCAAGTAAGAAGGAAAGACAAAGAGTTGACTGTACTTCTGTGACTTCCATATAACATCTAAAGAGTTGGATGAATTCCAATACTGAAATAAACTGATGTATTGATAGTGTGACTGTCTAGTCTATCTAGGATCCTTAGAGAAGGACCCAAATAGCGCATCAGAATAATCTATATCTTCATTTAATCATTGAAATTGACTTTTTTATTGGATAAAATTAAAAGTCTAATCATTGTATCTCATTCGTCTAGAAACACTTGCAATTGGTTGCATATGTTTTAGAATACTAGAAAATTTGATCTTAAGGTTTAATAGTCATCCACATGGATATTGATGCAATTGTTGCAACAATCTCTATTGGATAAATAGACTTCATATTTTCACTGGGAGAGCCCTCCGTCTTAGAGAATGTCTCTATCACCTAGATATTAGAATACATCAATTTATTTTTAAATGTTGGAAATAAACACGAATTCTAGAATATACCTATCATAGAGAGTTGTGATGGATATATTTCAGATAGTATTCTAATATCTGGAGGACTCTAATAAATTAAAAATTAATGAAAGGTTCATTAAAAATTTCTAATACTGAAAATTGAACCTTAAAAGATCAATAGGGAGATGAAGATCATATGATAATGATTTGGCATCAAGCCTTAGATGTTAATCTATTGAGAAGATCAATAGACTTGTAAGATATTGAACTTTAGATTGTCTAAAGGTTCAAAACTTACATACTTATGAATATTATATTCAAAAGTAAAAATGTCCAATGCACCCTTCTCTGGGAATGGTGTAAGATGTCAAGGTATTCAAGATCTCATACATATTGATGTATGTGGATCATCTGTATCATAATAAACATTGATGATATGTGATATCATTCTATGATTATTTGTGATATGAGATTTCTTCCCTTCACCTTAGAAAGCTTTGAAATGTTCAAAGATTTCACAATTTTGGTTTAGAATCAATGTTTGAAGGAAGATGGAATGAATTTGATCTAATCAAGGTACCTTGTACCTATTAGATGAATTCAAGGAATACCTTATGGAGAAAGGAATATCATTTCTATCTCACTCCTCATGATACACCTAAACTCAATGGAGTTATATGGAGATACAATTGAATCATATGTGACATGATTTGATAAATGATTAATCTTAGCATAATTATCTCTTAGTTTCCAGTTATATATATATATATGTATTAGAGACTACATTATAAATCATCAATAAGATTCCATGCATATCTAAACTCGAACATCCTCCTAAGCTATAGTTTGGAACCTAGCCTAGTATTGGACACTTGAGGATTTATGGTTGCTTGGTCCATAACTTTTTCATGGATGCAAGTAAGCTGGAATCTAGCATAAGAGAGTGCTACTTCATTAGGAAAATAAAGGATGGTATTGGGGACCTACTTTATGACCTTGAGATTATTAAAAAGATCTCATCTCTAAGGATGTGATTCTTAGAGGACGACTCTTTTGAGAATCAAGATGAAAATGAAGTGAAGGAACTCATTTAGTTTTGAGAAGATAATGAGTCTCTTGAAATTGGAAACTAAAAGGACAATTAAAAATGAAACACTAATACCTCTTCAAATGAGTTTGAGGATGGATTCCATGTGTCAGAGAAATCAGACAATGATCAAACTTCATGTGTTGAAGCTTTTGAAGATCATGTCATGAAAAGATGGATGTTAGCAATAAAGTCTAAGGTAGACTTCATATACAAGCATTGTATGTGGACCTTCGAGGATCCACCTATAAGGGTAGAACCCGTTAAGGTGTAAATGGATCTTCAAGAGAAAGAGGGAACCTGATGAGAAGGCAGGGACCTTCAAAGCACGACTCGTAACCATGAGCTACACACCGAAGAGAAGGCATTGCTTGCAATGAGACTTGCTCTTCACTGGCCATGCTTAAACCCATCAGAATATTACTAACTATAGCTACACAACTTTACTTTTGACATCTTCAAGATGGAAGTCAAGATTGCATTCCTCTATGAATACCTCTCCGAGAATATTCACATGAAAAAGCCCCAGGGCTTCATAATTGAGGAAAGCAAGGTGTGCAAGCTAAGGAAATCCATCAATGGACTCAAATAAGCTTCTTGTAGTTGGAACATCATATTTGATGAAATTATAAATGTTATGATTTCAGATAAATCTTGGCAAACAATATGAAGCTTAGTGGAAGTACCATTATGTTCACCATGCTAAATGTAGATGATAACCTAATCATTCGGAATGATATAAGGATGATAATAAGTGTTTTATAGTCTGGCTATTCCATACCTTGAGATATGATCTCAAAGATACCTCTTGAATCTTAGTTCTGAAGTTGTTCAGAAGTAAAGGGAAGAGGGTATTGGGACCGTCACATTAGTGGTACACCTTGGACATTTCCATTTCCTGGAAAATTCCAAGAAAGGCTTCTTTTCCCTTAAGATATGGTACTGAACCATCTGAAGGGATAACACCTCAAAGAGTTAAGGGGGTGAAATCTATAACTGATTGCCCTTGAGCATCGGTTACGAGAAGCCAAGTGTATGGTGAATGTGTACAAAAGCCATATGTCTACCATAAAGTGGGAGTAGTAAACTGTTACTAATCCTATTATGGTGATAAAACACTTGATTTCAATTATAACAAAATCTTCAAAGATGACAAGACTTTAAAGATAGTGATCTCGAAGTCTTATCTTCAAGAAATTAAGACTTTATAGGTGGAGATCTAAGAGGTCTTAACTGCGGACATCTTAGGAGATAGAGATCTCCAGGAATAAGGGTATTCTAATAAGGATAATGGAAATACTGGTTATGATAATTATTGAGTTGTATTGTCAAGGACACTATAATTTACAATATTTAGTATTGGACATTCGCATTATATGTGAGCACTGTTACTGGGGATAAGCAAGTGCTGTAAAAGGACTTGGCGTAGTCTCTTCGGAAGAGTGACTGATCAACTTACCTAGCTATTTTTCTAAATGGCCTATGATTGTCACATGAGTGAGGGTTTAAATGATTAGACCATTAATGGCTCCTTAGGCTAGTGGGAGATTATTGGACATGCGAGCCCACGATGAGCCATTATGCAATAAATGTTATTGCAAATATCATTCCCTGATCTGAAATGAAGAATAACTAATTTGCATAATTGGTCCCTTAGTAGAGTTAGGGTAATGTACCATGGCCATCTTAATGATGATACATCTGTTGATTCAATTATTTAATCATAGAGCCTGGTCCTTGGATGGATATCTAAAGAGTTAGATTAAGGACACATCAAGCACCGTCAAATGATTGTTAAGATATGATCTCCAGCCTAAGTAGGAGATGGCAATCCTTCCTCATTAGGCTAATATCTGATGGACCTCTTGATGCAGGTCCTCTGCATAGGAGTAGAGATTTGGATGTGTTAGATAAGTTAGTTCAAAGAGTTAACTTAACGAGATTGAGATAACTAAAGACCTATGTCGTATGCTACCACAATATATGCACACATCCTCTGACTGGAGATAGATATGTTACTATATGCTTGAGTTTGTACATTTGGCAGACCAATATGTTTATGACTTAACCAAGGTTTATACATTGGCGTGCTGGTGTGCGTGCAAGGGCATATGAGTAATACGATCTCTCAAAGGGATCATACAGGTTCATTGCTGAACTGGAAGACATGAGCTCACTCATGAGATATTAGAAAGAATCAAATTCTGCACGTGGTCATCTCTCTTAGGAAGCTTAACTGAATTTGTAAGGTTTGATATATGCTTTTACAAAGTATATGATCAACACCTAGGTATGATATATGCTTTTGGAAAGTATATGATCAATACCAACTCCCAATGATCGAATGAGAACCTTAACAATAAAAACCCTGAAGGAGATAGTGTAAAAGAGATCTAAAACTTCATATTTATTCTGGGTCTTCCAGTATGCAGGATGTACAGGTATTAGGGATGCCTAAGGGTGATGTTATCATAAA